>OX596074.1:9404707-10004707 GCA_951394005.1 Protophormia terraenovae | reverse complement strand
AACTAGAACTGAACTAGAACTGAACTAGAACTGAACTAGAACTGAACTAGAACTGAACTAGAACTGAACTAGAACTGAACTAGAACTGA
Organism: Protophormia terraenovae; assembly: GCA_951394005.1. Taxonomy (NCBI): domain Eukaryota; kingdom Metazoa; phylum Arthropoda; class Insecta; order Diptera; family Calliphoridae; genus Protophormia; species Protophormia terraenovae. The sequence goes on along the minus strand of OX596074.1, from coordinate 10,004,618 downwards.
ACTAGAACTGAACTAGAACTGAACTAGAACTGAACTAGAACTGAACTAGAACTGAACTAGAACTGAACTAGAACTGAACTAGAACTGAACTAGAACTGAACTAGAACTGAACTAGAACTGAACTAGAACTGAACTAGAACTGAACTAGAACTGAACTAGAACTGAACTAGAACTGAACTAGAACTGAACTAGAACTGAACTAGAACTGAACTAGAACTGAACTAGAACTGAACTAGAACTGAACTAGAACTGAACTAGAACTGAACTAGAACTGAACTAGAACTGAACTAGAACTGAACTAGAACTGAACTAGAACTGAACTAGAACTGAACTAGAACTGAACTAGAACTGAACTAGAACTGAACTATAACTGAACTAGAACTGAACTATAACTGAACTAGAACTGAACTAGAACTGAACTAGAACTGAACTAGAACTGAACTAGAACTGAACTAGAACTGAACTAGAACTGAACTAGAACTTAACTAGAACTGAACTAGAACTGAACTAGAACTGAACTAGAACTGAACTAGAACTGAACTAGAACTGAACTAGAACTGAACTAGAACTGAACTAGAACTGAACTAGAACTGAAGTAGAACTGAAGTAGAACTGAACTAGAACTGAGCTAGAACTGAACTAGAACTGAACTAGAACTGAACTAGAACTGAACTAGAACTGAACTAGAACTGAACTAGAACTGAACTAGAACTGAACTAGAACTGAACTAAAACTGAACTAGAACTGAACTAGAACTGAACTAGAACTGAACTTGAACTGAACTAGAACTAGAACTGAACTGAACTAGAACTGAACTAGAACTAGAGTGAACTGAACTGGACTGAACTAGAACTGAACTAGAACTGAACTAGAACTGAACTAGAACTGAACTAGAACTGAACTAGAACTGAACTAGAACTGAACTAGAACTGAACTAGAACTGAACTAGAACTGAACTAGAACTGAACTAGAACTGAACTAGAACTGAATTAGAACTGAACTAGAACTGAACTAGATGTGGAACTGATTTGAGACTAAACTAGAACTCAACTAGAATTGAGTAATGTCTGAACTGGAACTGACAGAACTAGAACTAAACTAGGACTTAACTAAAACTAAACTAAAACTGGAAGTGAACTTAAGCTAGAACTGAATTAAAACTGTACCTGAACTGAATTAGAACTGTAACAGAACTGAACTAGAACTGAACTAGAAATTAATTAGAACTAAACTCGAGCTGAACTAGAACTGATCTAGAGCGTAGCTAACAGATTTATATCTTAATTATCAAAACATTTTTAATTACAAACGAAATGGTCTAAAACTAGACTTCATGTATTTTAATTTTTGACCTAAACAATTCCAATAAAATTCTTATTAAAATATTGGCAAAAAAAAAAAAAAATATTAATTGATTGTATACTCATAATATTTTAAGGCCCTTTAAACATTCTGCTGTTCCATGTTTTTAGGCTTTTAAGAATCTCTCTATTTAAATTACTTCAAACGCATTTCTTTACGTTTAAGTAATAATTGTTAAAAAGCTTTTTAAAATATTTTTAATTTTAAGCTCAACAAACAATTCATTACATCTGTTGTTTTTATAGCTCAACTAAAATTAGACTTTATATGTTTTTATGCAAACATTTTAAAACCTAAATGTATGCCATAGATTTTTACTACAAGTTTTTTTTTTGGTGTTTATCATTACCTTTGCTTTTGCCAATTTATTATTTTTTTAACAAACATTTTTTTTTATTTATTGGCAAAAATATATTTTCTCTTTCTAACTCATAGCCTTCACATAATGGCCGTTGTATAATTAAACAGCTATAAAATGCAGGCCTACAACACAAACAATTAATGCCTGAATGCATACTACATAAAAGTAAATATTTGCTAAAAAATATGAACAGAGAGGAAAAAAAAATTAAAAAAATACAAAAAAATATTATTATAAAAAATATGCAGCCGATTTACGCAAATGATTTTAAATCTTTTTAAGAAAAAATTTTTAAAGAACTAATCAATAAAATTGCTTATTTAGCCGGAAAATATAAACTAATTGACATCATTTTGTTTGCTGTCATATAAACTAAAAGATTATTAAGGAAAAATACTAAAGCTTATGCAAGTGAAGGTGTAGCTTAAGTAGTGAAAATTTCACACATGCAAATATATAAAAAAAAGATGACTCATGTTGCTGCATATAGCAAGAGAGATATTTTAATTAGATGCAACTAAAAGTATGCTATAGAAAATTTCATATACAATTTTAATTAATTGTTAAATATAGAAAAGGTTTAGTTTTTAAAACTGATAACAAAAAATAAATAGTTATTTACAGTTGATAGAAAATTACAAGATTAATACTTAAAAGCCTTGAAAGAATTATATTTTCTATAAAAATGTATAAAAATATTTCTTTTAATTTGGTTAAAAAATCTCTTATAAAATTTTTACTGACTTGTTTTATTTAAATCCTTTTTAATTTCAAATTGTTTAAACTATTTCAAGAAGTTTTAAACAAAATAAAATTTTAGGCACACTAGACGTATGATAAATATTAATTACTTAATGGTTTTACTATGATGTCTATAACATTTTTCTTAATTCAAAGAAATTCTCTTAAACTCCCAAAAAAATATTTAAACTTAATGACGATATAATTTTCAAATTTCCCCAGAAACAAAAGCAATAATCATAGCATATTTTCCGGCCTCAAAATATAAAAAATAATTTCCTTAAAATTTGTTCCTTTCAAATATTCATAATTTATTAACATTAAAAATTATGTTTTATTAATTAACTTTTATAAAATCTAAAAAAATACTTGTTCTTTAGTTTTATTGTTCATTATTTAAATGAAGCTTATTGTGTGTGCGTGTGTCTTTAACAAGAGAATAAATGTGTTGCAAAGCTTTTTAACTATTATTCTATTAAGAACTCTAATGGCTCTTGTTAGCTAATAAATTTATAAAGTTTTTCTTTTGTTTGTGCTCAGTTACTTGGTCTATTATGTACTATAAAATATTTAGTAATAATTACCTTAATGCATCATTAATTAGAAGAAAAAAAGGACGAGAGTTAAAAAATAATGAAAAGAAAAATGAAAATCTATAGATGAAGTAGAATATTGTTCCTGTTTTTCACAAAAAAAATTATTCTGCAGAAAATGTATTATTATGTCAAAACTTTGTCGTTAAACATTTATAATAAAGGAAATATTTGAAAGGGTGTTAATAAAAGTATTGATGAAAAGTTTAAACAATAATTGCAAAGAATTTAAATTTGTACTATATTTAATAACCGAGTGATTTAAAAAAATATAGACTACTTTTAAACAAATTTCTCCAGTTCTAGTTTCAGTTCAATTGAGAATAAGTCCCTGTTCTATTCTAGTTCATCAGTTTGAGTTCTGTTTTAGATCAGTTCTAGTTCAGTCCTAGTTCTAGTTTAGTTCTATTTCAATTCTAGTTCAGTTCTTGTTCAGTTTGACATCAACTTCTAGTTCAGTTCTTGTTCAATTCTAGTTCAGTTCTAGTTCAGTTCTAGTTCAGTTCTAGTTCAGTTCTAGTTCAGTTCTAGTTCAGTTCTAGTTCAGTTCTAGTTCAGTTCTAGTTCAGTTCTAGTTCAGTTCTAGTTCAGTTCTAGTTCAGTTCTTGTTCAATTCTAGTTTAGTTCTATTTCAATTCTAGTTCAGTTCTTGTTCAGTTTGACATCAACTTCTAGTTCAGTTCTTGTTCAATTCTAGTTCAGTTCTAGTTCAGTTCTAGTTCAGTTCTAGTTCAGTTCTAGTTCAGTTCTAGTTCAGTTCTAGTTCAGTTCTAGTTCAGTTCTAGTTCAGTTCTAGTTCAGTTCTAGTTCAGTTCTAGTTCAGTTCTAGTTCAGTTCTAGTTCAGTTCTTGTTCAATTCTAGTTCAGTTCTAGTTCAGTTCTAGTTCAGTTCTAGTTCAGTTCTAGTTCAGTTCTAGTTCAGTTCTAGTTCAGTTCTAGTTCAGTTCTAGTTCAGTTCTAGTTCAGTTCTAGTTCAGTTCTAGTTCAGTTCTAGTTCAGTTCTAGTTCAGTTCTAGTTCAGTTCTAGTTCAGTTCTAGTTCAGTTCTAGTTCAGTTCTAGTTCAGTTCTAGTTCAGTTCTAGTTCAGTTCTAGTTCAGTTCTAGTTCAGTTCTAGTTCAGTTCTAGTTCAGTTCTAGTTCAGTTCTAGTTCATTTCTAGTTCAGTTCTAGTTCAGTTCTAGTTCAGTTCTAGTTCAGTTCTAGTTCAGTTCTAGTTCAGTTCTAGTTCAGTTCTAGTTCAGTTCTAGTTCAGTTCTAGTTCAGTACTAGTTCAGTTCTAGTTCAGTTCTAATTCTGTTCTAGTTCTGTTCTAGTTCTCTTCTAGTTGTGTTCTAGTTCGGTTCTAGTTCAATTCTAGTTCAGTTCTTGTTCAGTTCTAGTTCAGTTCTAGTTCAGTTCTAGTTCAGTTCTAGTTCAGTTCTAGTTCAGTTCTAGTTCAGTTCTAGTTCTAGTTCAGTTCTAGTTCAGTTCTAGTTCAGTTCTAGTTCAGTTCTAGTTCAGTTCTAGTTCAGTTCTAGTTCAGTTCTAGTTCAGTTCTAGTTCAGTTCTAGTTCAGTTCTAGTTCAGTTCTAGTTCAGTTCTAGTTCAGTTCTAGTTCAGTTCTAGTTCAGTTCTAGTTCAGTTCTAGTTCAGTTCTAGTTCAGTTCTAGTTCAGTTCTAGTTCAGTTCTAGTTCAGTTCTAGTTCAGTTCTAGTTCAAGTTCAGTTCTAGTTCAGTTCTAGTTCAGTTCTAGTTCAGTTCTAGTTCAGTTCTAGTTCAGTTCTAGTTCAGTTCTAGTTCAGTTCTAGTTCAGTTCTAGTTCAGTTCTAGTTCAGTTCTAGTTCAGTTCTAGTTCAGTTCTAGTTCAGTTCTAGTTCAGTTCTAGTTCAGTTCTAATTCTGTTCTAGTTCTCTTCTAGTTGTGTTCTAGTTCGGTTCTAGTTCAATTCTAGTTCAGTTCTTGTTCAGTTTGTGTTCAGTTCTAGTTCAGTTCTAGTTCAGTTTGACATCAATTCTATTTCAGTTCTAGTTCAGTTCTAGTTCAGTTCTAGTTCAGTTCTAGTTCAGTTCTAGTTCAGTTCTAGTTCAGTTCTAGTTCAGTTCTAGTTCAGTTCTAGTTCAGTTCTAGTTCAGTTCTAGTTCAGTTCTAGTTCAGTTCTAGTTCAGTTCTAGTTCAGTTCTAGTTCAGTTCTAGTTCAGTTCTAGTTCAGTTCTAGTTCAGTTCTAGTTCAGTTCTAATTCTGTTCTAGTTCTCTTCTAGTTGTGTTCTAGTTCGGTTCTAGTTCAATTCTAGTTCAGTTCTTGTTCAGTTCGTGTTCAGTTCTAGTTCAGTTCTAGTTCTATTCTAGTTCATTTCCAGTTTATTTTAAAATCACTTCTAGTTATATTTTAAATTAGTTTTGGTTCAATTTAGTTTAAGTAAAGTTCATTGAACAATTAAGTAACAAAATTTAATTAAAATTCATTATTAACACTTTATTAACTTAATTTATGTTATTAATTTCTAAACCAAATTTATTTTGGTTTTTACTTCAAAAAGAATCTAACTAATTTTCTATAATCAATGACCTACATAATGCTGAAATTGTTATCTTACGATTCTTAAAATGTATATTATATTAATAGGGATTAAATTAATTTAAAATCTATGAAATTTGAGAGTATTTAATTATATTTGTAAAATGTTTAATGAATTAATATTAATCATACGTCAAGTTGGCTTGCAATTCAATATGTTTTTATTATGAAACATTTACATAATTTTTAGTTAATTTCATGTTTCTACAGTAACAAATCTTAAGCAGCTTCAGGCTAAGATTTCAATAAATTAATATATAATGCATTTAAGGATTTTTAAAGATTTTGTTTTAATGAAAGATATTTTTTGTTTTTTTCCTATTTAAAGCTTAAAAGTGGGTTGTGATTATTGTTTTCACTGCCTTAAGTGTTGACAAATATAAGCTTTATTTTATTTAGATTTAATGATTTAAATTTGAAAGTTTTCCATAGAGTATTTAAAAAGCTATAGTTTATAAATTATAAAATTATGTAGGAAGTAATATTTATCATACGTCATGGTGAGACAAAATTGACAAATTTTTAATTCTGTTCCCTTTTTAATAAAAAAAATATATATTATTGTTAATATGAACTGCTAATAAATTGTGTGGTCTTTTAAATATATTTTATTAATTTTTATAATTTTTTCTCTAAAATAATTTAAAAATGTCTTTAAACATGAATATTAATAAAATATTGCAGTTTAAAGTGAATATAAGAGTATGTGAGTTGATAAGTAAACACTTGTTATGAGATTTACTCGGGAAAAAGGAGAAATACTCAAATAAATACATAGACTTACCCAGTTACTATTAATAACTTCAGGTAAATGAATTATGTGTATACTTGGGAGTGATGTTTAAGAATTATTTTAAAAATAAAACAAAACAATGCATAAACATAAGAAGTAAGTGTAGGTGTGGAAAGTAGCAAGAATAAGAACAAGAGAAAACATTAAGTAACTGTTTTTCTTCTTTTGTTATTTTTGTAACAACAACAGTAATTGACATGAACACTTGCTTTTTTTTTCTTTCAACATTTATATTTGATATATGTTTTTTGTTAAACAAAATGACATTTTTCTTGTAGCATATTTTTAGGAGCTGCCTGTTTTAATAGTTTTACCTTTGTATATACTATTTTTCCCGGCTGTTAAGTGTCATTTAAAAATTCACATTGATGTAAAATAAAGCCAACATTATTCATGTTATAAACCAGAGGTGTAAATGTAAACGAGTAAAATATGTTTTTTGTAGCAAGAAAAATGTTTTAAAAGTGTCAGTTTGTAAAGAGAATTTATTGTTTTTAACACATTTTGGGGGCTGCTTTATAAAACAATTTGAGTGTGTAAGTGTTAGTTTAAACATTTATTGATGGTTTTATATCACTATAAATGACATTAACCAAAAGGGATTTTAGTTTTTTTTTTGTTTTTTTAATAGGAAAACTATGTTATGTAAAAAAAGGCTTTATTGGTTATAGGGTTTTTTTGTGGTATTTATAGCATAACTTTAGGCTTTTTATTATATAAAAAACATAAATATTTTAGTAGGTATTTCAAGAAAATTTAAGGTTTCTAAAATAAAGCTATTATTTAATAAGTTTGTTTGAAAAAGCCTAAAAGTAGGCTTTAATAATATTTTTTTAATGTGTTAGATGTTAAAGTAATTTGAAAAATTAAATTATTGTTTTAATTAAATTAAAATTTTCTTTAGAAATTGAATTGTTAGTTTCCAAAAAAATTGTGTCCTTTAAATTAAAAATTTTATAAAATTTATTTTATTTTTCAGCTTTTAACGATTTAAATTGCTTGTGTATAAATTTCATTTTAATATTCTTTGCAATATTTTTGTAAATTTTATGAATTTTTTTCAGATTTCTTTTTATGTTTTTTTTTTGTTCTTCTGTCATTTCTTTTCTGTATAAAATAAATAACGTTCAATTACCCAAGGTATAAACGTGACTGTTAACACACTTGCTTCACAAAATTTGTTCAATCTCCTACTGCTGCTCTTCATCATCATCATCAGCAGCAGGGGAACGAGCAATAGCATTAAGACAATGTTTAAAAGTGAGCTGGTGCTGGTAGCCAATCTTGTGTTTTATTAGACCAAGTAATGAAAAGTTTTAAATTACTTACGTTTTTAATACACTTCATTTTATATTTTTTACATTTTTGTTTTAGTCAATTTTGTTGGTTTGAGGACATCATTGTCCTCATCGACCATATAAAACCAAAAGACTTATTATTTTAGCAAACGTTTTTCCAGAGGACAGAACATGTACAAGGCAAGCAAGAAGGCAAACAAAATTTTATGAAAACCAATATTTATATAAGAAAAACGTGAAGGGAAAAATGAAAATAAAATTCTAAAAAAAAAAAAATCAATTTGAATTAAAAAGAACAAAATACTAAAAATGTAAAGAAAGAAAAATTTATTTAATAAAAAGAAAATTTGCACAATTTAAAAATAAAATTATAATAAAAAACATTTTTAAACCATAAGATCGAAAAGAAAAAAAATTAAATCCTGGAACGTTTCTTTAAAATTTCCTTCTTTAATTTAAATTGTTTCCCATAAATTTAAATCCTCCCTTCTCAATTAAAATTTTTAAAAATCTTGGCCTACTTTTAGGTGCGAACCACAAAAAACACTGCCACCTTTTAACCTTTAGTATAAAGTTCAAAGTTCATCATAATATTTAACAACTTTATTACATATTTCTTATAATTATTCTCACTTTTTTGTTTAATTTTTTGAACAGGAAATTGTCTATTTATTATAATAGAATTATTATAATAGAATATAGTAGGCTATAAAATGCAAGCTAAGATAATTAATTTAATAACTTCTAATTGATAAAAATCTTAACAAACAAAGCAGAAAATTTAATAAGATTGTAATGTAAGAATAATTAAAAGATCTCATAAAAGATAAGAAAGATATATAAAGCATACTTATAGGCAAAATAAAGAAATTAATAAATTTGAAGGAAAATTAAATAAATGATTCAATCTTAAAAAAAAAAACTAATAATTTAAAACATTCCTAAAAAAAAATAATAATTTAATTAATTTTAATTCAATATTTGAGAAACAAATAGTAAATTAAATAAAGTTTTATAAAAAAAATACATCTAAACAAAATCAAATATTTTTCCAAACATTAAAAAAAACTGTTTAGGATATGAAAAAAAAACATCCATTCTAAAAAGTATCCAAAATAATCTTTATGTTTCTAAAAATCTTTAGCCTATTTTCAGGCTTAATTTTCTTTTTCCTCCTCTAAAATCTCCCTTTAACGTTTAGTCTATTTTTAAACTCCCTTTTTACTATTTTAGAAAAATTTTTTTTGTAATAAAAATATATTTTCATACATATTTTCCACTAATTGCCATTAAAACGTGTTGTAATTAAGCTTAAAATAAATAACCTAAAACTGTTTTATTTTTATCAGCGCAAAGAGTAAATATTTATTGGAATACCTAAAAAAAAGTACTCGTTAAAAATATCTGCACACAAAATATTAAAACATAAAGGTAATAGACATAATAACTACCCAATAAGCAAAAACCTTTGAAAATTCATATCTATTCAGTTGAAAGCAAGTTTAAATTTCAAACATTAGCTGTGAGAATAGGCTTTAAATTCATATTATTTCAAATACAAAACTATGCCTTTCTCCAACAAAAAGGTTCCAATATATCAATTGTATTTGTCAAACGCTTTTATAATTTAAAACTAAGCTGGAAGTTTCTTTAACAAACAAATGTTTCTCAAATATTTTCAAAACGTTTTTTACAAATTTAAAAATACACTTGAGTTAAACATGAAATAAATTTGTTTCTAAACTGTTTTTAAAACTAAAATTTTGCATGAATAATTTATATATTGATATATTTTTTATATTAGCTGTAAAGGAAATTTTGCATTTATCATTTTTAACATATTTTTCATCATATTTTATGGACTTTAGTAGCTAATTTTGTCCATTTTATTGCAGCATAATTGCGTACAAACATTTTCATTTTATAATGTATGTATAATATTTTATTTTTTGAACAAACATGTCTAAGTTTTAAACTTGTTTATGAAAAAAAAAAACTGAAAGCTTTTTTAAATATGAAAAACATTTGAATATTTTCTTATAAACAATAGAAAAAATACAAAATAAATCAAATATAAAAAAACTTAACTTTACACTTTACAATCACTTGAGAATTTTATAAAAACCTAACATTATACTTTAACTGGAAATTTTTTAAATTTTCTTGTTTATTTCATAACCCATAATTTTAAAATTTGAATTGAATTTGATAATTATGCTATTTATTAAAGGAAATTTACTAACAAATTTATAAGGTTTGAATCGATGTTTATTGGGTATGAACAAGCAACCATAAATAAAAATATAATTAAAATTTAAAGCATAATTTTGGGAGGTAAATGAAAGGAATTTATATAAATTAGAAAATATAATTAAAAACCAAATTTATAAAATGGAATATTAAAAGAAAAATAAAGACAATTATAAAAGGAAAAATAACTAAATATAAACTTATATAAAACATAACTGATAAAATTAAATAATATCTGCCTAAATGTAGGTCACGGTTTTTAATAAATTTGATCAAAAATTAAAATACTATTGACTATTTTCTACATATATATGAAAATACCTCAAGGATTCAAAACAATCCTTAAAATCATTTATGTGAGAAAATAAAAACAGAAAGTTTTTTATAAAACTATTAAAATAAATTTACTTATTTAAAATCCTTTAATGTATCATATATTTATTTATTGAAATCTTAGCCTAAAGCTGCTTAAGATTTCTTACTTTAGGAACATGAAATTAACTCAAAATTATGTAAAAGTTTCATAATAAAAACATATTGAATTGCCAGCCTACTTGACGTATGATTAATATTAATTCATTAAACACTTTAAAAATATAATTAAATTCCCTATAATTTCATGGACTTTAAATTAATTGAATCCCTATTTATTTTTACACGTTTTAAGAATCTTAAGGTTACTATTGCAGTCTCTTATAGACTTTAATTATAGAAATTAATAAAAATTTTTTTTTTTTGAATATTTCTTTGCAAATTAATAACAAAATTTCTTTACAAACTGAAAGCGTTAATAATAAAATTTAATTAAATTTGAATGCTCAATGGTTTAATGAACTTTACTTAACCTAAATAGAATAAGAACTTATTTAGAAATAAACTTAAAGAGAACTACAACGGAACTGATTTAAAACTGAATTGGAACTGATGTAAAACTGAACTAGAACTGAACTAGAACTGAACTAGAACTGAACTAGAACTGAACTAGAACTGAACTAGAACTGAACTAGAACTGAACTAGAACTGAACTAGAACTGAACTAGAACTGAACTAGAACTGAACTAGAACTGAACTAGAACTGAACTAGAACTGAACTAGAACTGAACTAGAACTGAACTAGAACTGAACTAGAACTGAACTAGAACTGAACTAGAACTGAACTAGAACTGAACTAGAACTGAACTAGAACTGAACTAGAACTGAACTAGAACTGAACTAGAACTGAACTAGAACTGAACTAGAACTGAACTAGAACTGAACTAGAACTGAACTAGAACTGAACTAGAACTGAACTAGAACTGAACTAGAACTGAACTAGAACTGAACTAGAACTGAACTAGAACTGAACTAGAACTGAACTAGAACTGAACTAGAACTGAACTAGAACTGAACTAGAACTGAACTAGAACTGAACTAGAACTGAACTAGAACTGAACTAGAACTGAACTAGAACTGAACTAGAACTGAACTAGAACTGAACTAGAACTGAACTAGAACTGAACTAGAACTGAACTAGAACTGAACTAGAACTGAACTAGAACTGAACTAGAACTGAACTAGAACTGAACTAGAACTGAACTAGAACTGAACTAGAACTGAACTAGAACTGAACTAGAACTGAACTAGAACTGAACTAGAACTGAACTAGAACTGAACTAGAACTGAACGTGAACTGAACTAGAACTGAACTAGAACTGAACTAGAACTGAACTAGAACTATAACTGAACTAGAACTGAACTAGAACTGAACTAGAACTGTACTAGAACTGAACTAGAACTGAACTAGAACTGAACTAGAACTGAACTAGAACTGAACTAGAACTGAACTAGAACTGAACTAGAACTGAACTAGAACTGAACTAGAACTGAACTAGAACTGAACTAGAACTGAACTAGAACTGAACTAGAACTGAACTAGAACTGAACTAGAACTGAACTAGAACTGAACTAGAACTGAACTAGAACTGAACTAGAACTGAACTAGAACTGAACTAGAACTGAACTAGAACTGAACTAGAACTGAACTAGAACTGAACTAGAACTGAACTAGAACTGAACTAGAACTGAACTAGAACTGAACTAGAACTGAACTAGAACTGAACTAGAACTGAACTAGAACTGAACTAGAACTGAACTAGAACTGAACTAGAACTGAACTAGAACTGAACTAGAACTGAACTAGAACTGAACTAGAACTGAACTAGAATTGAACTAGAACTGAACTAGAACTGAACTAGAACTGAACTAGAACTGAACTAGAACTGAACTAGAACTGAACTAGAACTGAACTAGAACTGAACTAGAACTGAACTAGAACTGAACTAGAACTGAACTAGAACTGAACTAGAACTGAACTAGAACTGAACTAGAACTGAACTAGAACTGATCTAGAACTGAACTAGAACTAGAACTGAACTAGAACTGAACTAGAACTGAACTAGAACTGAACTAGAACTGAACTAGAACTGAACTAGAACTGAACTAGAACTGATCTAGAACTGAACTAGAACTGAATTGGGACTGTACTAGAGGTGATTTAGAAATGTACTACAACTCCAGCACTAAAAAGTAATAAAAACAATTTTACGAAAAATATACTGATTAATTTTTTTGTCAGCATCTTAAATTACTAACGACTCAAATTCTCCCCTTAAGTTTAAAAAGAAATTTCCTTTTTTCGAAAGCTTTATTTATCATAAGAATTTGGAATTTTTTCGTACAAATAAAATTAAATAGTTTACTTTGGTTCTCTATGATAATTCACAATTTATTAAAAAAAAAATAATTCACTTTAAATTCACTTTCGACCCCTAAAGTATGCTTTAATTTAAATAATTGCTCTCATTACAATCCAAATTAATACGCTCAATAAAATAACAATTCTTTTTTATACTTTGTTCTCTATCACACAAAAATCTTTCTTTAAAAGCTACTGTTTTTATTAGCAATGTCATCCCGTGACCAAATATTGATCCTACAATGAAAAAGCCTCTAAACTCTCTAACACTGTCACTGACTTAATTCATTTGGCTTTTAGCTATTTTTGTGTGACACAGACTAAATGCCAACGGAAGTAGATTTGCGTTTATTTGCTGCCTGCCCCCTTTAAGCTTTCGAACTGTTTAACTGTCTGTGTGTTTTAAATCATTGTCAAATTGTGCGGCTAAATTTAGCTTAAAATTTGTCTATTTTACACAAATGTTTTAAAAGGCAAATAGAAAACTTAAATGTAAAATTGTTTTAAAAGTTTGTTTTTTTTCTCGGACATTTATGCTGATTTTTCAAAAAATAAAACTTAAAAGGGAATAACTAAAACCAAAACTAAATCCCGCTTGATGATGACTTTGTTACTAATGAGAAGACATTAATTTATGTTTTTTTTGCTTGAATTTTTGAGAGAAAAAAATAAAAAAAATAAAAAAAAAAACACCCTTTGGTTTCATTACATTAACAGGAATTGTCGTCATCATCATCGTCATTGTACATCATGTTTTTAGCAAAATTTGCACAATTTTTCTATTTTTTTTCTCTTTTATAAAAAAAAGCGATTTGTCTGTTGTATTAAAAAGTGGTTTTGGTTTTATCTTTCTAAGCGCAAAGCAAGTGAAGGAGGAGCTTAAAATGTCCTTCATTAAATAGCTTTTGTAATGAAAGACATTAAGATGACATGTAGATTTGTTTTTTTTGCTGTAACAAATATTTATTTCTATTTCTTGTGCATAAAACCTTGTTTTGATTAAAAGTTAGTGATTGAATATTTTGTATTTCTTGGCTACTTTTTCAAGTTACCAAAAACTAAGAAAAATTTGTTTAGTACAAATATTTATTTTTTTTTTGCCACATTTACTAAAATTATAACGGCTATTAATCTACACTATTTTCAGGCTTTTATGTGAAAGCAGATATTTACGATGAGTCATTTTTTGTAATTTAATAAATACGTTTATGTGTTTGGATTGTATTTGATTTAATGTATTAAGCAAATAGCAAAATTTGTGTGAAATTAAATAATTTTCCTAAAAGTATGCTATACAATTTAACTCCTATAAGTATGCAACACTTTTTAATATAGTATAGTTGAGCATATGTAACATTTTAAAACTATTTATATATTTTTTGGTGATAAGAAAATTAGATTATTACATTACCTAACTCTTATGTTAATTAGAAGCCTGAAAGTAGGCTTTATTTATTTCAAAGCTATTGTAGTTTATAAATTCATAGCGTAAAAAATTATATACTTTATTTTTAGATTTCTAAATTTTGTCTAGAATTATGCTTTAAAGTTTTTCATTTCTTTACTATTTGATTTAATTTATTAAGCAAATTGCATAACTTGTGTAAAATTAAAATAATTTTTCTAAAAGTATGCTATGTAATTTATCTCTTATAAGTATGCAACATTTTTTAATATAGTATATTTGAGCATATGCAACATTTTAAAACTATTTATATATTTTTTTGTGATAAGAATATTATATTACCTAACTTTGATCATAATGAAAAGCCTGAAAGTAGACTTTATTTATTTCAAAATTAAGCTAATTGATTATTACCTAGTTAACATACTTATACTTATATTTTTTAGGTATATTTTCCTAATTGTTGTTTATGAATTCTTAGTGTAAAACAAATTATTAACTTTATTTTAAAATTTCAAAAGTTTGCCTAAAATTATGCTTTAAAAATTTCAATTTCTTTACTATTTAATCATTAAAAAAAGTATACCAGCAAACGTCCAGTTAAATATACAGAGTGAAGTATTTGATATTAAAAGAAATAACATTTTGTTAATAAATATATATTTTTTAAGTTGCTGGTTGACCATTTTGTTTTGGAAAAAATATATAAAATTGAGTATCTTCTACATATTGGGAAATAATTTTGTATGTCCTAAAACGAAAAGGAAACAAAATTTATAGAGAAGAATTTAAACTTTCAGAAAATGTATCTTATAAAAATACCCTGTTATAATACAAGATGAGCCACAGAGTGTCAAAGTTGACCACGCAAAGTTTGAAAAATATATAAAACTCTATTAAACTACTGGCACGATTGAAAAGAAATATATATAAGAGTTATTTAAATTTTCCATTACAATACGAGACAAGCTACAGGGTGTCTAAGTTAACCATTTTGAATTAAAAAAAAAAAAAAATTTTAAATGTAAAATTATGTATGTTCCACAAATTTGGTAATAAATATGTATCACTTAAACTGCTGATCTAATTGAAAGGGATTGGAAACAATAGTTATAGAGGAAGATCTAAGCTTCCAGAAAATATATTTTATAAATACCCTGTTATAATACAAGATGTAATAACAAACAAAACAAAATGTAATAATTTAATTTTAATCCTTAGTCTGTAAAGAATATTGTTCTTTAGACTTAAGTAAATAAATAAATCATTGGAAAGGAAATTTTAATTACTTTTTAAATATTTATAAATAATTTTAATATTCAAATGTATTTAAAAATGTTTAGGTTTTAAAAAATAAAATTTAAAAAAATTTAACAAAAAAGTTTTTTTATAAAAAATTTTAATTTGCGCCAGTGTATTGCACATTGGGCTTGAAATTCTTACACCTAAAAGCTAAATTATGAAAGCCTAACTCCTTGTTAATTGCTAAGCCAACATATGTTTAATTAAAATTATTACTTTAGAAGTTCTGAATCTTTTAATAATCAATGAATTTTTAAATATTTTTTTTTTTTTAATTTACTAAATTAATAAAATGATGTGAAAACAAAACATTTGGGGTATTTTAAATAAAAATATTTATATAGCAAATGAAATCCTAATATCTCAGTTTTACAATAAAATATTCATTTTATTTTTCTGCTTTAAAACATGCCAATGTTGGTCGTTTGTATTTGAGTCTTGATATTATATGATATTATTTAAATAAAGTGTGAAAACAAAATGTTGTGAAAATATTACAGATATATTGAATTAAATATTTTATATAACAAATGAAAGCTTAATATTTCAGCTTCATAATGATATATTATTTTTTATTCCTTCGCCTAAAGATATGCTAATTTTTTATTAAAAATTTTAGTCTTTATATTATATGACATGATATTCCACAAAATAGTTTTTTCATAAAATGTTAAAATTTGAACCAGTGTAATGCACCCTGGGCTTGAAATTGCTTATAGCTTTAAAAATTTACTTTAATTTTTTTTTTTTTCGTTTATATATATAACATATTTATTTTTGTCTTCATTTTTTTAATGTTTTCAAAAGAAATCTTAATGTAAGTGCGTGTAAAGTAAATCGGGAGGAGTTTGGGACAATGGTCTGCCCACGAGCCGTATCCAAATTTTGTCAATTTTGTAATTAATTGTTTTCTTTTTTATTATGTTCTCAAATCGCAAAGCTGGGATCGACTTAAAATTATTTTAATTTTATAGCTCTATATGTAAGGGATACACCGAAAAAGTATTTTTCATTTCAATGAAAAAAGTCAATTTTTTTTAACACGTTTATACGGATTGGGATTTTGGGTATTTTCGTATAAAAAAGTGGGAGTTTTTTTAATTATCTGATTTTAGGATATGTTTATACATACTATACTAAAATTTCAGTAAAATATACCTATACGTTTAAATTTTATTAATGATTAAGTTTTAACTTTATGTTAAAGAAAATGCTAAATTTTAAGTCCTTTAAGAAATTCTGCAATCAAATTATATTCCATTAAGATTTTTTCTAATGGTTAAATAGTAACTGAATTATTTCCAAAAAAAAAAAAAAAAACGTTTTGGGACCACTGTGCAGTGTGTAACTTAATATTAGCTATTGCTATTTCACTCTTTATTAAGAATTTTGTTAGTCTAAAGCCATTTTTTCTTCATTTATCTATAATTTTGAACTCAATGATGTTTTTTGAAAAGATTTCCTTTAAAAATAAATCAAAATTTTGTCATATTTTATCGTATAATTAATTTTAGAAACTTAATATTTCACAAAATTGTTCTTTTATAAAATTCTTAACTTCGAGCTTTTAGATTTAGATTTTTAGATTAGATTTTTATAGCTAAAAAAATAAATTATGAAAGTCTATTTCCTTGTGTATTATTAAAACCAATTTCTTTTATTTGAAATAATTACTTAGGAAGTTCTATATTATTAAACATTTTATGAATTTTTAAGTTTTTTTTTAAGTTAATAAATAAAAGAGTGAAAACTAAATGTTGTGAAATCAAGGATGTGTTGAATTATACATTGTATTTAACAAACGAAATTTTAAAATTACAGAATTTTTATTTTCCGCCTTAAAATATGCTAATATTTGACTCTTGATATTAAATATTTCTTTAAATAATTTAAAATTTTATTTTTGCTTTTTATGTAAAGTGTGTAAATGATAAATGTTTGTATTTTAGAATTAATTTAAATTAAATTATGCCAACATGGTCAAACATGTTCAAAACATGATTACAATTACATTTAAACATACAAAAAGAATAGCTAGAAAAACTAAATTGTATGTAGTCATAACCAAAAAAAACAAAACTATAACAAAAAATCCTCAAAAAAAAACAAAATGACCACATACACTGTCTCTTCCTAAAAAGCCACAATAAAATACTAAATAACATTAGCTACAAACATAAGTTATACATTTTGTTGTCCCCCCTACAAAAAAAAAAAAAAAAAAAAAAAAATGGACAAAAAGTAGCCACAAAACTTAACGGCAAATATGAGGTTACAAAAATCATCTCCTCTTCTAAACACACATACATATAAACAAAAATAATCAAGGGAATTTTAACTTACACACACATACACATAAATATCAACCTCAAGTTTATAAAAGTCTGTATGTGTTTGTTTTGTATACAAAAAGAAGAAGAGTTCCTTTTCAAACCAACATCCTTTTTAAGGGTTTTTGTTTATTTTCCTATTTGTTTATATATTAATTGTGTCCAGTTTTATACTGTGAGGACAGTGGGTAAAACAATGTAAAGATTTTATTTTTTTTTTTTTTTGAAAATAAATAAAAAAATAATTTTTAAAAAAATATTTATAAAATTTATTTTAAAAAAATATTTAACATAAAATAATTATTTTTTAAATATTTCTTTAAAAAAATATCCCTATCCACTGTGCTTAATAACCCCTACCTTTATTATTGTTACCAAATTCTCCTTTTTTCTCTTATAGCCCAAAATTTTTACTCCTCCTCCTCTCCTATTTTTTTTCATACACAAAACTTCATAAATAACTGCTTTCCTCTGACTGCTGCCCCATCTCTAGAGAGAATATGTGTCATTTATATGTGTTTTATTTTTGTATACAAAACATTTTCATTATATGTATGTATAAGTAAGCAATAACAACAACCTATACCTACGTAGTACAACATATACATAAAATACTAGTAGAGAAAAATTCTCTTAACCTCTTATTGTTTAAAAGAGTATGTACATATGTATGTATGTATTTATGGTTATGAGTGCCATTTACAACGGAAACGGAAGTGACAGTAGTATCACCAGCAAACATTGTTTATGTTTTTTTTTTTTTTTTTCTGCTCAAGTACTACATCATATACACACGCATTATTTAGCTCTCTTTCTAACACTTTATGGTTTTTTTTTAAATAAATTTAAACACTTTAAATAAAGAAAAGCTTATTAAATTAAATATTTTTAATTTGTTTAAAATAATAAATATTTTTAATAATTTTTTATTTTATTTTATAGCAATAAATTTAAAAAGAATATTTTTCTCCTCATTTTTGATTTCAACAAAATTATTTATGTTTAGGTTTCAACGAAACCGAAATGTATAAGACACCACGAATGCTGATGAAGTGTGTAGTGGCACAGAAAATACGTATTCCATTCTGCTGGTGTCTAATTATAGTCCACAAACTCTGCTTAGGTACCGCCAAACGGAGTCAACAAGGCAATTTACGATTGTAAACTTGTTTAATTTAATAAAAAATTTAACTTTAGCATATTTTAAGGCGAAATAAAAAATTATATATTAATTTTTTATTTTTTTTTTAAGTTGAGTTACTAAGATTTCATTTGCTATATAAAATGTTTAAGTCAATATACTCACAATTTATTTTGATTTAGTTAATTACAATAATATTTTAAAATTTATAAAATATTAATAATAAAATACTCCCAAAATTATAAAGTAATTAAAACAAAGTTTGTTCTAATAAAAGCTAAGAAGTTAAAATTCTATAAAATAGTCTTCAGTTATATCAAATTCAAGCCCAGTGTGCAGTACATTGGCTCGAAGTTAATTATTTTATATATAAAAAATATATTTTGTCAAATTATACCATAGTCTTAAACTAAAAACATTAGCATACTTTAAGGCAAAATAATAAAATTAATATAATTTTTTAAAGCTGAGATATTAGGGCTTCGGCTATATAAACTTTTATAGATACCCCAAACGTTTTTCCAAATCTTGGTTTTTAACGCAAAACTTGGTTTAAATAAAATAAAAAAAAAAAATACATTTGAAAATTCTTTAAATGTAAATGTTCTGTAATTATAAACTAATCTAAAAAAAAATTCGTGTCTTAACAATAACCAAAAAGTTAAGCTTTCATAATACAGTTTTCAGTTATAAGAATTTCAAGCTCACGGTGCAATACACTGGCTCAAAGTGAAACACTTTATGAAAAAACATTTAAAATCAAGTCTCTAATAAAAACTCTTAATATTAACATATTTTAAGGCGGAAGGAGAATGCAAATACATTATTATAAAGCTGAGATATTAAGCTTTCATTTGTTATATAATATTTCTTAATTTAAAAAATTAAAAATCTAATTTTTTATAATTTAAAACTTCTAATGTTATAAATTAATCAAAACTAAATTTTTCCATAAAATAGACAAAAAGTTAAGCTTTCATAATATAGTTTTCAGTTATAAGAATTTTAAGCCCAGGGTGCAATACACTTCATGAAAAAAAACTATTTTGAAATATATCAAATCATTTAAAATCAAGACTCCTCTACAAACTCTCAACTAGGTATCACAATTTCCCGAACTTTTTGATTTCCTGGGATAGCGGGAAAAAATTTTCGACTTCTCTGGATTCCCGAGATCCCGGATTAAAAACTATAAGTGATACTACTCTCATTAGTTGAACAACTTAGACTCAATGGGATATGTGTTTTTACATTAGCAGATTAAAAACAGAATTGTAAATGTACTAATAAAAAGAAATTTGATCAATTGCTTAATCTACTGATTAATTAACTCGAGTGAATGCGAGCTTTGTGGATATCGTCACAATATTAAGCAGATCGTCTTTTCAGAAAACCTTTAGGGTATTTAGTTTTTTTTTTTTCTTTTTGTTAAAGGTTGGTCCGACGTCCTTTTTGTCATTTTCAAAATGCAATAACTTAGAAGCTAATAAACACATTTTCACACTTCTTTCACAGCCTAACTGCATCAAGTCCATATAATATTTATGTAAAATATTATACTGGTCGGAGTCTGATGTTCTATGTTATAAAAAAATAGGAAGAAAGAAGAAAAAAATGTTTTTGACATTATCTATTAAATCGGGAAAAGTAGTTAATTCTTAATAAGCACCCCAAAAATTGAAAGTCAAGTACTGGAAATTTTAATTGAATTCAAATATTTTTCAAGTTAGAACTTTTTTAAATTCTGTTCAAACTTTTTGTTTCTTGTCAAGAAAATTTAGAAATAAAAAATTTTGTAGTCAAATTCGTTAAGAAGAAAAATAAATAAAAATTAAGTTGCTATAATAAAATGAATAAAGATTGTATAGAACGTTTAATTTAAGAGTCAATCTGTAAATTTTTTGAATAAGTGTGTGAAACAATAATAAATAAATTTTACTCAAGACGCTGATCTATTCAATACAATCAATGAAATCAATTAGAATTTTGATGCAGTATAAAACGTTGTGGAGTTGACGTGTTCAAATGTTTTTTTTTTTTTTTTTTTTTATGGAATATATATACATACATATATATACATACATACATACATACATACATATATATATGTATATATTTTTTTATTACTCGTATTTTAAATTTATTTTGTCCTTTTACCATTTTTCTTATTGTTAATAAAATACCATGTGAATGTGGTACATTAAAATTAAAAAAGCTACTTAAATATTATTTATTTCGAGATTATAAGAATTAAATAGATTTATAGCTCGAATTATATTATACCTAGTACTTGAAATACAATATCACCAAAAGATTTATTTATATTATATTTCCATGCTGGAATTTAATTACAATTTTTTTGGTTGGAATTGCAATACGATTCAATACTTGAGGGCAACTGTACTAAAATTGTTATGTTCGACTTGAATTCAAGTTTATTTTTTATTGGAGTATACTATTTAATAAAAGTGTAGTAGCACTGTATTTCAACACTTGAAAATTTAATTTTTTACTGGAAATCAATTGCTTATTGGGTTCTAACTTATTGTATTTTTGACATATTGATTATACAAATTTATAGAATTTATGTATAATTTTTTTACAAACAAATCAGGATTTAGTAGATCTCCTATACTTACAAATATTGTATCAGATATGTATATATCTGAAAACCTCTGTGTAGCACATATATTAGTAGGTGTCCAAAGTAAAAAGTGAGGTTATGAGACAAAACCGCAAATTATTCCAAAGTGGATAAGAACTCAACATTAATTTTTATTTGGGTCAAAAGTAAAGATAATCACCTTTAATTGGGTACCATTAGAGTTTCCTTAGTGCAAAAACCTGCCATTTTATAGCGTTTCAGAAATTACAAAAAGCACATCGGACTCACTACATACTTTTTATATTATGTAGTGATAAATTCCTCATGTTGTTTATATTACTGACTAATTTATAATATATTTTTAAGATTTCAAACAGATATACTTTTTCACTTGCTGGTTTAAGTACTGATATTTTATTAAGATATGAAATTGATTTCATGCTATAGAGTCATTCCGTATAAATCATTTAATGAATTGTATATAAAACCTTATTAATGACATTGTGGTTAAGATATAGTTCCTACCTGGAGTTTTAGCTTAGTCTTTTTTAAAACATTATTTAAATATAAAAGTTCTTGTTAAAATTCATGCTGTTTTCTTCCATTTAAGTGATTTTAAAAGCGAGACCAAAAAAAAAAAAAAAAAATAATTTCCCGGGAATCCCGGGACGGGAAATCCTGGTTTGTAATCTCTACTCTCAACACTACCATATTTTAAGGCGTAAGAATAACTTAAGTATACCGTTATAAAGCTAAGATATTAAGTATTTATTTGTTATATAATATATTTATTTCAAAATAACCCTAAAGTTTTCACAAAATTTTTCTTTTAATCTTTAATTTAGTAAATTAGAAAAATGTTTTAAAAATTATTTAAAGTAATTAAAACAAAATTTGTCCGAATTCTAGGCAAAAAGTTAAGCTTTCATAACATAGTCCTCAACTATAACAATTTCAAGCCCATTGTAAAATACACTAACTCAGTTTAATATTTTATGAAAAAAGTGATTTTTTTTAAATATTATTTTTAGAAACGTAATTTTTAAATACATTTAAATATTAAGATTATATTTATATATTTGTAAAGTGGTTAACATTTCTTTTCTAAGGACATTTTATAAACAAATATATCTTTATCTTAAATGGCAACAAACTTAAATTAATAAGTTTAAAATTTAAAAATTTATATAACTTTTTCTTCAAAAAATGCTATTTTGTTTAAAAATATTTTAAAATATTAAAATTATTTTTAAATATTTGGAAAATAAATAGAATTTCCTTTCTAACAATATATAATATGACTAATATACTTTTATCTTTGGTAATAAAAAAGCAGCAGACTTGAATTAATTTAATGGCAAATTTTAAAATTTATATGATCTGTAATTTTTAGTTTTTAATATTTTAAAATATTAAAATTATTTTTATATATTTGGAAAGTAGATAGAATTTCCTTTCCAACGATATATAACATGCCTAAAATATCTCTAATAAAGATATATTAAAGATTCTTTATATTAAGTAAAAAAAGTTAACTTTATTAAGTGGCATACATTTATTTATTTACATACACATACAAATAGAATCTTTCACCTACATCTACAACTATAGTTTTTTAACTCATCAACTTTCTCCCCCTCTTTTACACAGTTTTTACAGTTATTAAGCCTTTAAGCTTTAAAGCAAAAAATCCTCACTTCCTCTCCCTTCAAAAAATAGCTTAAAACTATTTATATGAAACACCAACACTAACATAACAATTTTATAGTTTTATGTTTTATTTTATTAAGGAATTTACAGTGTTTATTATAAATTAAAGTTTTTGTTTAAACAGTTATGAAGTTCCGTTGTATATTTAAGATAGAGTGAGAAAGGGAGAGCAAACTATTTAATGTTACTGAGCTCTTTGCTGTTAATAATATTAAGTGATGAAGCTGTTAAAAATCCTCTACCGGTTTTCTTTATTTAAATAATAAATTTTTGTTAGTTAGCATGTGTTTTTATAAGAAGACTTTTTTGGTAGCAATTATTTTTTAATATGGTATTTAAAATTAGTTTAGCATGAAGAACTATGTAATTTCCTTAGCTAGAGGAAAAAGAAGGAAGTTTTTATATAATAAATGTTAGGTAATTTAAAATTTCTGGTTATTAACACTTGAAAATTAAATTTAGTGTGTGTAGATTAATCAAAGGGATATAAGATTACAGATATATGTACTAGAACAATAGGTCACCGTATAAAATAATAAGAAAAAGTCTCTATTTGTTTAATGAGAATCCTATAAGAATTTAGTCTTATGAAATATCAAAAAATTTATATGTGACTCTCAGATATTACAATAATTTCCAACCACAAGATTTATATTTTATTCAAGAAAATACTTTTATATTCGTTTAATCTATTGATATTATTCAAAGTTACTTCCTAAAGCTTTTTACCCTGAAGGTAATAAAAACTTATACATGATTGGCAAATATTAATTAAATGTTATTTATTTTGAAAACTTTTTAAAAAAAGTTATACACAAACAACCTAACCATAAAAACAGAAAAGTCGATTTTAAACCCAAAAGTCTACTATTATTTAAAGTTGTTTACCATGAAGCTTTTTTCAAACAAAATTTTTAAATTTGATTTTAAATTTTAAAATAAGGTTTTTGGTTTTTATTGTATTGAAAGTTCATGTATAATTTGTTATTATAATTTTTTAAAATTTATTTTTTTAAAAAGTTTTAAAAAGATTTTAAAATTGATTTTTAAATATTTCTTATAAAATAAAATTGACTTTAATAAAAATATAATTTAAAATTTTTTTTTGTGTTTAGGTTGAAAGTTTTATAAAATATTATTAAATACCTGCTTTAATGAGGTCTTTTTTTTAAAGCTTTTCATATAACCATTCTAAGATTTTTTCTAAAAATATAATTAGGTAAAAAAATATATATTTTTTATATATTTTTTTAATCTTTTTCGAAGGTATTCCAAACCTCGTATCTAATAGTTTTATTAAATGCTTTCACGCAAAACTTTTATGAAAGGTTTACAGAAAGTTTTATTAAAAACTCAAACTAAAAAGTGAGTTGAAATTGTTTTCTCAAGTCATATGTTTTTTTAAGAATTCTTTTGAAAGTAATCTATAAAAACTATTCCAAAAACCGTTTCTATAAGCTTTATTAATAGCTTTTATATAAAGCTCTTTTGAAAGCCTCTGCAGAAGGCATTATTGAAAGCTATGTATATTCGGAGCTTTTTAATGAAAACTCGGTGTAAAAATATGTTTTCGCAATTTAAAAGCTTTATTAAACGAATATATTTATATTTTTTTTCTAAAAATCCAATTGAAAGATTTTGAAAAATTTACTTAAAGCTTTTTTAATTTTCTCATAAATTTTTTTTAAGCTTTTAGAATCTTTTTTGAAAGTGTTCATAAAAGCTTTTTCAACACCCGTATCTAAAAGTTTTGCTAAACGCTATTATATAAAGCTCTTTTAAAAGCCTTTGAAGAAAACTTTATTCAAAATGTTTGGATTAAGCTTTATTGATAGCTTTTGGATAAAGTTTATTTAAAGCTTTTAGACAAAGTTTTATTGAACGACTTTATTCTATGTTATATTGAAAGCTTTTTACTGAAACTTTCTTTTAAAACTGTTTATTAGGCTTTATTGGAAGTTTTTGTAGGGTTTTTAAAAAAGCTTTTAAATAAAACTTTATGAAAGCTTTAAAACAAAACTTTTGAACAAAGCTTTTAATTAAAACATTTAAATAAAGCTTTTAAACAAAACTTTTGAACAAAGCTTTTAAATTAAACTTTTAAAAACAGCTTTATTTCATAAAGCTTTGTTTATAAAAGCTTTTTCAACACCCGTATCTAAAAGTTTTGCTAAACGCTATTATATAAAGCTCTTTTAAAAGCCTTTGAAGAAAACTTTATTCAAAATGTTTAGATTAAGCTTTATTGATAGTTTTTGGATAAAGTTTATTGAAAGCTTTTAGATACATTTTTATTGAAACATTTTATTCTAAGTTATATTGAAAGCTTGTTACTGAAACTTTCCTTTAAAACTCTTTATTAGGCTTTATTGGAAGTTTTTGCAGGGTTTATAAAAAAACTTTTAAATAAAACTTTATGAAAGCTTTTAAAGAAAACTTTATGAAAGCTTTTAATTAAAACTTTTGAACAAAGCTTTTAATTAAAACAAAGATTTAAAAAAAAACTTTTAAAGAAAGCTTTTAATTAAAACTTTTAAACAAAGCTTTTAAACAAAACTTTTGAACAATGCTTTTAAATAAAACTTTTAAAAACAGCTTTGTTTATAAAGTTATAACTTTTATAAAGTAGTTATTGATGCTTTATTAGAAATTTATATATTTAAGAGTTATTAGAAGCTTTTCGCAAAACTTTAAATTGAGATTTTATATAAAGTTTATTGAAATCTGAAAAAATAGTTTTAATATTAAGCTAAATCGAATGAATTTATAAAGGTTTTATTGAAAGCTTTTTATAAAGATTTATTGTTGCATATTACGTAAAGCTTTTAAAAGAAAGTTCTTTACTGATGGCACTCTTTTTAGATCTTTTAAAATATGTGTAGAAAGCTTTGCAGCTAAGTTTATGTTTAAGACGATAATTTTTTTACATTGTTTAACTTGTTTTCATAACAAATAAAAAAAAAAAAATAATGATTGAAAAACAATTTTTAAAATCTCTTAAGAAAATTTGTTCAAAAGCTTTTTTATTTACTTTAATATAATGAATAAAAGCTTTGCTGAATGCTTGTCTGTTTAATCCAATTTTAAGTTGTATAGAAAGCTTTCCTAAAAAGTTTTTTTTTTAGTAGTTTTTATATCTTTGCCTTTTTTAATGCTTATTTTTATAGACTAACAGAGCATTTTACTTCAAACTTCATCGTTTTAAAAGTTTTAAAGCTTTTTCCTTAAATAGATTTAAGAAGATTTTTTTAAAAAATCTTTAAAACACTTTAAAAAACGTTTATTAAGCTTTTAAACTAAATCCTTAAGAACATTTTTTAGAAAGTTTTTCGAAAAGTTTTTTTTTTTTTTTTTTTAATTATAAGAAAACTTTCCCAACATAAAATTTTTTATTCTTATAGTATGAAGATAAAAACCTTTAACAAATGTTCTAAGCATTATAATCAATGTTTTAAGAAAACTTTGTAGAAAGTCTTAGGAAGAAAGCTTTCCAATTTTTTTGATTTACCCTTTTGAAAAGCATATATATGCTTACTGAATACACAGAAAAAAGTCACCAATTAACAAATATATATGAAAATAATTCATTCAATTATAAACTTGTTTAAATTTGCACCTCTCACCAAAATGATTATATCAATTACTAAAAACTATAAAAAATACAAAACAGAAAAAAATTCCCAATTAATAAATTAATTAAATCAATCAAGTAGATGATTGAATGAATTAAAAATGTTAAAATCATACAAAAAATTATTTTTATTTTATTTTTTCTTGAATATATTTATTAAATTTTGCTGCAAAATTAAACAACTGAGTTAATTGAAAAAAGACGGTAATAATTTTTTCTGTGTATCGAGTTTAGAAATATGTGTATGGTTTTAATATGTAGGAAAAATTTTCGAAAAATTTTTAAGGAATTACAAATTCTGGCTTCTGAAAAACTTTTCTTCGAAAGCTTGGAAAAAGCTTTCTGAAAATTTGGTGAAGGCTTTGTAAAAAGAGATATAAAACTGGTTTTCTAATAATAAAAAAACACAATAGAATGGGTTTGCAAAAAAATTTAGAAAACTGAAATTTAGAGGGATAATTAAATTAGAGGGATAATTAAATTAAAATTTTAAAAATCTTTTTCGATAAAAATTTCAGTATAGTTTTTACAAGAAAAAAATAATTTAAACAAAATTCAGTTAGGTTTTAGAAGCTTTTAGATAACTGTTTATATGAAAGCTTCACACAAGCTGTTTAGAAATAGCCTTTTTAAAACTTTTATTATATTTTTTTAATTTATTTTTAACCTTAAAATCATAAGTTTTCAGAGCTTTTAAATTTTGATCCCATTAAATAGGATGGAAATCAACAGATTTAATTTTTGAAGACATTCGGATTTTAGCGAGAATATATTTTAAAATAATCTTGATAAGATACTTATTTTTATTTTAATACTTAAGGTTATTAATTGATTAATTTTGTTTTAATATTTAACGATTTTTTAAATATTAAAATATTATTATAAAACATACTACTTAAAAACTTTCTAATACATTTTTAAAATTTATAACAAAGAACTTTCTAAATTAATAAAATTTATATTAAATACGTATAAAAAATTAACTCCAAACTGACAACAACACAACACAAATATTATTTTATATTAATAAATATTTAAAATATTTAGATTTATATAAATATGATAGATATATAATAAATATATATAGGATTTTTTTTTTAATATATATTAAAAACACGTTAATATATTTTTAACACAAATATTAACAAAAACAAATTTAAACTAAACTAATAATAAATATTTTTATAAAAAAAAATATATATAAAACAACTTTTTAGATAATATAGAAAACCACAAAATATTTTAATTTTTCTTAAGAATTTATGTGAAAATAAAATTCCTTTTAACTTAATGATTTTCCATATTAATTGCACGAAATAAAAAAAAATTATAATAAAAATTATTTTCATTATTAATTTTTATATACAGGGTGATGCTCTGATTTTGGTGTTTTTTTTTATATAAATTAATTTTTAATTTTTAAACAAAATTTTCTTTTTAAATTTATATAATTAAAATTTTTTAAAATTATTTTTAAATATTTTTAAATTTAATTTAAAAATTTGAACGCACGTACAAACACTGAAACTACTGATAGAGAATTATATAAGAGAGTATATAAGAGAGGTTTGTTGTTGTTTTTTTTTTTTTTTGTATATTTATATATAAAGGGAATACAGGAATTTGTTTCAATATTTAAAAAAGTGTTTTGCATTTTTATATATAAAATTTTAGTATTTTTTTAATTTATATATAAAAAATTATTAATATTTTAATAATTAATATTTTTTACAAAGAATTTTAGTGTGTTAAGGTTTTTTGTTTTTGTTTAGGATAAGCTAATCTCAATTGAAAGGCTTAGATAGTGTTTGAGAGAGATAGAGAAAAGAGAGGCATTTGAGCGAGCGAGTTTTAAGGAATTGTGTTGGTTTTTTTTTTTTTGGTTTTGAAAGGCGCATTTGAAAGCTTTTTTTTTTTTTAAATGTATGAACAAATGTAAATATGTCTTTATGATTTATAATTATAATTTAAGCATTTTCATTCATGCCTTATTTTTTTATTGATAATAAATAGTTTGAAAAGAGCTTTATTCTGTTTGTTAGAAGATAAAGTGTAATTTATTTTTTGTAGTATGTAGTTTTTAAAAAGAGGAAGAGAGAGACAACTTTAAAGTTTGAATTAGGATTATTAAAGCAAAATGTTTAGCAAGGAAAGCTTTTTAGAAAATATATTACAAAATCCATTT
Organism: Protophormia terraenovae; assembly: GCA_951394005.1. Taxonomy (NCBI): domain Eukaryota; kingdom Metazoa; phylum Arthropoda; class Insecta; order Diptera; family Calliphoridae; genus Protophormia; species Protophormia terraenovae. Next base: position 9,975,622 of record OX596074.1, on the reverse strand, counting down.
TTTTTTTTTTGGAATTTGTAAAAAAATGGGAAAAAAAAAGCTTTATATAATATGGCTGACAAATAGACTATAACATAAATATTTATATTTAATAGCAAATAAAAAAGCTTTAAAAAGAAAACATATTTGAAATTAATAAAATAATAAAGCTTTGAAAAAAAAAAAAAAAATATTTTCTAAAAAGCTTTCTTAAAGTTCAATTTATTATATTTCAGGTGAAATATTTTTTAAAAAAGCTTTTTCCATAATTTTTTTTAACGAAAAATTATTTTTCTTTATATATAAATTATTATATTTTATGAAAAATATTTCAGAACAAAGCTTTAGCCACATTTTTTTAACGAAAAATAAAAATATATTTAAAGCTTTATAAAAATTCTTTTGTTTAAAAAAATATATATTATTTTTTATTTTTTAAACATTGAAAAAGATCAGTATGTTTAAAATTTTTTAAAAATTGTTTAATAGAATTTTTCTTAAATTATTTCTAAAGTTTAAAAGACTTTCTAATAAGCTTACTTTTCAATGTTTAATTCACTATATTTTATGTGAAATATTTAGGAAAATACTTTTGCCACATTTTTTCTTTTTAAGAAAAAAAAAAAAAAAAAAAAAAAATTAAAAAAATAATAATATTTTTGAAGCATAAAAAGCATAATTTTTTATAAACATTTGAAAGCTTTTTATAATTTTTTATAATCAGTATTTTTAAATATTTTTAAAAAATGTTAAAAAAAAATTAAAAAATAATAAAATATATATATTTTTTTTTTATTTTAAAAAATTTTCTAAAGAAAGAAAGTTCTAATATTCAATATATGCGAAATATAAAAAAACTGTTACCAACATTTTTTTTAAACTAAAAAATCATTTATAGAAAGCTTTTTTTAATTTTTTATAGAAAACTTCTTGTAAGATTTTATAGAAAAGATTTCATGTGATTTTATAGATTTTATAGAAAAAAGTTTTTAAAGAAATCTTATTGTAAGCTTTTGTAGAAATCTCTTTGTAAGCTTTTATATATAGCAAAGTTTTTCTATGCTTTTGGGAAAAGTTTTTTTCTAAGCTTTAAAGAACCTACATAAAATCGCTTCAAAAGTTTACAACATACTCGCTTTTTAGAAAGCTTTTATAAAATGTTTTCTTCAGAAATTGTATAGAAACATTTTTATTAAATTTTCATAGAAAACTCTTTTCTAAGTTTTTATAAATTTTTTCTTAGCTTTTATAAAAAACCATTTCTAGGATTTTATAGAAATCTATTTCTAAGCTTTCACAAAAACTTTTGCAAAAAGTTTTTTTTCTAAGCATTTGCAAAAAGCGTTTTCATTTTTCTAAGCTTTTACAAAAATCTTTTTTCTAAGCTTTTACAAAAATCTTTTTTCTAAGCTTTTACAAAAAGCTTTTTTTAAGATCTACAAAAAGCTTTTTCTAAGCTTTTACCAAAAGCTTTTTTCAAAGGCTTTTGAAAAGGATTTTTAAATTAAAAAAAAAAAAATTTTTTACTTTTAGTAAAGCTTTCTTTCTACACTTTAATAATAAAAAGCTTTTTTCAAAGCTTTTACAAAAAGCTTTTTCTATGCTTTTACAAAAAACTTTTCCTAAGCTTTTACAAAAAGCTTTAACAAAAGGTTTTTTTTAAGCTTTTACTTAAAGCTTTTATTTAAAGCATTTTCTAAGGTTTTACAAAAAGCTTTTTTCTAAGGCTTTTGAAAAAGCTTTTTAAATTTTACAAAAACCTTTTTTCTAAACTTTTAGTAAAGCTTTTTTCTGCACTTTTATAATAAGCCTTTGTTATATGTTTTGACTAAAAAGCTTCGTAGACCTTTTAATATTATTTTTTTTATTGTAAGTTAAAACTTTTTTCTAAGTTTTTACAAAAAACTTTTTCTAAGTTTTTACAAAAAACTTTTTCTAAGTTTTTACAAAAAATTTTTCTAAGTTTTCATAAAATGTTATATTTGTAAGCTTTTTTTATTCAATTTTACAAAAATCTTTTTTCTATTCTTTTAGTAAAGCTTTTTTCTAAGTTATATTATTTTTTCTAAACTTTTAGTAAAGCTTTTTTTTATACTTTTATAATAAGCATTTGTTATAAGCTTTAACACAATAAACTTCATAAATTTTTATTATTAATTTTGTATTATAAGTTAGAAAAAGTATTATTTAAGCTTTATTATTATCTTATACAAAAAGTTTTTTAAACTATTTCTGTATGCTCCATTTTTTTTATGAAGCTTCAACTTTAAAATTGTGGTTTTTCCGACAACTTCCAAAAGCTTTGTTAATAAAGTAACTTGTTTTAAACTTTTCAATTTTAAGTTTATTTTAAAACATTTTTATGAAGCTCTTCTAAAGTTGCTAGGTAAGATTTTTTTTGCTGTAGACTTCTTATGCATATTTTATTACTTTCTTATAGAAAAATAACTTTTTTTTTTTTTAAATTTATTAATTTATAAAGCATTACAACTATGAATTTTAAGCTTTATTAATAAAACTGATGTGAAAGCTTTCTAATTAGTTTGTAAAATCTTTTAAAAAATTATGTTGAAAGCTTTTTAAAGAAACTATTTTGAACATATTTCTTATAACGCTTTTTGAAAGCATTTCAATAGCGCTTTTTTGAGAGCATTTCCAAAGCACTTTTGAAATCTTCATAATGAACAAATAACCTTATTGAAAATCTTTAGATAACTTTATTGTGCACTTTCAAAAATAGTCTTTATTAAAAGTTACCAGGAAAAGTTAAAAAAGCTTGAATTGGAAGCTTTTAAAAATATGTTTTAAGAAGTATTAAAACAAGTTTTATTAAAAGGGTTTTACTTTCACTTTTTTTTTAAGTACACAATTAAGTTTTTAAAAAATACTTAACAAAGAAACTATTTTTTAGGAATTTTTTAAAGATGCGATGTATTAATTTAAAAGATAATATTAAGTTTTTAACAGCATAGATAAAGCTTTTAACATACACTTCTACTGACAAAAGTTTTTTCTTCTTTTTATTTTTTTTATTTTTATTATTTATTTAATTTATTTGTTAATTAATATGTATTTAGTTTTGAAGAGAAACTTCTTCTTTGTTTTTTTATTATTAATTTTGATACTCAACAAACTTTAAAGTTTTCTCTTTCCTTTTTTCCTCTTTTTTGTTTAATCACCCTGCATATAATTGTTTTTAATAAGTTTTTTGTTTTAAGTTTAGTTTTTTTGTTTAACACAGTAATCAAGCATTTTAATTAAAAAAGAATATGTTTTCAATAATTTTCCAATTTCGTAACAAACTCAAACTCAAAATAAAGCAAATGATAACATTTACACTAAAAGCTTTTTTTATATAAATTTTATTTTCTTAAATATGTATTTTAGACAAAAAGCTTAAACTGTTTAATTTTTTTCTTTTGCATAACTAGTAAAAAAACTTGAGCTCTTTTCTTTTTATTTTGATTTAAAATTTTTGCTATAATTTTTATTTAACAATAAATTTCAAACAAATTTTGTACTGAATATGAGAGAGAGAGCTTTTGAAAATGAATAACTGACTGATATTTGTTTGAGGTTTGATATTAACAAGGTTCATTATACTTTTTTCTTTTTTTATATAATTTTAAAAGGGTTAAGGATCAAGATTGTTTTGATGAAAAAGAGTCTTAAGGTATGGGTTTTTGGTTGGTCTGGAGAGGGGGAGGAACTGAGTGGTAAGTGTCGCTGTGTGTATGTGTTCGTGAGTTGTGTCTGAAGTGTTAGTGAGTGAGTGAGTGTGCAAAACACTATGGAAACATCATGAACTCACCATCATGTAGCGGATCTATTGTGTGAATCATAAGCTGCAATAGGCCATGACGAAATTTTGCACCAGTCTGTGTACTACTCGCATTTCCACCACTGCTATTACCTGTAGTGCCAGCACCACTACTGGATCCAGGTGGTCCTGATCTTGACTCCGAGGCCGCTCTCGATGTTACCGAACCACCAGGCTGTGTGGCCATTGAGGTTTCCGAGGAATTGGCAGCATTGCCCTTTTTTAAGGGGAGACACACAGTAAAAAGAGTTTAAAGAAAAAACGAAAAAAAGAGAAAACAAAAAGAAAAATATAAAAGAGAGGGGGAAGAGAAAAAGAAAACAAAAATATTGAAGATGAATATTATTACGATGAAGATGATATTGGGATTGTTGTATGGTTTAATTTTTATTGAGAGAGATAAAGAAAGATATAGAAAAAGATAGAGAAGAAAGTATAGGCAAAAAGAGAGAAAAAAAGATATTATGTTATTAAATATTAAGCTCTTTGGGGGAGATTTTCAAAGAAAGAGACTTAAATATTTAAACAAAAAAATAAATTAAAAAAGTGAAAGAAATAACAATAACAAATGTGTAGGAGCTTTGAAAAGTTTTTGTTATTTATTATTTTAATTAAGTAGTTTTAAAATTTCTGTAAAGCATTTCCCAAAAGGAAATTTTAGCTATTTTTATAATATGTTTTTGATTTTCTGAAAAGCTTTTTAAAAAAGTTTTTACTAAGAAAACACTCATAAAAGCATAATTTCCAAAAAGTTTTTTTCTTTAATTAAAAAAAATGTTCGAAAAGAATTTATTTTCCAATTTTTAAAAAAGCTTTTTTATAAAAGTTTAAAGAAAACTAAAAGTTTTTCTTTAAAGAAAACTTTTTTCTAAAAGCTTTAAACAACTTTTTTTCTATAAGTATAACAAACATTTTTTTTATATTCTTTGCAATTCTGAAAAGCTTTTAAACAAGTTTTCGTTAAGTTCTTTCAAAAATGATTTTATACTTTTCAGAAAGCTTTTTTTTCTCAAATTAAAAGAAAACTTTCAAAAAGCATTTATTTTTTAATTTTCAAAAAGCTTTCTTAAAGTTTGAGAAAAAAGCTTTTCATTTTTTAGTTTTCAAAATTGTATTCCAAAATTAATTTAAAAATTATTATTTTTTTTAAGCTTTCAAAAAGCTTTTTCAAGCATTTTTAACACAATTTGGAATATTTTTAAAAATTTCTTCTTTTCAGAAACTGTCAACATCATTAAAAGTTTTTTTTAAAAACTATTGCAAAAATCTTTTTTATAAAAATTTCGAAAATAATTTCAGAGAATCAAAAGAATCAAAATCAAAACTAGCTGTCCATTAAAGATTTTTACAAAATGTTAACAAAGATTTCATAAACAACTTTTTTGTAGCTCTACTAAAAATTTTAATAGAAAGCTTTTATGAACTTTTTTTAAAAAGCTTTTCCAAAAACTCAAAAAAATCGTTTATCACCAAAAAGCTTTTCAAAATTTTAAAAAGCTATTCCAAAAACTTAACAAAACTTAGAAAATATTTTATCATTAAAAAGCTTTTATAAAAGATTTTACAAAAAATTTATTTATATCAAAACTTTTATTAAGAGCTTTTATCAAAAATCTTATAAAATCAGGACTTCTATAAAGCTTTTTATGTTATTTCCAAAACCTTTATAAAAAACTTTTTACAACGTTTACAAATATTCATAAATTTTCTTTAAAAAAAAAAAGATTCCTAAAAAATTTTATCAAAGCTTTTTTGTAGCTTTTATCAAAAGCTTTTACCAAACGTTTATAAAAGCTTTTATCAAAACTTTTATTAAAACAGTTTAAAAGCTTTTATTAAAAGCTTTTATCAAAACTTAAAAAAAGCTTTTATCAAAACTTAAAAAAAGCTTTTATCAAAACTAAAAAAAAAAGCTTTTATCAAAACTTATAAAAAGCTTTTATCAAAACTAAAAAAAAAGCTTTTATCAAAACTTATAAAAAGCTTTTATCAAAACTTTTATAAAAAGCTTTTATCAAAACTTTTATAAAAAGCTTTTATCAAAACTTTTATAAAAAGCTTTTATCAAAACCTTTATTAAAAGCTTTTATGAAAAATTTTATAAAACTAGGACTTCCATAAAGCTTTTTCAAAGTTATTTCCAAAAACTTCACGAAAAGCTTTTTTGAACTTTTATAAAGAACCATACATTATTTTTTTGTATAAAAATAAAATTTTCGAAAAAGCTTTCGTTCAAGTTTATTTGCTAGTGTTATTTTTAGAAGCCTTTTTTAAAACTTTTATAAAGTTTTTTTCGAAGCCTTTCCTCACAGATTTTAGTAATTACATTCAAAATATTCTTCTCAAAAATTGTACATTTTGTATGAGGCCTTTTTAAATTATGATTATACGATTGGGCAAAGCTTTTCTTTATTTCATAGATCATTTTAAGAAGAGCTTTGAACAATCCTTTCATAAGTTTTACGCATGTTTTCTAAAGTTTTAATGAGTTTTTTTTTAAGCTTTCCAATGCTTTTATTAATTTCAGATTTTTTTGTTTCTCATATTTTAAAACTTCTATACAAAATGTTTTTGAAAGCTTTTCTAGTAAACTGTTTTGAACGATTTTTTAAAACTGTTTTTAAATTAGTTCTTATCTTTTTAATTTTTAGAAAATCTTTGTTGTTTAAAAGCTTCTTTCTTTAAAATATAATCAAATTTTGTTATGTTTTTTTATAAAGAAATTCTTCTATTTAAAAAACTTTTATTCTAGAAACTTCTATAAATGTTTTTAAATTTGATAAGGCGAAAAATTTTATAATAAATTGATATAATTCACGACTTGGTTGTCATTTTAATTAATCTGAAAAGAAATTATTTTTATAATTAATAATAAGAAAAAGCTTTTTCTACAAAGCTTTATTATTTAACACATTTTCTTTGTTATTTCTTAAACTTATACTGCCAATTAGTTTAACTAAACATAAACAAATAATAACTAAACACTTAAACAAATTATATAAATTAACAAAATATAAAAAAATACATAAATAATTTAAAAAAATTAAAACTTTGAATTTGTTGTATTAAAAGCTTGCATTGTTTTTTTATTAGTATCTTTTTTTGGTGAGTGAACAAATAAAGCATTACGATTTGATTTTTGAGAAAAAACTAAAAAACATAAAAGTGGTAGTGGATGGCAAAAATTTATTGAAATCTAAACTAAACAAATTTTAATAAAAAAACTTGAAAGCTTTTGGTTTTTCTTAAAGGCAATAATTTCAAATAAGTTTTTGCTTAAACACCACAAATCATTTTAGATATTAAAGAAAAATAAAACGGAAAAATAAAACAAATCCATTAAACAATTCAACATTTAGTGAAAAAAATAAAAGAAAATTTCTTAAAAACGGAAAAACACTTAAAAGCTTTTAAAATAAATTAAAAAAGAGAAATAGACTAAAATCGAAAAAGAAATTTGTTGTTAGTTTATTACAACTAAAAAATATAATAAATAAAAAAATTAAGAAAAAGAAAAAATATTTTTTTCATTGTATTATTTTGTTTTAAATATTTATCTTTTTTTAAATATAAAAGCGCAGTGGGAAGTTTTTGTTGTATTTATTTCATTTCTTTTCATTATTCCTTTTGTATTTTGTAGGTTTTTTTCTGTTACTTCTTTTTTCATTAAGAGTTGTTAACTTTTTTTTTTTTAAATATTTGAGTAAAAGAAACACAAGAAATAAAATAAAGTTTAAAAATGAAGAAAATTAAAAGAAACTTTAAAAAGAATTATAAATTACAATAAAATAAACTTAAGAAAGTTGAAAAAAAAAAATAATAATAATTAAATAAAAAGAAGCTAAAGAAAGGCTTAACATAGCTTTTTTTTTTTTTAAATAATAGTTTACAGTTAAAACAAGCGTTTGATATAAATATAGTAGGTAGTATAGAAAAGCTTAAAGCTTTTATGTTAAAATTAAGGAACTAGTTTTAAAAAAGCTTTAAAGAAACAAGTTTAATATAGTAATAATAACTATAAATTATAAGTAGCAAATAACTGATAACAAATATTGTTGTTGTTTTTTATAGTTCTAGTTTAAAATTAACTTTTAATTACAGGAATAATGCTTTTTCTTTCAAAACAATGAAATGAAATTTTTAAATATATATATGTAAGTATGTATGTCTTATATGTTTGTATGAGTTTTAAGCTTTTAAGGTGAAATGAAGGTAAATTGTAGAAAAAAATAACATTTAAAACATAAGTTAGATGAACGAAGAATAATTAAAATACTAGTATTAGTGAAAATTTGTGTTTATCGTTCGTGATTGAAAATCGATTTAATTTTTTTTTTAAAAGAGAAATCAAAACTTTATTGCAAAAAGCTTTAACCAAAGCCTATGTAATTTATCTTAAAAGATTTGAAACGGACTTTTTTAAAATTTTAATAATTATTTACTTTTAAAGTAAAAGCTACGACAAGAAACTTTACAAATTTTAAGCTTTTGAAACTTGTTTATAATAATATAATTCATTAAAGTCTTTATATTAGTAAAAAAAGATTATCAAAATCTTTTGTATATAAAAATTCCTTTTAATGCTTTTAGATTAGTAGAAAATAAAAGTTTATCAAGAGCTTTTTAACATAAAAATTCTTTTAAACTTTTATATAAAGCTATTTCAAAATATATCTTTTAACTTTTATTGAGGTTACTTATTAAGTTTTTACATAAATTATTTTTAAAAGTTTTTTTTTTTTTTTTGTTTTTAAAAGCCTTTTTGAAATTTTCATATAATTCTCCTTAAATAACTTTATATAAAAACCTTATTTAATACGTAAAAAAAGCCGTTATGTCATAAAAACTCAAAATGTTAAATCGAAAGCTTTTAAAAAATTTTATAATAAGCTCATATTGAATAAATCCTTTTTTAAAAGTCTAACTGCTTTTATTGAATTAAAAGCTTTCTTAAAAAAACTATTTCGTCAAATTTTTTCTAAAAGCTTATATGATTTTCGTCAAAGGATTTTTAATCGTACCTTTACAAAACCCTTTATTAAAAAGGGTTGTCTTAAGCTTTTTCCTTAACAGAAAACTTTCTAAAAAGATTTCGTCAAACAAATTTAAGAAGTTTCCTGACAGCTCTTAGCAAAAAAAGCATACTAAAAAGCTTTCTATATCAATAAAAATTTTTTAAACGCTTTCAAAATTCTTTACATAGCTTTAAAAATGTTCTCATTAACTTGTTTTTATGAATTTGTAAATTTTTTTAAAAGCTTTAAAAACCTTTACAAAAGCTTTTGTTCAAAGTTATTTTAGGATTTTTCTTAAAAAACTTTAGTTTAACATAATATATTTTAAAAAGCTGTTTTTTATTTAAAAAATCTTCAAATCAAAAAACTAAAAAACAACTATATAAACATAATGAGCCTAAAAGTTTTCAAATTCTTTACAAAGTTTTAAGGGACTTTTTTATTAAATTGTTTTTAAAATTTTTTTAAATAATAAAATGATTATATCCAATATATGTTTTTTTAAGCTTTCTTAGGCCTTTTATTAAATTGAAAGCTTTCTTTAAAAAAATTTTCTTATCAAAGGTTTTCTAAAAGCTTTCATAATTTTTATCAAGAAGATTTTAGTCGAATCTTTATGCTTTTCCTTAAAAAAATTATCTCATCAAAGGTTTTCTAAAAGCTTTCATAATTTTAATAAAGAATTTTTTACTTCAATCTTTACATTTTTTTTTTTTTAAATTAACATTAAGCCTTCTAAATAGTCAGAACATTTAAAAAAAATTCCTGACAGCTTTTATTTTATCAATAGCTTACTAAAATTTGTTTATGCTTAGCAAAGTTTTTTCTAATATTTATTTAAGAGCTATTATCGTATATTTCTTTAATAAAATGATCTTGTAAAAGTTTTCTGAAAGCTTTGATCATTTTATTTATTTAGGCATCCTGGAAATTTTTATCGAATCAAAAGTTTTCTTGACTTTTCAAAAAATTTTTTAAAACTAGTCAAAAACTTACAAAGTTTTTAATGAGCATTTCTTATATATAGTTAGAAGTTTTTTTAAGCTTTCGTTAAAATTAATGTCTTGACACTTTTTTAAGCGTATGTTTAAAAGCTTTTATCAAAAACTTTTGTTTAAAGTCGTTAAAAGGATTTATTTTAAATATTATTCAAAAGTTAATATTAAAACTATTTTAAATATTATACTTAAAGCTTTAATGCTTACAAGTGTTTTCTAAGAAGTATTATTTTCCTATAAATGTCTTTATTATTTTTTATTAGAAACTTTTAAAAATTTTTAAAATACTGAAATTGAAAATGCTGTTTAAAAACTTTTATAAATATTTCTATTTAAAAGTTTATGTGAAATGTGTTAATAATTTTGTGGTTTTTGAGTTTATGAAACGATTTAGATTTTATCAAAAATACTTCAAAAACACTATCTAACATTTTTTAATTAAATCGTAGTTGCTAAAAAAAAAAAATATTTTAAGAATTTAAAATTTTTTTTATGTTCTATTTTTTATTATTACAAAATTTATTCAATCTGTTTCAGCTTATTTTTTCCTCCAATACATTTTCAATGAGCCTTCTTCTTTTTATTATCTATTAAATATGTATAATGTAGTGGACAATGTGTTATATAATGTTTTTTATATGCAAATTAAAAACAGAAAAAAAAAATAAATATGTAAATAAATAAAATAAGTATATTTTTAGTACATTTATAAGGATAATAATATGCTAATAATATATTATTTGGTATATAAAAAAAATCATAAAAATTCAACTATTTTTAGATAAGACTAAATTATTGTTTTAAATATTATAATAAGGGCGGGATAATAGAAAATAATTATTATTAACTTATTGTTATTAACACCAAAAACTACTATAAAAAAAAAATATTAAAAAAAAAAGTAATTAAGAAAATAAAATACTATTTAAAGTCTTAGACAATTTTAGTCAATTAAGTTTTAAATTAATTTAAATTTTTACGATTTTTTATTTACAATTTAAAAATTATAAATTTTAGGAATTAAATTTAAAATATAGAATTAAATACATAAAAGAAAAACCATATTTATAGATATCCTTTGAAATATGAGTCTCTAGGACTTTAAATAAATAACTACATTATCTAAATTTTGGAATATTTTGAAATTTTTAATTTAGATGGTTTTAAAACTTTTTAAATCTAAATGCAATTTTTAAATTGAAAGAGGAAAAATTTTTAATTTAAATTAAAATTTATTTTCTAAGGATTATACAAAAATTTTAAATTGTATTTGTTTTAACATAAAAAGTGGTCTAATATATTAGATTTTATAATAAAGGTCGTGGTCATTTTAATAAAAAAAGAAAGAGATAAAAAAAGTAAAGAAAATAAAATTTATGTATATTCTCTATTTTGTATTTAACTTAAACTCTATATGGCATCAATGTATTAGATTTTATAGTCAAACAGTCATAAAAACATTTAAATACAAACATATACGCATACATACTATTATACTCCCTCCCCTCCCCACCTTTAACACCTTATTTTTACATATAACATCTAAGGTAAAAATATTGGTGTTTTGTTTATTTTGAATATTAAGTGAGAGTATGTATTTGATAGAGTCAAGGAGTGTTTACATTAAAACATGCATACACACACTCCTTTCTCCTTCTCTCTGCCACATACTCTGGCTCTCATATAGAAAACGTTATACAAACAAACGCACTCATGTAAATAATACTGGTTTTGTTTAGAGCTCTATGAGTGGGTGTGATATATGTTTTTGTTTTGTTTTAGAAACTAAACAATAAATATGTGAGAGCATGAGAGAGGGGGTGGTAAAAAGGAGAGTAGACTAAAGAGCAAACTACTACTTAAATGTAAACAAAGCAAAAAAAAAAATGCGTTTTATTATGATTTTGCTGGCTAAAAACAAAAAAATGTATTTTTGTTTTACTTTGTATGTATGAGTAATTTATAGGAGAATTTATAGATATCAAAAAAATAAATGGAGGATATAGTATATATGTATGTGTATATATGTGTAAGTTTAGTTGTATTTGAAGGTTAACATGCAAAAAACATTTTAAATGTGTCATAAAAATATGTATGTATTTTGTTATTGTTTTATAAATGAAAAACTAAAAGTATTTCATTGTAGTTTAAGCTTTTATTGTGGTTTATATACGAGAACATACATAAATACATTTAAACAATTGCTGGCCATGTTAATGTCAATGTATTTTTTTTTGTTAAAAAAAAATTGAGGTTTTAACTAAAACTATTTTCCATATAAAACAATTGCATGTTTAAATATAAAATAAAAGGAAAAAATATCACATACATAATTGTTTCTTTTTTTTCTAAAAACTAATTTCTAAACTACTTTTATATATGTATATATCTAAATCACTTGTCATTTGTCATATTTTCATAACCAACCAACCATTTAGCTATTTGACAATTGTCTCTAGAAAACAAAGAAATCATCAAATTGTAACAAACTATAAATTTATGATGGTTGATTGTCAATAACCATAAAGAGAAAGAGATAGACAGAGGCACAAAAAGAATGCAGAAAATCAAATTGTTTACAATACTAAAATCCATCATGAACATAACACAATTTATAAACGATAGGACAAGTATAGACAAGTATTGTTACAAAAAAATACATTTGTATTTGTATGCTACTATTACCACTGCAACGCTCAATCAATGTTTGTCTATGGGTACGTTTCATTCTGTGATATTATCACTTGTTTAACAAACTACAAAATTGCAATGACATCGAAATGTATTTGATTGTGGCAAAATACTTTTTGTTTAGAAAATGACTAAATGGGGGCTGATTTGGTTTGAAAAATGTGGCATACTTTTAGGGGTTTCATAAAATTTTGAGATTTTTTTCTAAAACTATTTTATTACATTTTAATTAAATACAAATTCAAAAATATTCATAATATTGTTTAATATTTTATTTTATTTTAATATTATTTTTGGCATTTTAAAAAATTAACGAAACATTTTTATAACGAAATTTTTATTCTAATAAAGTTTTTATAAAAATTTTGTTATTTTTTAAACTTTTTTCGTCATTTTGAAAACTTAACGCAACTTTATTTTTTATATCGATGTCAATAAAGGAGATATTTTTCTTTATTTGCTATGCTAAACTAAAAATGCCTTTTATTATATATTATTAATATTTTGCCCTTTAAAAAACTTAACGAAACTCTATTTTTTAAACGATACATTTTTATAATAAAATTTTAACGAATTCGTTTAGCTTAATACAGTTTTTATATAAATTTGAATATTTTCAAACATTTTTCAGAATTTTTAAAACTTAACGAAATATTATTTTTAATATTGACTGAAATTAATAAGATATCTTTCCTTATTTGTTTAAAGCAAATAAAATTCTTCTTATTTCTAAAAAAGTTTTCTTAATTTTTAGCATTTTTAAAACTTAACGAAACTTTATTTTTAAAACGTAATATTTTTATTATAAAATTTTTACAAATTCGTTTAGCTTAGTAAATTCTTAACGTAAATTTGAATATTTTTAATTTTTTTTTCGCCATTTTTAAAACTTAACGAAACTTTATTTTCTTAACGACAAATTTTTATAAGACACATTTTATGAATTCGTTAATTAAAAGCATTTTCTATATAAATTTAAATATCTTTGACAAAATTTCGACATTTTTAAAACTTAACGAAACTTTATTTCCTACATCGATTAAAATAAAGCAGATATTTTTCCTTATTTGTTTAAAGTAAATAAAATGCTTTCTGTTTCTAAAGATATTTTTTTAATTTGGAGCATTTTTAAAACTTAACGAAACTTTATTTTTTTAAACGAATAATTTTTAAAGTAATTTTTATGTATTCGTTTAGCTTAATAAAATTTCAACACAAATTTAATATTTTTTAAAAAATTTCGAAATTTTTAAAACTTAACGAAACTTTATTTTCTTAACGAATAGGTAGTGTTAGTAGATTTTAATGAATTCTTTCAGATTAAGAAAGTTTTTATGGGAAATTGTTATTATTTTTTAATTTTTTTAATTTTTAAAACTCAACGAAACTTTATTCTTTACCTCAATTAAACTGAAGGAGTTATTTCTTTCTTTTTTGTTTTAGGTAGATAAAATGTTTCTTATTCCTAAAGAAATATTCTTATTTTTAATCATTTATAAAACTTAACGAAACTTTATTTTTTAAATTAAACGTTTTTGTAAATCATTTTTTTTAGATTCTTATTTATCAGCTAAATTGTTTGAGGATAAAAAATTATTAAACAAAATTTCAATCAATCTTGAAAAATTTCTGATTTGTTAAAAAACTACACTTCATTTTTCATACCTGATTAAATTATTTTATAAATGCTATAATTTGTCTCTATACGCAGTAATATAACTGCTATATGTATTAAGTTTGCTTTAAAGCTTTAATGGTTTTAATGGTGTCTATGACAAACAGCCCTGCAGTTCTGAAAGATAGCTTATAATATAAAATCTAGAGCTTTGTGTATTTAATAAAAAACGTTGAAACTATTTAAGTAATTCGGCTAAAGTTAATCAATTGATCCCCCATATAACAGCAATAAAGTTAAATAATTGTCTATTTAATTATCTCCAGGTAACGTAAAGAGTAGTTAGTCTAAAGTTTCCGAACGTATTAATTATCTAAAGACAGAATTGATTTTCATTCACAAAAATTAATTCATAAATTAACTACTGATCCTTTCAATTAAATAGAATCTTTAAATCGTTTTCAGCTTTCAAAACTGCCGCTTAGTCTATATACAATTTTAAATCTATTAGTACGAGAAGGAGAGAAAAGTATTATACGTGCTAGTATAATAATTTTCACAAGGCCAGCTGTATATGTATGTGTTTATAAGTGTATATGTATTTATTATAAACTGTAGGTTTTATTGGTTGTATAGTTTTTTTCTTTTTTCATTATTTTTTTGGCATTGATTTATTTTGTTGTGACACCATGTGTTTAAATTGTTTTTAGTTTTTTTTTCTGTCTCTCTCTGTACTCTTTTTATAATATAAACGATTTTTTTTTTGGTATAAAGGATTATAACTATTTGTTAATTGACTTTTTTGTCTGTATAAATTGTCCAAAGAGTATATAATTATTTAGTATTTAAATATTTATAAAGCTTCCAATGAAAATCACTGATAAAACGGCAGGATAAGAAAGGAGTGTTAATAAAAATAACAAATAGGTTTTTGTTAATAAAAAAAGTTAAATAAATAATGATTTTTTAAAAAGAATATTAATAAATGAACTAAAAAATAAATCAATTTAATTAAAGAGGGCCAAAAATTAAGTTTAATTGTTATTCAATTATTAAAAAACTTAAGAAAATATAAAAATGTATTAAGCCTAAAGAAAGTTCGTTTTCTCCTTTAAATATTTCTATTTTTAATTTGGTTTTACTTAACCCTGAATTGTCTTTAAGAAATTTTGTTAAAAGGGCAGTAGCCAAGGTTTGTGATGTAGCCGTTAGTATTTAGTAAGTGTAAGTTTGTGTGTGGTTGTAATTAAGGATAATAGACAATCGATATATTTGCTTATACTCACACTTAAATGACCTCCCCTTGCTAATAATCTTTTCTGTTATACTTTTGTAAGTTTTAACAAGTGTAACGAAATACAATAATTCTAACAATGATTTTTGTTCAGCGATAAGCTTTAATTTTCTTTAACCTTATTGCTTTAAAGGTTAAGATTTAGTTGTTATGAAATTTCAAGGCACTTGAAGGACATTGATGGAAAATGTTGGGGAAAATTCAAAGAAATGAAAGAATTGGCTTTAAGATAAAGTCTATAGTATAAACTAGTCCAGACTTTAGTCTAGTTTATAGCCCAGTTTATAGTGTAGCCTATGGTCAAGAATATACGCTATTCTAGTAAAGAATATAGAGTAGTCTATAGTAAAGGCTACAGTCTAGTCTATAGTCCAAACTACAGCCTAGTCTACAGTCCAGTCTAGTCTTTAGTCCAGAATACAGCCTAATATATTGTTCAGACTACCGCCTAAACTATTGTCCAGGCTGCAGCCTCATCTATAGTCCAAACTACAGCCCAGTCTATAGTCCAGACTATAGTATAATCTATAGTCCAGCCTATAGTCTAATCTATAGTCCAGCCTATAGTCTAATCTATAGTGTAGACTATAGTCGAATCTATAGTCTAATCTACAGTCTAATCTATAGTCTCATCTATAGTCCAGACTATAGTCTAGCTCATAGTCCTGACTATTATATACTCCTGACTATAGTCTCTTCTATACTATTGACTATAGTCTATTCTATTGTCATTACTATGGTCTATTCTATAGTCCCTAGAGTCTGTTCTATAGTCCCGAGAGTCTGTTCTATAGTTCTGACTATAGTCCTTAATATAGTCTATTCCATAGTCCTAACTATAGTCCTTAATATAGTATTTTCTATAGTCCTGACTATAGTCTATTCTATACTGTTGACTAAAGTCTATTCTATAGTCTCAAGAGTCTATTCTATTGTTCTGACTATAGTCTATTCTATAGTCCTGACTATAGTCTATTCTATAGTCCTGACTATAGTCTATTCCATAGCCCTAACTATAGTCTATTCTATAGTCCTGACTATAGTCCATTCTATAGTCCTGACTATAGTCTATTTTATAGTCCTATTCTATAGTTCCGACTATAGTCTGTTCTATAGTCCTGACTATAGGTTATTCTATAGTGCTAACTATAGTCTATTCTATAGTCCTGACTATAGTCTGTTCTAAAGTACTAAATATAGTCTACGCTATAGTCTTGACTATAGTCTATTCTTTAGTCCTGATTATAGTCTATTTTGTAGTCCTGACTATAGTCTAGTTCATAGTCCTGACTATAGTCTAGCTCATAGTCCTAACTATAGAATATTGTCAAGAATATAGCCTAGTCTATAGTCAAGGCTATATACAGCCCAGTCTATACTCCAGACTATAGTATAGTCTATAGTTCAACCTATAATCTAATCTATATTCCAGCCTATAGTCTAATCTATAGTCCATACTATAGTCGAATCTATAGTCTAATCTACAATCTAATTTATAGTCTCTTCTGTAGTCCGGACTATAGTCTAGCTCATAGTCCTGACTATTATATACTCCTGACTATAGTCTCCTCTATACTCTTGACTATAGTCTATTCTATTGTCATTGCTATGGTCCATTCTATAGTCCCTAGAGTCTATTCTATAGTCTCGAGGGTCTATTCTATAGTCCTGACTATAGTCTATTCTATAGTCCTGACTATAGTCTATTCTATAATCCTGACTATAGTCTATTCTATAGTCCTGACTATAGTCAATTCTATAGTCCTGCTATAGTCTATTCTATAGTCCAGAATATAGTCTATTCTATAGTCCTGACTATAGTCTATTCTATAGTCCTGACTATAGTCTATTCTATAGTCTTGACTATAGTGTATTCTATAGTCCTGACTATAGTCTATTCTATAGTCCTGACTATAGTCAATTCTATAGTCCTGCTGTAGTCTATTCTATAGTCCAGACTATAGTCTTTTCTATAGTTCTGACTATAGTCTATTCAATAGTCCTGACTATAGTCTATTCTATAGTCCTGACTATAGTCTATTCTATAGTTCTGACTATAGTCTATTCTATATTTCTGACTATAGTATATTCTATAGTCCTGACTATAGTCTATTCTATAGTCTTGACTATAGTGTATTCTGTAGTCCTGACTATAGTCTATTCTATAGTCCTGACTATAGTCTATTCTATAGCCCTGACTATAGTCTATTCTATAGCCCAGACTATAGTCTATTCTATAGTCCTGACTATAGTCTGTTCTATAGTCCTGACTAAAGTCTATTCTATAGTTCTGACTATAGTCTATTCTATATTTCTGACTATAGTATATTCTATAGTCCTAACTATAGTCTATCCTATAGTCCTGACTATAGTCTATTCTATAGTCCTGACTATAGTCTATTCTATAGTCCTGACTATAGTCTATTCTATAATCCTGATTATAGTATATTCTATAGTCCTGACTATAGTCTATTCTATAGTTTGTTCTGTAGTCCTTATTGTAGTTTAGTCTATAGTGCTGACTATAATTCAATCTATATTCCATATTCCTGTCTTTATTTTAGTCTACGGTCTGGGCTATAATCCAGACAAAGTTCCACCCAGAAATCGTATTAATAATTTGTTTTTAATACCAAACATTGTGGCGTATGATTATTATTAATTATGAGTTTACTATATAAAAATCTTTATAACTCTTTAACATTTAAAGCTAAAGAAGATTTTTAAAAAGCATTTAAAAGCTAAGACTATGGGCAATAAGAATCTGTAAATCATAATTAAGATTTTTAAATGCAATTTATAAATATAGCGTTAAAAATAAAGAGCTACAAAATTAAAATTCACATAATTCAATAATTCTTTATAGCAAATTGATAAATTTTATTTAGAAAGACTTATAGATAAGAAAATAATTATAAATTCTACCATCAGCTGTATTATCCTGACTATTGTAGGACTTTGCAAAAAAATTATAAAAATATGTTAAACTAACATTATTCATACAAATTGTTGGAAATTAAAAAAAAAAAAATAATAATAATAAAACTAAAAACTCTAATAAAATCAGCATGTGAACAAAACCATAAAAATGTATACTATTTCTACTCATATGAATAATACAAGAGAAAAAGAATAATACTAAAAATATTCTATAAAAAAGAAGATAAATTTTGAAATGTTAGCAGAACAAAAACTAAAAAACTAAACTGAAAAAAAAGCTACCACCCTGGGAAACTATTTGAATAATAGTTTTTTGTTTTAAAAAAATGTTTTTATCTAGAAAAAAAAAACTTTTAATTTTTTATTGTCTTTTGCTAAAAAAAAAAAAAAAATACAAAAAATTCTGTATGCTGTTGTATGTCCCTGTATCATTGTTCATTGGCTAGCACTTTGCTTTTTTGGTTTCAAAAAAGAAATAAAAAAATGAATATAAATAATTTTTTTATATTTTAATCAAATTAAGTTCATGGTGAACATAAGGTGGTTGTATAATCATATCGAGAAAGAGAGATATCATAATGGAAATAATGGTGTTGTAAAATAAAAAAAAGTTTTGAAATATTTTTTTAATGGCATTTGAGTTATTTTTTTTCTGCTGGTTTTTGAAAAGGGGAAATTAAATTATTATGTTATGTTGTGTGTTTGTGTTTTTATGAACAATTAAAATGAGTTTTTATTTTAAATAAAGTAGCATACTTTTGAGGTTATAAATAGATATTTAAAAGGATATAAGATAACGAGTTCTTTTTAATAATGTTTTTTATTTTTATTTTTTTGTTATTAATGTGTCAAGCTTAGAGGTTATTAAATAAAATTAATAAATCATGTTTAGCACCTGAGAGTAGGCAATAAATTAATGTGAAATTTAGAATATTATATTAAGCACAGTGATGTTTAGATTGGGATTTAGCTTAATGGTGTTAAAATATACAAAATTTTATTATTACGAGTCTGTTCAAATTTAATTCTATGTGAATCGATTATCATATCTTAAAGCTTCAGATGACTTAAGACTACTTTTTTTTTTTCATAATTATGATTAGTGTATAATAGACGATGATACGTTCTTTAAGGCTAACTTTTTTCAACTTCCTGGCCAAAATTTTATTTTTCAGATGCTAGAACGAATGTGGCAGAAAAATATTGTGTATCAAAGAAACCAAAATTTCCAAAAAAGTTTTTGATTTGGAAAGCCTTATGCTTATGCGGAAAAGAAGCATTTCATGCATTAAAAAATGGTTCCATTAACACAGAAATATACGTGAATAAGTGTCTTTGGAAAAGACTTCTCCCTTTTATAAGAGAATACAGTGTATCCGCTTTTTTCCTGGCCTGTTCTCATTTCTTCTCATTACAGCAACGAAACAATGAAGTGCTAGTAAAGAAATTATTAGTAAAAAATAATTTAAAGAACATTAAAAGCTCAGCATAAAATGAAATGGAATTTTAAAATAAGTGGATTTATTCGAGTAAAAATAGTGACCAAAACACAATAAAACCTTTAATTAGAAGAATTCTGGAAAATACTAAATATTTCCTTAAAAAATAATAGAAATAATTTATTATTTTAGGTTTAGAACTTCATCAATAAAAATAGAATTAAAAAAAAAATTTGCTCATTGGTTTAGTTTCTATAAGCAGATTTTCATGCAGGGATCTTTTTCGTGCGCAGTCCTTATTTCAAATTACAGAATATTTCTAAGAAAATGTTCTTATATATCTCAGGAGTTATCTGCGAAAGGGAAAATGAAGTAGAGTCAAAAAAAAAAAAAAAAAAAAAAAAAAAAAAAAATTAAAAATTCAAGCATAAATATCTTTTTAACTGTAAGAGATCTTGTCAATCACTTTACAGAAATATAAAAATCTTTGAAATCAGATTTGTAGAAGTTAAAACTTTTACATACTCGAGGTACTCAATTTTGACACCCTGTAGCTTATCTCTTGTTATCACGGGGTAACTACAAAATAATTTTTGAAAAAGCTTATGTCCTCTTCTACAACTCTTTCATACATTTTAATTCGATACGAGCAGTACTTTAGGAGATATATATTTAAATTTAAAATTGTTTTTATCTTTTTTTACCTCTAACCTAAAAGTATGCTTTATTTTGTGAATTGTTTTACTTTAAATAAATTGAATTTTTATTTAAAAAAAAATATAATTAAATGCTATTTAATTAAAGGTTAAAATACTTAATTTGTAGAAGTTTCGATTTTTTAAAACTTTTACATACTTGAGGTAGTCAACTTTGACACCCTGTAGCTTATCACTTGTTATCACAGGGTGACTATAATATGATTTTTCTGAAATATTAGGTCCTCCTCTGCAACTCTTCTATACATTTCAATTCGATCCGAGCAGTAGTTTAGAAGTTTACATATTTAAATTTAAAATTGTTTTTTGCTCTAACCTAAAAGTATGCTTTGTTTTATGAATTTTTTTATAAATAAATTAAAAAATTTCTTTTCATTATTATGTTTTGCTTTAAATAAATTTCATTTATATTTACAAAAAATCAGAATTGAATGCTTTTTAATTAAAGGTTAAAGGACTTAATTTGTAGAAGTTAAATTTTTTTGAAACTTTTACATACTTGAGATAGTAAATTTTGACACCCTGTAGCTTATCTCTTGTTTTCACAGGGTGACTACAAGATGGTTTTTCTAAAAGCTTAGGTCTTCCTCTGCAACTCTTCTATACATTTTAATTCGATCCCAGCAGTAGTTTAGATAATACACATTTAAATATATAATTTGTTTTTTACTTCTAACTTAAAAGTATGCTTTATTTTGTGAATTGTTTTGCTTTAAATAAATTTAATTTCTATTTAAAAAAAATCATAATTAAATGCTTTTTAATTAAATATTTTTTTTATACTTCACTTATTAATTAAATTTGTTGCTCAGCCTTTTTAATTTAAATGATTTCTTTTTTATGACAAAAAAAAAAAAGAAATCCGTTTAATAACTTAATAATATAAACATAAATTTATAAATACAAAATTAATGTTTTTATTATATAAATGTCAAAAAAATATTAAACAAGCCAATACTGCATTTAAATGAAAGCAAAACCCCAGCACTTTTTTTTAATAAAAAAAGAAAAAGAGAAAAAATATAAAAATAAAAATAAAACGAGAAAACCATCATCCAACATTATAATTAATTATTCCCCATTGTTGTGTATTAAACATTAATTAGTTGCTCATATTATAATTAAAAACTCACTTGTGTATGTTTTACAATGTTGTTGTTGTTGCTGTATGTATTTACTGTTGTTGTTGTTTCTTGTTATTTTGGCTTTTATTGTACAATTACCGAGTAATGTTGAAAAACATTAACAGCAAAATAAATTATAGAACAACAACAAAAACAAGTTGAAAAAAAACGATGACAGTTAAACTATGTATTTGTTTCTTTAAAAGAGAATGGGAGAGTATAAAACAAAATTACATGATATAGTTACAAATACATGTACAAACAACAAACAACCAATTTATTTACAAATAATTATATGTTATAAAAGATTTATGTATAAAGAATATCACTGAAATAGACAATAAACCATAAATGTTTGAGATTTATGAGAAATTAATGGTTTGAAGGAATAGAAAAAAAAAAAAAAAACACTATGACATTTAAATAAAGAATTAAAGAGAGAAATTATAGTAATTAAATAGAATATTAATATTAAAGGGGATTAGGTTAAAAAAATTAGTTGTTTTAAGTATTTAAACATCAATTACAGACAGTTAAAAAACTACAGCATAGTTTAGGGGGTAATACGATAGAAGTAAAAGTTAAAGTAAAATAACTTTTAAAGTTTAATTGGGATTTAAATAAATTTGATGATATAATATAAGAGGTTATAAGCCTAAGTATTTCCAAAGGTAGAAGAGATAAATTTTAACTTAAAGATTTTTGCAAAGGTTTAAAAAATACTACTTTAATATTTTTTTAATCTCATAATTGTTTCTGCAAATAAATTTTTAAAGACCATTTTATTCTTCTTTTAATAAAAAGTGAAATATTTCATTCAAATTTTTAAATTGATGTGATATTATTTTTCTTACCTTTATTGATTTTTTAATATTTTCTTTAAATTCTTAAAATATATATATCTTTTTAAATATTTTATTAACATATCTAGGATTAAAACCTAAAAAAAAAAAACTAAAAAAATAATAATAATTCACTGCTTTTAAATAATCATAAATATCCTTGACTTGTCAGTTTCTTTTTTTTTCTCTACACTTTAGCTTTACTGATGGTTGTTATATATAAAAGAAAAGGCTACAAAAAATTGTTTATAAGGTAAAAGAAAAAAAAAGGTAAACTTGAAACAAAAATTTTAAAATGAATTCAAGAAAGCCTAAAACTAGGCTATAGAAATGAAAGAAAAAATCATATGCTTTAGTAAAGCTTATATTAAAAGCAAATGCAAAAAATATGAATGATGTTATAAGGCAGGCAGCAGCTATGTACCACAAATAGCACAAATAAAAGCAGAAAGATTTTTTACTTGTTGTGAAAAACAGCAGGTACTATTTAGATTGCATTTGCAAAGAATATAAAGTGAAAAAATTTAAACATTAAAATACAAAAATATAAGGGATATTTTGTTTAAAGAGAACACTACTTTTTAAATAAATATCGAGGTATTTCTTTAAAGTGATAATTTTTAAATTTTTTTTTTTTAAGAAAAATGTTTGCAGAATAAATTTATCTTCGTATAAAAAAAACTGGAAAAAATATTAGAAGTTAAAAAAAGAAACATTTTATGTTCTTTATTTAATAGTTGACTCTATAGCCTAATAAAGATTATAAAAATTTTCTAAAAACTTCTAATAAATATTTTTAATATGCCTCCAAAAACTTCAGCTAAAAATTCAAAACTCCTGCCAAAAAAATTATTTTTTAAAAAATTTGAAAAAAAAAAAAATATTAAAAGTTGAAAAAGATAAATTTAAATTTTTGATAAATAAAATCTAACATTGTAAATTATTAAACCAAACAAAATTAATTAAAAAATCTTTATAGCTATATTTTTAAAATTCCTAGCGAATTTTGCTTATTTAACAAAATATACAAAAATTAAACAAGAGTTATAATTTTCAAAAATTTCCAAAAAATATTAAAAGTTAAAAAAGTTTAATTTCTTTTTTTTTGCCATTAATATTTAACATTCTAAACTATTAAATCAAATAAAATTAATTAAAAAATCTTCATACTTATATTTTTAAAATTCCCAGCAAACCTTGCTTATTTAGCAAAATATATAAAAATTAAAAAAAAAGTTATAATTTTCAAAAATTTAAAAAAAATATTAGAAGTGAAAAAAGGTACATTTTTTCCTCAGAAACTAAAAGACAACATTGTAATTTATCGAATATTACTTATCAATAAGCCTAAATCCTGGTTTTTAAATATATATAATAAAAAATCCATTATTTAATTTGAATAAAATTTTATTTAAGATTTTATCCCTTTTTAGTACTTTTTTTATACCCACCATCAAAAAGATGGGGGGTATATTGATTTTGTCATTCCTTATGTAACATGTCGAAGGAATCATCTAAGACCCCACAAATTATATATTTTCTGGGTCCTGGTTAGATTCTGAGTCGATCTAGCTATGTCCGTCCGTCTGTCTGTTGAAAGCAGGATAGGGCTTGAACGAGGCAACGTAGGGGAACGAAATTTGACAGAAATATTTATCTTATATAAGGTTTGTTTGATATTGAAAATGGGTAAAATGGGTTAATAAACAAAAAAGTTATGGGGTAAAAACTAGAAACACAGGGTGTCCGTCTCATACTTTTTTGCAGATATTTCTTCAACAAAAGCATTTACTACAACGAAATTTTGTACATATAGTTCGGGGATCGATATAAACTCGGAAACAAAAAATGGGCGTGGTCCGCCCACTTTACCGCCTCCTCCCATATAACGTAAAATTTGAAAAAGTTGATGGTGGGTATATAGATTCGGCCGGGCCGAATATAACATTCGCGCTTATTTTTTTTGAATAGAACAAAGGATCTGATGTTAAAATATTCATATGTATGTGTCAGCAAAAAAGAAAAAATATTTTGTGAAATAGATATGAGCTTTGTCCCTTAAACTTTCGATGAACAAAAAAAAAAAAAATTCTAAAATTCTAGTAGAAGAACAAAAAAAGTACCAAAAAGTCCCCTCTCTTAAATTCTTAACCACATATGACTATATACCTTTAATTTCATGTTTTTAGGTTCAATATTGTACAAAATTCAAAAAGTACCATTAGAAGAACAAAAAATTTAAAGTCCCTTCTTGTGAATTCTTACTCACTTAGGACTATATTTCCTTAAGTTCTTGTTTCTATGTTTAATATAATAAAAATGCATAAATTAATTTTAATTTCCCGATTTTATCCCCTTTTTGGTACTTTTTATTCCCCCTTAACAAAACAAAGATTGTATTCCAATGAATTTCTAAATTTTACTTGGATCTAATGTTAAAATATTCATATGTATGTGTCGGTAGAAAGAAAAAAAATATATTTTGTGAAGAAAGTAGCAAAAACAGGTACAATTTTTACCCCTTAAACGTTCGAATTTTCCAAAAGTACCAAACTAGTATACGCCAAATTTCGATAAGGTAATAATTTGCTGCACATTTCTTTGCTATACTTACTGGATTAAAAGTTAGATAGGGTGCCAAAAAAGTACCAAAACAAAGTTTTTACCCGTTTTCCCCGTAAAAGAGCAGAATTTCGAAAAAGTACCAGACACCTATCCGATTATTTTTTAAATGAATAACGACAACTATTCAACTTTTTATATATCTCTATTAGTTTAGGAGATATAAGGTTACCGATTTTACCCTTTTTTACCCTCTAAATATTCGAATTTCCAAAAATCCCATCTTAGTGGATCTATTGGGTAGGAGACCAATCTGTAGTCCATATTTCATCTTTCTAGCTTTAACCGTTTGGGCTGTGCGATTATGAACATCAAGTAAGTCAGTCAGTCAATCACTCAGCCGTTCCTCTTTAACATATATATATATAGATAAGCAAAGTTCTATGTAAATTTTTTATATACATCTATATATTTGTATAAAAGGAAGATATCAACTGTCTTTAATTCATATAATATCTTCTGCAGTTTGCCTTTTGAAATCCAACGGACATCGCACATTGGTCCCAAAACGATTTTTTTTTGGAAATAGTTCTGTAACTACTACATGTATTTTAATGAAATTTTACAAGGATGAATCCTGAGGTGTATTCTAATTGATTTGGAGGAGCATAGATTCTTAGCTGGTCTGGGGGATGGAGGTTGGACCTCCAAAGTTGGTCACCTCGGGTATGAAAATTTTTTGAAAAATCGCCAAAATTTCATATATGATTTGATTGAAAAAAAATTTTGCACACAGATAGTCCTTATAATTCTCTACAAAAAATACTTATATGTGTGGAATATCTCTTTTACTTTAAGAGATATTTGGACCAAAGTAAAATTTTGACCCATTTTTTGACATGTTTTTGTCAGTTTTTTTTTTTAATTTGGCGGACTCAATTTGAGTTCTAAAATTTTTCTAAAATATTCCTTGAATTCTGTAAAAAATTCTAAATAATTTTTGTGCAAGGATCATATACCTATGTGGTTTAGATAAAAAGTTATATTATTTTGAAATAGAAATTTTGAAAAAAATTCAGATTTTTTGTGACTTTTTTCAAAAAGATGGTAACATGTTTGCATTTTAAATTCTATTATTTTCCTCTGGACCATAGATTTTTGTTCATGTTTCTAAAAGAACACTTAACACAAATACATGTATGGGAAATCCGAGGGCAGTTGGGATAACAGTCTCCCTGCTAGCCCTATCAAGATTTTGTTAATTTTAATTTTTATTTTTTTAGTTTTTGGTGGAGCTCAAAAATATCAAAGCTGATATTAAAAGAAATATACCTTGATTACATACCTACATATGTTAGCTAAACACACAAAAAATATTTAATAAGCCAAGCCTCTTATAACAACAGGGTAACCATTTTACTGACAAAAGTAAATTTTGGAAGCAAGTTTTCCGCGAACTGGAATTTTGGGTATTTTGGAGTAAGAAAATGAGAATCTATTTATTCTTTTCTTTTAACAACAATTTTTTTATATTATATTCAAATTTTACAATGATAGCTTAATTAATGTAGATTTTATTTAAGTTCAAATATAATTAATTAATTTATTTATTTTTTTTTTTAAATAACACTAAAGTCAAAAATTTTTTGTTTTTATCAATTTAATGAACAAATTTAGTTAGAATACTTTACTATTTATATATTATTATTTTTCAAGTAATAACCTTTCCAATAATATCAAATACTTGCATAAATACTTTACACAATCGTTTAAAAACTAACTGAAACTTGATCCTCCCTATCAACCAAATGTGCACATTTTCCTTAATTTCTATAGTAAATATATGCTGCAGCAATCTATATGTATAAGTGTACAGCAGTTTCAATGTGTTTTTTAAATAATTTTGTGTAACTTTTGAATGAATAAATATATTTCAATGGAATTTCTCATAGTTATGGCTGAGGTATTTTCAAACTGATTTGGGGAAGCACAAGTTTTTAGCTGGTCTCGGGTCAGGGGAGGACTTCCGAAATGGGTAACCTTGGATATTATATAATAAATAATTAAAGGAGGTGAACACTTTCGGAGGTTCTCCTTCTGTCCACAGACCAGCTAGAAACTTGTGCTCCTCCAAAACAATTGACAAACACCTCAGAAATAACTGTGTGCAATTTTATTGAAATATATTTATGTGTGTTTCAACGTATTTTTTTATAATAATTTTCGTTAAATCTTTTCCATGAAACTGCCCTTAAAAATATGTTATATATGCGTTAATATCAAAATATATATTTGTGCATATTTTCCATTTTATAAATATTTTTTTATATATTTTTTTTTCTACATGTTTTCATTTATTTTCTTTTCCTTTTATTCTATTTTCTATTTTGTTAAGTTTTTGTATAAGCATTTTTGAATATTTTCCGCCTGCTACACTTTAAGAATAAATACATAATAAAGAAAGAAATCATCAAATCATTAGACCATCAAGTTGGGGTTTTTTTATTTTAACAGCTTGAAGAAGATATTTTATTCATGTTTTCTTTTTTTTGTAAAAAAATAGTAAAGAAACACAAACATTTATTTTTATTAAGCATAAAATGTTTAGCAAATAGTTTTAATTTTTCTGAGAATAAAAATAAATTCTTAAAAATGTTATGAGCTTGAGAAAAATCAACATATGTGTTAAACATCAGAGCTGCTTAAGAAGGAAGGTTGGATAATATGAATATGACATGTAAGGCCTAACAAATTATGGTCAACAATGTGGAAAAAATAATGAGAAAAATATTCACAGTAATATAGGTTTGTTAAATATAATTAAATAATTTATGTTGCATACTTTCAGGCCTACAAATTTAATTAAATTTTAAAGTATACTTTTAGGTTAACAAATTGGGGACATATTTGTCTAGAGTTTTTAGTTAATAATATTTAATTTAAATATTAAAACAATATGCTAAAAAAAATATTTAAAAAATAATGGAAATTAAATAAATACTAAAGCATACTTCAAGGCGCTATATGTTAGACAAGGCTTTAAAAGGCTTATAGTTGTATTTATAATAAAGCTCTGTTAAGAGATTTCTCTACAGCTGAAATAATTTCTTATAGATGCCTACAATTGCTAAATTACTTAAAGCATAGTTTAGGGAGTAAAGCCTACTTTTTTTTGTATGTAATATTATTATATAAAATTATTTTTCCAAGAATTATTGATTTAATATTTAATTTTTTTTACCTTCCTTTCGTTTTCCCTAATTTATGTTCTTTTGTATAATTTATTAGAAAAGAAATCTTCATTTCTTATCTAATATTTTTTCTACTCCCTTAACCAAACATTAAACAATCATGTAATTTTTTAAGTAAAATAAGAAAATACCAAAAATGATGATGCTCATAAAATAACCTTCTTTCATAATTTTTTTCTACTACACTTTCTTTTTTCTCTACCACTTTTCTGACAACCAAAAATATGCTTCATCATTTTCAAGGTGGAGAGGATTTTTTTTCTTAACCAACCAAAAAAATATATTGCATACTTTACAGGTGCTCCAATACAAACAAACTTATAAGGAAATTTATATTATACATATAAGAGGAATACCTGATTATAAAATCATCTTCATAATAAAGTATTTCAAATATTCAAATATCATTATTTTTTTAAAAACTTCAAACTATAAAACTTCATACCCTCATCATCTTATAAGTATGACTATATAAATATGTATATTTGTGTGTTATACAACGTTTAAAAAAAGTTTGGTTTTAGATTGTTTGCCAAAACCCCTAAAAATATACTCTATATATATGTATATACAAATTAAAGAAATTGCATGCTGGTTTTTTATGTTCATTATTTTTTTTTTCTTTTTCCTTATTTTTGTGGCATAATAAAATAAAAATGTTTTTTAACTTTGTTGGCAAAATAAATTTAAATATTTGAGAGGAGTATTAATGATTTGAATTTGCTACTGCGACTGTATGTACATATATATATGTATAAGTGTGTGTTAATATAATTTGAAATTTCAAAATTTGATTTGTGTTTGATAAACGTTTTGCTGCAGCCTGAAATAAAGTTTTTTTTTCTCCTCTTTAATGGCTGAAAATTATTTAAACACATTTTTGAGTTTTTAAACTAATTAGAAGTAGTTAAATTAAGGAATTAAATAAAGTTTTAACAAGGAAATATGTTAGTTATGTAGATAAGTCTTGTATAATGTAAAATATTTGCAAGTATTTTTTTGCTAATTGGAAAGAAAAGTTAAAGTTTTTATAGGGGAAAGTGAAAAGGGTAAAAAGAAAAATTAAGAGGACATTTAAGAGAATATAAGGGGAACTACTATTAATTATACATGAAAATACTATCCTTACAAGAGATAATAATATTGAAACTGATTTCTTTCTTTACTTACTTACTATAAAATAGTTTATAGTGTAGAATATAAAACTGTTTATAATCTAGACAATAAAATAGCCTGTAGTCTATACTATAAAATATTCCATAGTCTAGACTGTAAAATAGTCTATAGCTTAGACTATAGAATAGTCAATAGCCTAGACTATAAAATAGTCTAAAGCCTAGACTATAAAATAGTTTATAGTCTAGACTATAATAGACTATCAAATAGTCTATAGTCTAGACTATAGAATAGTCAATAGCCTAGACTATAAAATAATCTATAGTCTAGACTATAAAATAGACTATAGACTAGACTATACAATAGTATATAGTCTAGACTATAAAATAGTCAATAGTCTAGACTATAACATAGTCCGTAGTCTAGGCTATAAAATAGTCTACAGTCTAGACTAAAAAATAGTCTATAGTATAGACTATAAAATAGTCTATAATATAGACTATAAAATAGTTTAAAATCTAGACTATAATATATTCTATAATCTAGACTAAAAAATAGTCTATAATCTAGACTATAAAATAGTCTATAGTCTAGACTATAAAATAGTCTATAGTCTAGACTATAAAATAGTCTATATTCTAGACTATAAAATTGTCTACAGTTTAGACTATAAAATAGTCTATAGTCTAGCCTATAAAATAGTCTATAGTCTATAGACTATAAAATAGTCTATAGTCTATAGTATAGACTACAAAATAGTCTATAGTATAGACTATAAAATAGTCTATAGTATAGACTATAAAATAGTCTATAGTATATACTATAAAATAGTCTATAGTATAGACTATAAAATAGTCTATAGTATAGACTATAAAATAGTCTATAGTATAGACTATAAAATAGTCTATAGTATAGACCATAAAGTAGTCTATAGTATAGACTATAAAATAGTCTATAGTATAGACTATAAAATAGTCTATATTATAGACTACAAAATAGTCTATATTATAGACTACAAAATAGTCTATAGGCTAGATTATAATATTGTCTATAGCGTAGGCTATAAAAAGTCTATAGTTATAGTCCAGACTATATAATCTTCCATACGCTAGACTATAAAATAGTCTATAGGCTAACCTATGAAATAATCTATAGTCTATACCATAAAATAATCTATAGTCTATAGTATAAAAGAGTCTATAGTCTAGACTATAAAATAACATATAGCGTAGACTAAAAAATACTTTATAGTATAGACTATAATAGTCTATAGACTAGACTATAAAATAATCTATGATCTATAGTCTATAGTGTAGGCCATAAAATAGTCTATAGCCTAGACTATAAAATAGTCTAAAGTCCAGACTATAAAATAGTCTATAGTCTAGAGTATAAAATAGTCTAAAATCTAGGCTATAAATTAGTCTATAGTCTATAGAGACTTTAAAACAGTCTGTAGTCTAGACTATAAAATAGTCTATAATCTAGACTATAAAATAGTCTATAATCTAGACTATAAAATAGTTTATAATCTAGACTATAAAATAGTCTATAATCTAGACTATAAAATAGTCTATAGCGTAGACTATAAAATAGTCTAAAGCGTAGACTATAAAATAGTCTATAGCGTAGACTATAAGATAGTCTATAGTATAGACTATAAAATAGTCTCTAGTCTAGACTATAAAATAGTCTAGAGTATAAAATAGTCTATAGTCTAAAGTCTAGACTATAAAATAGTCTATAGTCTGGACTATAAAATAGTCTATAGTCTAGACTGTAAAATAGTCTGTAGTCTAGACTGTAAAATAGTCTATAGTCTAGACTATAAAATAGTCTAAAGTCCAGACTATAAAATAGTCTATAGTCTAGAGTATAAAATAGTCTATAGTCTAAAGTCTAGACTATAAAATAGTCTATAGCCTAGACTATAAAATAGTCTAAAGTCTAGACTATATAATAGTCTATAGTCAAGCCTATAAAATAGTCTAAAATCTAGGCTATAAATTAGTCTATAGTCTAGAATATAAAATAGTCTGTGGTCTATACTATAAAATAGTCTATAGTTTAGACTGTAAAATAGTTTAAAGTCCTGACTATAAAATAGGCTGTACTATAAAATAGTCTAGACTATAAAATAGTCTATAGTCTAGACTATAAAATAGTCTATAATCTAGAATATAAAATAGTCTATAGTCTAGACTATAAAATAGTCTGTAGTCTTAACTATAAAATAGTATATAGTCAACATTATAAAATATATAGTCTAGACTATAAAATTGTCCATAGTCTAGAACATAAAATAGTCTATAGTCTAGACTATCAAATAGTCTGTAGTTGAGACTTTAAAATAGTTTATAGTCTAGACTATAAAATATTCTAAATCCTGGACTGTAAAGTAGTCTAAAGTGTAGACTATAAAATAGTCTAAAGTCTAGATTATAAAATATTCTATAGTATAGGCTTTAAAATAGTCTGTAGTCTATACTATAAAATAGTCTATAGTCTCAACTATAAAATAGTCTACAGTCTAGACTTTGAAATAGTCTATAACACAATCTAAATTCTAGACTATAAAATATTCTAAAACCTAGACTATAAATCTATTTTATATAGACTATAAAATAGTCTGTAGTCTAGAGTATAAAATAGTCTATAGTCTAGACTATAAAATAGTCTATAGAATAGTTTAAATTCTAGACTATAAAATAGTCTAAAGTCTAGACCAAAAAATAGTCTACAGTCTAGACCAAAAAATAGTCTACAGTCTAGATTATAAAATAGTCTATAGACTAGGTTATAAAATAGTCTATAGACTAGGCTATAAAATAGTCTATAGACTAGGCTATAAAATAGTCTATAGTTTAGACTATAAAATAGTCTATAGTGTAGACTTTAAAATAATTTATCTTACAGTTTTGTTTTAAGAGATATTTTTCATTTAGAAAGTTGTGTCAAAATGCTGAGATGTGCTTTAATTTTTTTACAGTTTTTTTTTATTCTCTCAGAGATTTGTGTCAAAAGAGCTCATTTGTGTAATTATTTTCTCACTATTTTATTTTCTTTAGTTATTTTTCAATTGAGACCTTATATTTTCAATTTCTTCTTAATGTCTACAATGAGATAAAATAAATATAAGGTATTTTCTTCTTTTTATTATTTTAGCAAAAACTTTATTTTGTTTATGTGGTCAATTGGTATATGTATGCAGTTATTTTTAACTGCGGTTATATATTCTTACATTCATTACTTATGTATTTATAAATAATTTAATAAAACAAATTTCTATTATACACAATTTTATATTAAAAACACAAATTCTCTTATTTTTCCAATAATTTCATTTCATCAGTATAGGGCGGCAAATCCGCAACCGGTGGTAATTCTGTGCTAATAGGCTCACTAGGAGCTTTAACTTTTTTGGATTTATTGCTCTTAACATCATCCAACTTATTACTGTCAAACACTTTCATTTCGGTAGGTTTGGGTCTTTTACCACCTGATCCCGCTTTCTTACTTGCTGCTGCTCTTTTGCCCTTGGGCGATTTAGGTTTATTAGCTTTGGTAAATGTTCTTAAATTTTGTGCATCTAATATATCAATTTCACCTCTTTCTAAACGTTCCAATTGACGTTGTATGGTAATTTTACGTACTTTTGCTTTTACCTCATGTTTCATATAACAATGATCGACAATACGATTTATTAGCCAATAAACAACAATTAGTATGAATAATAAAGTGGTGTATTGTATAAAATATTCCAAAATACCATCGGGATTGATAAGATTTCCTTGTAAGCAAATGACAAGCCAAGGTACAAAACATAACCAAAAACCGGCAAATATGAAAATTTGTATGAATTTTTTAAGCATTTTTAAATAATTTGGAAAGAAATAGTTTTTATTTATATATTTTTTTTTTTTTATTAAATAAGTATTTTAAATCGTGTGCTATGTGGCGAGTACTTTGGTAAACTAAAATAATTATTATTCTAGATATTGTACAAACTCTATCATTGGCTATGGAAATTATTGTGGTTTGAGCATCTTTTTATATAAAAAGATTTTATTAAAATAAATGAAATATTAATGAATATAAAAAAAAAAATATTTATTTTTTATGAACAGATTATGATTTTAATTTGAAAACAGTGGAAGAGTTTTAAAAAAATAATTTAAAAAAATAATAAAAAATAAAGTTTATTAATTTAAAACACTTGGTTTGTTTGTTTTTTAAGTTACCCCTTGAACAGAACTATACCATTGAAGAGGAATTATTTGGCCGAGGAATAATCCTATAACGCCATCACCAATTACGGCAAAACGACTGAGAAGTCTCCTCCGAAAAAATTGCCTTCGACCCTGACCTTCGCGCAGGAAGCCGGAGGCCCCGAATTCAACTCCTATTCGCAATAAAAATTGAGTTTTGTTTGGTACTCCACCACGCTAATTCATATAGAATCTTCCAGATTTCAAAGTAAAAGTATATGGTTAATGCAAAGCCTCAAAGAACAGTAACACGGTACAGTTATGAGACGCGTATAACATTAGCCAATGCGAGAGTGAGACGCAAAACTCTCGAAGGCAAAAAAACAAAATACAGCCTGATCGCCCTTAAGCGATAATGACGATGACGCGGTAGATGTTTATCCACCCAGAGCTGCTTTATGACTCGAGAACACTTGGTTGAAATTAAAAAAAATTGCCATTTTTAACATACTATAACGCCCTCTGTGATTGAAATTGAGAACTTTGTAAACAATATGCTGAGATTTTAAAATTTCTTGTCTTTATTTTTTAAACACTAAAGCGAATATTAGAAATTTCTTTTAAGTAAATGTGAAAAAAATATCAATATATATGATTAACTTTAGCCCACTGTAGTTTGCCTTTGACCTTGATCTGCTGATCGCTAAGA
Source organism: Protophormia terraenovae (assembly GCA_951394005.1). Taxonomy (NCBI): domain Eukaryota; kingdom Metazoa; phylum Arthropoda; class Insecta; order Diptera; family Calliphoridae; genus Protophormia; species Protophormia terraenovae. Next base: position 9,941,303 of record OX596074.1, on the reverse strand, counting down.
ATGCTTTTTTAGAAGCCTAATATGTCTTCTAATAAGATTTCATATTAGCAAATGACTTAGAATTAATTTAAATATTTTTTCTTCTTAATTTTTAGCTGCTTAGATTAAGCTCCGATTTTATACTGTTCCCTTAGTGTCTATTTAAGTGCAAACTTAGTTAAGAAACATTTAAGTAAATTTTATAATGGGGGTATATTGATTTTGTCATTCCGTGTATAACATGTCGAAGGAATCATTTAAGACCCCACAAAGTATATATATTCTGGGCCCTGGTTAGATTCTGAGTCGATCTAGCTATGTCCGTCCGTCTGTCCGTCTGTTGAAAGCAGCATAGAGCTCGAACGGGGCAACGTAGGGGGACGAAATTCGGCATAGATTCGGCCGAGCTGAATATAACATTCGCGCTTGTTTTATGTGGTTTAGTAATTTGTATTTGAGAATGTTTTCTACAGATAGATGCTCATTAAATTATAGCTAAACCTAGTCAGAAACTCGGACTAAACAAAAATATAAATATTTTAAAGTGTTATTTTATATTCATTAAATTTTAGATTAATCATATTAAAATATTTCTTTAGATTAGTCATTTAAATATTCTTGAAATTTCATTTGGCGGTATCTTTTAAATTCTAAAGCGTCGAAACAAAAAACTTCTATGTAAGAAACTCTTTGAAGTTTTCATATCAAAAATTACGTATTGTTTTGATACAATATCTTCATTAGGAGCCCTTTAACAAATGATTCATAACAACAATGATATCAGGTTATACTGAACCACTAGAATATATTAGTCTTACTCACACCAGCAGCTAACAAAGAGACCTCATCTGCAAAAGACTCTCTGCAAATATGCGTAAGCAATTAAATGATAAAAAAATAATAAATGCAGCAGTTTAACTAAATAAATGATCAATTAAGAAATCAGTCACAATACAACTTTGTCTAATAAATGAAATAAATAGTCAGTTAAGCCTCAGAGCTTTTGCAAAAATGTTAAACCAAAAAAAGTTTTATTTCTAAATTCCAACCATAATAAAGTAAATAAAATATTAGTTAAACACTTAAGAAATTTAAAAATAAATATATAAATACAAGTATAAAAATAAATTTCAACAACTTCAATAAAAATAGCTTATAAATGCTCAACCATTTTAAATAAAATGTCGCGAGAAATTATGTAAAAAAAACCTTAAAACTCGCTTAACAAAATGTTCGGTTATAAACTTTTAAAAATCGCTATATTCTTTATCTATTGGTTGGGCTTTGCCCCCTGGCTGATATTGATCTTACGCAAAGAAGAACTTTTGTTTACTTCTTCAGCACGTTTGCAAGATATTTTTCTACAATATACCACTTGTTTATTTGTTTTAATATTAATCTATATGATTGTCCATCAAATATTTGAATATTTTTATTTGAGACATAAAATCAAAAGAGTTGTACGTAAAGTAACGATAAGACATCAAATACAACGTTTAGAGAGAGGTGAGATTGATTTAATAACAGCTCAACGTTTCTCTACTTTCACCAAATTAAAAGAAGAGAAACCCAAACCACAAGTAAGAAAAAAAGTGGTGAAAACAAAAAAAGAAATGGAGAAGAAAGAAGAAGAAGAGGATGTTAAAAAAGAGAGCAAAGTGGAAGAAAAGAATGAGACCAAAAGGCGGGAAGAAAAAACAATTAAAGAAACTTCTACGGAAATAAATAAAAAGGATAATAGGGAGTGTATTAAAGAGCCTGAAAAGGTAGAAGTTCATACAGTTAGTGGGAAGGAGCAGACTGCTGAAACCAAGGAATCGTTAAAACCACCTGGTTACCAAGAAGTAGTGAATATAGAGATAAAAGAAATAATAGTGTGATGGATTATTTGTGTTTTAAAGGAATTATTAAAGACTATTGCAAAGTGATATTATATAAGAAAATTATTAAAAATAAGAAAAAAATATTAATAAATAAATAAAAATAAAACAAATAATCATTTTATTAATTAATATTTTGAGAAATTATTTGCCTAATGAAATTCTTAAATTTTAAAGTTATTATTCAAAGTCTTTTATAACAAAATCTTTAAATATTTTTTTAATATTTTTTATTCCTTAAAAGTTATAAAGATTTTTGTAAATTATTAAAAAATTAATAATAATCATACGTCACCCTGAAAAATTTTTAATTTTTGCAAAAATTTAATAGAAATAAAATATTTTTAAACTTAGATAACAATTTTATAATTTTCCCACACATAAGCTTTAAGAAAAAGTTTATAAGCTTTAAAAATAAATTTAAAGAAATAAAAAAAAAAAAAAAAAAAAAAATAATTTTAAAATAACTTTACATTAATTATTTATGAATTAAAAAAGTTTAAAGAATTAGAAATAGACAATAAAAATGTTTGAAGTTTAAATTTTTAAAAACTTCAAAGATTTAAAAATAACTTCATTATAAAAAAAGTTATTAAGGTTTTTATAACTTAAAAATAATTAATAACAATTATACGCCCCTAAAAAAAAAATTAAATTTTAACAGAATTTCTTAGAAAATTTATAATCTTGGCTATTTATATTTATATAAATATAAATAAATTACCATTATAAAGTTAAACAAATTTCAAAAATATAAAAAAAAAAAAAAAAATTAAAAATAAAATAAAATTATAGTTTTATAATAATTTTTTTGGGGGTTTTTATTTGTTAAATCCACTAAAATGTTTTGGAATTTAAAATGATGAAGATCATAAAAGTCTTTAATTTTTAATTCTTTAATAAGTTCAGAAATAGTTTAATTACTTTAAAATTAATTACTTAATTAATTTTAATTACTTTAAAAAATATAAAAGTTTTTGTAAATTAAGTAATAATTAATATCAATCATACGCCACTCGACACACATAAGAATTGTAGTAAAATTGCCTAGAAAATTTTGGAAAATTAAAAATACTGGCATCATTATTAACATATAACTTCATATTAACATTACAAAAGTTTTAACAAATTTCAAAAATATTTAAGGAAAAAAAAAATAAATAATTTATTCATTTTATTTATTTATTTTTAACCTGTAAAACTTCTAAGATGATCAATATCATTGCAAAAGGTCTTTAATTTTAAATACTTTAAAAATTACTTTGATATCTTAATTCTTAAAAAAAAATATGAAGATTTTTGTAACTTAAGTAATAATTAATGTCAATCATACGTCACCCAAAATAAATTTAAATTCTAGCAGAATTCTTAAGAAAATAATTTAAAATTGTTATCTTTTTAACAATCTTAGCATTATTATTAACATTTACTGCAATATTAGCTTTATAAAAAAATTAATAAGTTAAATATATTTCGAAGGAAATTTAAATAAAAATAATTTTTTTCGGTCCTTGTTGGAATATCCAACAAAAAGTTGTTTAAATTTTAAACAGACCAGATCGATGGCAAAAAGTCTTAGTTTTTAAAAATTAAAAAAATGAATTAATTTCTCTAATAAAGAGTTTATTCGCTTAAGTAAAGCCCAAATTACAATAGCGCGTAGTCAGCAGCAGTGTGTGCTGCCATAATCAACTGATTACTTATAATGCACTGTTTGTTATGGTGTTGATTACATTTGGTCAGCAGCAGTTTGCAGTGCTGTTTCATTTAGCCCTGTTTCTAAATTCACTGCGCTGCATTCAGATTGAGAGAGAGACAAAGAGAGTGAGCAAATAAATGAGAGGCTAAAATACACAAGTAGAACAAAGCTAGATGGTGGTTGTAAATTGTGGCTGACAGTGATCAGCTGATAATTTTTGCTGATACTGTTGCTGACTACGTGCTATTGTAATTTGGGCTTAATAATTAATATCAATCATACTTCACCCAAAACAAATTTTAGCAAAATTCCTCAGAAAATTATTGGAATCTTAATTCCATTTTTAACATCTACTTCAGTATTTGCATTATATAGAGTTTAATGAAATTTAAATGTTAAGGAAATTCAAATTAAAATAATTTTATCAAAATTAATTTTCTCGGTCCTTGTTTGAAAATCCAAAAAGCCTTTGAAATTTGAAATGAATTAGTTCAATGGCCAAAGTCTTTGTTTTTCAAATTTAAAGAAATTTCATAAATATATTAATACAAATAAAGGATTTAAAGATTTTTGTAACTTTTAATAATTAATATCAATCATACGTCACCCAAAACAAATTTTAATTTTTGCAGGATTTCTAAGAAAATAATTAAAAAGTGTCATCTTTTTAACAATCTTAGCATCATTATTAAGATTAACTTCAATATAAGTGTTCTAAAAAGTTTAATAAGTTTTAAACATATTTCGAAGATAATTAAAAATAATTTTAGGAAAATTAATTTTCTCGGTCCTTAAACGAAATTAAAATAGATTAGATCAATGGCCAGAAGTCTTTATTTTTAAAAATTGAAAAAAATTCATTAATATCTCTAATAATTTTAAATTTATAAACAGTTTAAAAACTTAAGTAATAATTAATATTAATCATACGTCACCAAAACAAAAATTATATTTATAATTTTGGCAGAATTGCTTCTAAGAAAATTATTGTAAATTGAAATCTTGATATCAATATTATCATTTACAATCACATTAGCATTACAAAAGGTTTAATAAATTAAATAAAAATTATTTTATAAAAACTACTCGCACCTCGTTTAAAAATCCCCAGAAATTTTTTAGAGTATGAAATGAAAAAGTTCGACGATTAAAGTCTTTATTTATATAATTAAAAAAAAAAAAAAAAAAAAACATATATATCTCCAACAATTTTAAAGTTACAAAGTTTTTTTGTAATTTAAGTCTTAATTAATATCAATCATACGTCATCATGAATAAAATTCAAAAATATAGTTTAAATGATTTTAAAATAATATTTTCATCATATTTAAAAGAAAAATATTTTTAAATACCTTTTATAAGATAAATATTTGTGCCAAATTTCGTCCCCCTAAGTTGTACGTTCGAGCAATATCCTGCTTTCAACAGACAGACAGACAGACAGACAGACGGACATAGCTAGATCAACTCAGAATCGAACCAGGACCTAGAAAATATATAACTTATGGGGTCTTTAATGATTCTTTCAACATGTTACACACGGAGTGACAAAATCAATATAGCCCCCATCTTTTTGATGATGGGTATAAAAAGTTAATTTATATCTTCTTAACATCTAATCCAACTTTGTTTATATTTGCATTCCATTCAATTCAAACTTTTCTTGAAATTCAGTTGCTTAGGTATAAATTAGCTTTAAAAACTCTCTGTTTATGAGCTTAAGTATATGACTTTAACACCAAATGACAATTTGTCTTTAAAATAAACTACAGCCTACTTTAAGGCTTAGCTATAACTTCATAGCTCTTATGATACATATTATTAAAGTCTCCTATTTTTAAATAACTGCATTATGTAAATACACATACAAAATACTTATACAACTACAGAGACTATTTTGTGTTTTTATATTACTAAAAACTTATGTTCTTTAGTGTCTAGCACTGAGCTGAGCCTGTCAGTTACATTCGTTCGTTTCATATGCCTGAATTTATAAAACTTTCATGTTCTTACTCTAGAGTATTTTGCAGTATATACATTTAACAAAGTTTAAATATATGTGTTTGCATTTAAAATTCCAAATAAGTATGCTGTTGTATATTTGAATATCCCTGTTGTATGCTGTTGTATGCATGAGTTGTAGCTACAGATGATGACTTACTTGCTGCTGTTAATGCAAACACTGGCCTTAAGTTATATTTGTGTTGTTAGTTTTTTTTTTTTTTTGTTTTTTGTATTCATCTTACAACAATGTTTATAATACTTCATTTGTTTTATGTTTATTTTTTAAAGTTTTTTGTGGTTTGTTTTGTTGGAAAAAAATTTGAAAAAAAAAGATTTGTTTCATATATGAACAAAGAAAAAATTCTTGGATTTTGGTAAAGGGAATATGTAAGGATTTATAAAAAAGAGTTAAGTTTTGGAGCATTTTAAATACTAAAAAGAATTTGTTTAGAGAAACTAAAAAGATATTGATAAAATATGAATTTTATATAAAGAAAACTTCATACATTTTTTCTTATACAGCCTGAAAGTAGACTATGATTTTATAATATAACTAGTAGAGTATAAATTAGCAAAATTTTTCATCAATTGCAAGAATTACTAATTAATTATATAAAAACTATAAATGTTTAAAATTATAATGATTTTTATTTAAAAAAGTAATAAGTTGGAATTTTTTTTTTAATTAAAACAAAAACTTCAAATAGAAAACAATATTAGTTTTATTTTCCTTCAAACTATAGCCAACTACAGAAACTATCAAATAATTAAAGAAATAGTTATATACATTAATACCTATTTTTTAATAAATGAGCAAATTTTGAGTAAAATAATACCAATAAAATATAATTTTTTCAGTCTAAAAATAGGCAATAATATAAATTAAAGTGAAATATTAATTTTAGTTATACCATATGAAGTTATCTAATTAAGAAACTTCAAGAAATTTATATATTTTTTAGTATTACTAAATTAAAACGTATAGAAAAATTACTAAAAGAATACATTTTTTCAATTTTGAAAAAAAAAAAAAAAATCAATAGAGAAAGAAATGTTAATTTACTATTTCTCTAAATTAAAAACAACATAAAGAGCTATAAATTATATAAGTAAATTATTCAATGTAATAATATAACTTATTTTATATTTAATCAAAGTAGATTTAAAGAAAACTTTGAAAAATATGCTGTTTTTAAGCCTAAAACTAGGCAAAGGTTTATTAAAAAAATTTAAGCTAAATTTCAAAAATATTTTTTGCAAAATAGTAACAATTGTTTATGGTATAAAATTGTTTATGGCATAAAAGTGTTTAAGTAGATATAATAAGATCATTTCTTTCATAAAACTCTATTTAAAAAATATGTGGAATATGTAATAAAATAAGTTTTCTTAAGATTGTAATCCACAAAATGTATTACTAAATAAATAAAAAAACTAATTTAAATTGTCAATATACGATTATTTAATATTTGATCAAATTTGCATTAAATAAAACTAAATATTTTTTTATTTTTCTCAAACCTAAAAGTATGCAGTGAAACTAACAAACAAATTTTTATCACAATCTTACTGTTCACAAATTTTATTTTATTAAAAAATATAAAAAATTTATTTATTTTATATAATTATTTAAATATTGTGAAAATAGTAAAAAGTAAAACCAATATTAATTTCCATCCAAATATATTTTTTTAATTTTATTCAATTGTCTTCAAACTAAATTTAAATACATTTTTTTATTATTTTATTAAACCTAAAAGTAGGCAGTGGTTTTTTAATAACATTTTTAAGAAACAATTTTACTGTTCATATAACTTAAGTTTGTCATAATATAAAATTAATAAAGCGGATTAGATTTAATAATTTTTAATTATTAAATTTGGAAAACTGAATTTTTAAAAAAGTTTGAAAAATTTAGTATTAATAGCAAAAAGTTTTTCTTTTTTTTTTTCCTCATATTATAACCAACATCTTATACCACAAAATAAATAAAAAACTGATTGAAATTTAAATATATTCCCCTAAAAGAAAATCTTTAAAAAATATATTTTTAAACCTAAAAGTAGGCAATGGTTTGTAAAATTTTTAAGCATTTGTCGTAATACAGAGTTCATGAAACAAATAAATAATCGAAAAAAAAGCAATAAAAATCGAAAAAATAGTAAAAGTAGGAAACGATTACATACTTTCCTCATATTATGACCAACATCTTAAACTACAAAACAAATGAAAAACTAATTAAACTGGTCACTTTTTTAAACCTAAAAGTAGGCAGTGGTTTTAAAAATTTTTAAATAAAACAAATTTAGCTGCTCATTAGCAAAATAATTTATGTTTGTCATTATGCTTAGTAAATAAAGCAGATAAATTTTAATAATTTATTTATTTTACAAAATTTCATTTAAAACGTCTGCAAAAAATAATCTTTTTTTGAAAAAATTCCAAAAAAATCTGTTAAAGTAGTATACAATTTCCACATTTTCACCCATATTATAAACAAAATTTTTAACTACGAAGTAACTTAAAAAAAAATACATAATTAAATTGGTCAATATAATTGCTTATAAGAAAAACTTAATTTTTTCAATCCTGAAAGTAGGCAACGGTTTTTGAAACATATTTTTAAGAAAAAATTTGTTGTTCGTTGGCAAAAATATTTAACAATAATGAAAATTAATAAAGTAGATATATTTTAATAATTTATTTATTTTACAAAATTTTGTTTAAAAAGTCTGCAAAAGAATTTTTTTTGGAAAAATTCCAAAAAAAAAAAAAAAAATTTAAAGTAAAATATGATTTCTACATTTTTGCCCACATTTTAACTACGAAATAAATAAAAAAATAATTAAATTGGTCAATATATAATTTTTTAATATTTAAAAAAAAAAATTGCTTATAAGAAAATCTTAAAAAATAATTTTTTCAAACCTAAGAGTAGGCAATGGTTTTTGAAACAAATTTTCAAGAAAAAAATTTGCTGTTCATTAGCAAAAATATTTAAGTTTAACAATAATGAAAATTAAATAAAGCAGATACATTTTAATAATTTATTTTTAAAAATTTATTTATTATTTTTTTTTTGGAAAAATTAAAAAAATAAAATAAAAAATTTAAAAGTAGAAAACAATTTCCATATTTTCACCCATATTATAAAAAACAACTTAAGCTACAAAATAAAAAAACAATTGAATTGGTATCTATATGGTCTTTCAATATTTAAACACAATTGCTTATTAGAAAATCTTAAAAAATTATTTTTTTTAAACCTAAAAGTAGGCAGTTATTTTTTTTTTTTAATTTTAAACACAAATAGTTTAAATTTGTTATAATGCAAAGTGAATAAAGTAGATAATTTATTTATTTTACAAAATTTGATTAAAAAATCTGTGTAAAAAAATTTAAAAAAAAAAATAGTAAAAGTAAAATCGATTGCCTCATTTCACCTATATTATAAACCACATGTTTAAATAATTAAATTGTTAAAATTTCTTCTTAAGATCTTAAAAAAATATTTTTTTTAAACCCTTTTTGAAACAAATTTTCAAGCTAAAATTTGCTGCTTATTTGCTATATTATTTAAGTTTGTCGTAATGAAAAGTAAATTAAGCAGATACATTTTCATAATTACAAATCTTTATCAAAAAATTTGTGAAAACCGATTTAGAAAAAAAAGAAATCGAAAAAAATAGTAATAATAGAAAAAGTTTACTATATTTTTCTCATATTATAAATAACATTTTAAGCTAAAAAATTTATTACAAATCCTTAGAAGAAAGTCTTAAAAAAAATTATATTTTTTTATGCATAAAAGCAGGCAAATAAATAGAAACCAAATTTTTAAGAGAAATTTAACTCAACCTGAGTAATAAAATTTTTATTTTTTATCTTTTAAAATTAAAAATTCTGTTAATTTTAAACAATTCCTATATATTACAAAATTTTATTAAAAACTTCAATGAAATACTGATTTCTTCCCCATTAAAAAAAAAAAAGAAATAATTAAAAATGTTATTTTTATATTTCCCTAGATTATAACCAATAATATAAATTATCAAATAAATATTAATTTAATTGAAAAATTCAACATATAATTTTATAAAATTATTATTAAAAAATTATATGAAAATAAAAATTACTTAGAAGAAAACCAAAAATGTTTCTTCTTTTCAGCCTAAAAGTAGGCAACAATTTTTTTAATTTATCCGTAAATAAAAAATAAGTAAAATTTATCATTATACGAATTTATCCAAGTATACAAATTAATGAACTTTTATTTTTTACCAGAGACCGGATTTTAATACTAAAAAAACAATCTTTTTATTTTTATTTCAATCGAAAAACAATCTTTAATGTTCAAAAAATAATAAAAATCCATCATGATAAAAATCAAGCACCCGAAAACGTTTTATTTTTATTTTTCAATCAAAATAAATATCTTTAATGTTCAAAATATTTTTTCATTTGTTGAAAAAAATATGTGAGGGATTTTTATTTTTAAAATAAATATCCATCAATGATGAAAAAAATAAATATCTTTAACGATAAATATCTTTAACAATAAATATCAGTTCGAAAAAAAATTAAAATGATTGTTTTTTTTATTCATACTTTTGTTTTGTTTTCAAAATATTTTTTTATTCAAATGAAATTGTTGTTGTTTAGAATTTTTTCCATCCGATGAAAAAAGTTCAAAATAATTTTCAACTTTTGAAATAAATATCACAAAAGATATTTATATTTTTATTTTCATCATGATGAAAAAAATTAAAATATTGATGGAAATAATAAAAATCATGATGGATTTTTATTATTTTTTGAACATTAAAGATTGTTTTTCGATTGAAATAAAAATAAAAAGATTGTTTTTTTAGTATTAAAATCCGGTCTCTGATAAAAATCCCTCACATATTTTTTTCAACAAATGAAAAAATATTTTGAACATTAAAGATATTTATTTTGATTGAAAAATAAAAATAAAACGTTTTCGGGTGCTTGTTTTTTACATAAACAGATAAATTAAAATAACTTAATTATTTAATAAACAACATTTTGTCGTAAAAGGAAGTTTTTTTTTTTTTTTTAAATAGTATTTGCTATAAAAGTTAATTTCATTTATCTCTTTGTTAAAGTTAATAATAAAAAATAAATAAAATTCTAGCTCAGTATAGGAATTATCACGAAGGAATACCTTAAGAATTTTCGTTAAACAAATTTCCTTTATAATAATCGATTTAAACTTTTAAAACTTTAATATTTCATAACAAAATATTTAAAGGTTTAAGTTTATTTTAAACAAGATTTCTATATGAAATCAAAGCATTAAAAAGTTCAAATTAGTTTCATGTTATAACAATGTACCTTCATCCATCCATCCGTCTGAATGATTGGCCATGTAAACAAGATTTATGGGAAAATTTAATGAATCAGCCACCTCAGAGTCTTAAAGATTTAATGTTCTTTTATATAAGATTAGAAAATTTAAAATTGTTTTAAACGAGATTTCAAAACAAATATAATGAGCTAATTAATTCCTAACTATTTGAAGATTTAACGATGTACTGTTGTCCGTCCATCCGTCTGAATAATAGGAAAAATTTATTAATAAAAATCGATTGAAACTTTTTAAACATTAATATTACATAAGAAAATATTTAAGAAACTCACTTAATAGCTTAAAAATCTTTTGAACAAGATTTTTAAATAAATATAATGCAACAACTGCGTAAGAATCGTTAAATAAAAGCCAAAAAGTAGGCAGGAATTTCTGATATTAATTTGCCAAATTTTTTTAATAAAAAAATTGGTAATCATTTATTTTCTTTAAATTTAAATTTATTTCTTAAAATTTCAATAACAATAATCGATATTAAATTTTATATTTTTAAAAATTAAAAAAAAAAAAAAATATATATTTCTGAACTACAACTTTCATATAAATTGCTTTACAAGTGGACCAGGATTTTGAGGAGAAATTTATTAATTTTTTTCTTCTGCACTCAGCACTCATAAATTATTATTTTTTAATTTTCAATTTCTTACTCTTTTCAGCAATTATATTTGACTGTTTTAAACTTTATTTCTTTATATCTTTTGTTTATTTCGGTAATAATTAATAAATTTTCTTAATTAAATCTTCCTTTGTATACCTTCTAATAATATGCCTTCAAAATTATTTTTAAGATTTATAAAATCATTTTTTCTATGTTAAAACAAATGGAAAATTTTCACAACAAAAAACCAGAAATCTTATAAACAAAATTGCCTAAAATTATGCAGCAGTAATTAAAAATCTTACAAGCGATTAAGCTTGATTCATGAGTTTTATTTGCCAGCAATTTACATTAATGTTATTGTTGTGATGTTGTTGTAGTTGTTGTTTTTGCTACTGCTGTATACTTATGAAAATTTTTAATTAAAATTTTAGATGAAATATAATGTTAAAACAAATATTTCCTATAAGGAAGTTAAGATAAAACATGTTTATACTAAATAATAAAAAAAAAAAACATTGAAGGTCACACACACGCATTAGAAACAAATGTATGAATAACACTCAAGCACCCAGGAGTGTATTACTTAATATAAGAGAGAGATAGAGAGGTAAAGAGTAAGAGAAAGAGGGTAAGCATGTAATAAACTCTTCTACATAAAACATTTGTATTTGCACGCAATTGTACAATTCATTAGCATTAAATATAATGATTAACATTTAATGTTTTGAGATCTAAAATGAATGCCAAAAAACAATCTAAAGGAAACTGTTAGCTCTTACTCATACTAACACATTCATACACATTAATATATATATAAGTATTTACAATCTTTACATTCACTTGTAACGATGAAATAATTTCATTTGTAACTATTCAAACGGAAATGAAATGTAATAAAAAAAAATTATATAGAAAAGCTTGCCAAGGAAACTCTACAACATCCCTAACATTGATATATAAACAAAAACGCACACTCTCAAACATTTACAGCGAGATGCCTTGACATTAAAAAAATATATATTTTATATATGAAATAAAAATACACACGCATTATTGCATGTACTTGTTTAAATTGAAAGAAGCGAAAGAAATATGTATATTTATGTGTATGTATTTATATAAAAATAACACAAATAATGAAGCACATTTTTAGGGTTCTGTAAATTAAGTGTGTGAATATACAATCCTAAGTGAGGGTGGTGAGAGTGAAAGGAAATAAAAGTGTAAATGAATTTGTTTGCCATAAGAAAATAAAGTATATATGTGTGTGTGTTAAATTTTTTATACCAACTTTGACATTAAAAATTATATTTATATTTATACACATACATCTATATTTTCTATTTAATAAAAAAAAAATAATAATAATTTTTATTTTTTTTTATTTTTTAATATAAAAAAAAAAGAAAAACGTGTTAAAGAAGAAAATATTATACTTGAAACGTGAAATTATGTTGTTTTCTTCAATATTTTTTCTATGAAAATATTGTTTATAAAAAGAAATTGAAGGCTTTATTTGCAAAAATAAAAAAATAAAATGAAACCCTGAAAATATGCTTTAAAAACGCTAAGCAATTATAATTGCAAAATATATAATAAAAATTTATTATGGTTAGATTTTATGTTTTTGCTTATGTTTTTTATCTCACGCTCTTGGTTTTTCTTGAATAAATCTTAAATATAAAAAATATAACTTTTAGGAAAGTTTAGCTTGATTTATTAAATCCTGACATACTTTTAGGTAGCTAAAAATAAAACAAAATATACTTTTGGGGTGATGAGAATATGCTAAAAATAGAGTAAATTAATATATATTTGTTTTATTATTTTCTGAGCTAAAAACTGACCGCGTGTTGCGAAATAAAAGGAGAAGGGACACTTTGAACATTTCGCTTTTAAATATAATTTTTATATTAGTAGCAGTCTTTTAAATGGTTAAAGATTTAAATAAAAAAAAAAAAAAAAAAAAATAAAAATTGAAATCTTTTTAAAACAAGATTTCAAATTAATAAAATGCGTTAATCATCCTAGAGTTATTTGAAGACCTTAAGATGGGCATTTGTCTGTCCATCTGTCCGAACGACTGGCCACGTAAACAAGTTTTATAAACAAATTGAATGCACTAATCGATTAAATCATTTAAAAGCTTAATATTTTTTAAGAAAATATTTTAAAGTTTAACTTTATATTAAACAAAATTTCTAAATGAAATCAAAACTTTAAATAGTTGAAAATTTATTTCATGGTTTAACGATAAACATTCGTCCGTCCATCCGTCTATCTGAGTGGCTGGCCATGTAAACCAGATTTATGGACAAATTGAATGCACCATTCGAGTCAAACTCTTAAAAATTTTAGGTTCATTTGGATAAATTTATGGGTGTTAAAAAAAACACTACGGAATAATTCAATGCACTCATCATCTTAAACTAATTTAGTGATGGATGGATGTACTTTCGTCCGTCCATCTGTCTGGACAACTTTCTATGTAAACAATATTTATGAAAAAAATTTAAGGCACCAATCAATTCAGACTTAAACGATTTTTTTTTTTAATTTAAAAGTTTAAATCTATTTAAAACAAGATTTCCAAATAAATTTAATGTATTAATCGTCCTAGAGTTATTAGAAGACCTAAAGATGTGCCTTTGTCTGTCCATCTGTCCGAACGGCTGGCCATATAAACGAGTTGTATAAACAAATTGAATGCACTAATCGATTCAATCATTTAAAAGCTTAATATTCTTTAGGAAAAGATTTAAAAATTTAATCTTATATTAAACAAAATTTCTAAATGAAATCAAAGCTTTAAACAGTTAAAAATTTATTTCATGGTTTAACGATAAACATTCGTCCGTCCATCTGGCTGGACATATAAAAAAGATTTATGAACAAATTTAATGCACCAGTCGTGTTAAACTCTTAAAAATTTAAAGTTCGTTTTAATAAGATTTGAAATTTTGAAATTATTTTGAGCAAGATTTCCCAGTAAACTCAGTGTATTATTTCAAGAAAATGAAAAACTATTTTAAGATTTACCGATGTAACCTTGTCCGTCCATCCGTCTAGATGGCTGGCCATGTAAACAAAATTTATGGAAAAATTTAATGCCCCAGTCGTGTCAAACTCTTAAAAATTTAAAGTTCTTTTTAACAAGATTTGAAAATTTAAAATAATTTTAAACAAGATTTCCCAGTGATCTCAATGTATTAATTCATGAAAATGAAAAACTATTTTAAGATTTACCCATGTAACCTTGTCCGTCCATTCGTCTAGATGTTTGGCCATGTAAACAAGATTTATGGACTAATTTAAAGCACCAGTCGGCTCAATCTCTTAAAAGTTTAAAATTCTTTTCAACAAGATTTGAAAATTTTAAATATCTTTGGGCAAGATTTCCCAGTGAACTCAATGTATTATTTCATGAAAATGAAAAACTATTTTAAGATTTATCGATGTAACCTTGTCCGTCCATTCGTCTGGATGGCTGGTCATGTAATCAAGATTTATGAACAAATTTAATTCACCAGTCGACTCAAACTCTCAAAAGTTTTAGATTCTTTTTAACAAGATTTGAAAATATAAAATAGTTTTGTTCAAGATTTCCCAGTAAACTCAATGTATTAATTCATAAAAATGAGAACTTTTTTTAAGATTTACCGATGTAACCTTGTCCGTCCATCCGTCTGGATGACTAGAAAAATTCATAGTACCAGCCGATTAAGGCACTTAATAGCTTAAGGGTCTTTTGGACAACAATTTGAAGCTTACAATTCTTTTGAAAAAGATTTTTAACTAAGTGGAATATATTAAACTCCTAAGAATCACTGAAAATTTTTAAAATGTATCCATCCATTTGTACGGATGGACAAATTCAATGTATCAGTCGATTTAGATTTTTAAATTTAAGGTCGTTTTAGAAAAGACCTAAAAATTTAGTATTCTTTCTAACAAAATCTTCAAGAAAATTGAATACATTTATCTTTTTAAGAATTATTTATTCCGTCCATCTGTCTGAAAAAATTGTATTTATTTTTTTAATTTTTATTTTAAACTAATTTTGTTATTTTAAAAAATGTGTCATTTATTTTACTTGCTGTTATTCTGTGCTTGTTTTAATTTATTTTTAATTTGATTACAACATTATATGAAATTCAATTCTATTGCTTTATTTTAAAACGATAAAAAAAAGTTGAGAAATTCCCTTAAAATATATAAATGTTAAACATTTTTTTTTTTGGCTTATCTTTACAAATATGTTGTATTTTTATATTATTAAAAATATACACCCTAGAAATTTTTAATATAGAATTTTAAAACTTAATTTTATCGTTAATAACGATCTCAAGTCAAGGTTAAGTGCAACATACACAACCACTGGTTTAAGAAAATTACAAAACCGCAACAATACACAAATAAAATAACGGCGACTTGGAAGAAAGGAATGTGTGTGTTTTTTTTAGTATTAAAAGAAACCAAGAAATTAGTTTAAATTGAACCCGCATAAAAACAACATTAATTAAAAGAAACAATTGAATAAAAAAATAAAGAAATAAAGAAAATTATAAAAAAAAGAAATTTGAATATCTAAACAAATTTAAATAAGAAAATTTAAATACTAAAAAAGAAAAATCTAGTAAAAATAGTATAGTAAAAAAAATAAATAATAAATAAATTTAAAATATAAATTTAAAGACCTTAAAAATGACTCGTTTTACTCGTCAACAATATTGGCAATTATTAGTATATTGCCTATTTTGGTTTGTTTTTTTTCCTCTCATATGGTTTTTAGCTAAACCAACATATTTTGCCTCTTCTATATTAAAAACTTTATTATTTGCTGTTATATTATTCATCACTTATTTTATATTATATTGTATAATTAAAAAATGCTGTTGCCAAACGAAAAATTCCACAACAAAACCTAAAAGATTTTGGTCTAAACCCACTAGACGAGGAGCTGATAATCCAGTTTACTCTCCTACTACTACTACTAGTAAACATGGCGATAATGATGACAAAAGAGAGTCTAGAATTCCTATGCCTGATTCGGTAATGTATGAAAATGTGCCACGTATACATAAACCGGGTTTAGTGTGTCATGAGGAACCCTTATTGGATGAGGAAAAGAAAAATGTACGTTTTATTACCAGTTGTTCGTTATACTATGATGGTCATGATTTTCATGATACAAAATAAAATCTCGGGGAAGGAACATTTAGTTTTAAGAAAAATAAAAAAAAAAAGTTAAGAAATTTGTTAAATTTAATTAAAAATTTTGATATTTATAAAAAGATTTTGTCATATAAAAGTGTATTTAAGAATTAAGTTAAAGTTTATATAAACAGATTTTGATTATAAAAATATTATTTATTAAGATTAGTTTATTATTTGTTTAAATATTGAAATTAATAAAATAAAAAATTTTTCTTAATTAAAAATTAATAAAATAAATAAAATGTGGTTTTAATAAAAAAAAAAAAAATAGTAAATGAATGAGGTCCTTTTCTTTTTAAGGAAATAAAAATATTTAGCTCAAACTATTAAAGGAAATAAATTTGAAAAAAAAAAATTGCTTTTTCTTAAAGTGGAAGTTTAACAACATTTTTAAATACATAAATACATAATTAACATTTTTCATGAAATCTTGCATTGGTCATATAAAATAATTGTAAAGAAGGCTGTTGTGCTGCAAAATATAGTTTCTTGGGTCATAATATTATACAAAGAAGTCATGATCACTGAATGGTAACCTGGTAATCGAAGATAAATAGTATCTTCAGGCTGTAGGACTCAGGCAAAATAGAAAGGATTTTGAGAGAAATTCACCTCATATCTGGAAGAAAAGTGTCAATTGCTTTGAATCTTTATTAGAAAATTTGAAAGAAAGTCTAGCCTGAAGACTTATAAAGCAAGAAAAAAATCATAATAGAAACCAGAGACCGGATTTTAATACTAAAAAAACAATCTTTTTATATTTATTTCAATCGAAAAACAATCTTTAATGTTCAAAAAATTATAAAAATCCATCATGATTTTTTTTATTTTCATCAATATTTGAATTTTTTTCATCATGATGGAAATAAAAATATAAATATCTTTTGTGATATTTATTTCAAAAGTTGAAAACTATTTTGAACTTTTTTCATCGGATGGAAAAAATTCTAAACAACAACAATTTCATTTGAATAAAAAAATATTTTGAAAACAAAAGTATGAATAAAAAAAACAATCATTTGAAATTTTTTTCGAACTGATATTTATCGTTAAAGATATTTATTTTTTTCATCATTGATGGATATTTATTTTAAAAATAAAAATCCCTCACATATTTTTTTCAACAAATGAAAAAACATTTTGAACATTAAAGATATTTATTTTGATTGAAAAATAAAAATAAAACGTTTTCGGGTGCTTGATAGAAACACAAGAAAGAATTTGAAGGAAATAAATAACATGAAAGTTCTTCGGACGAATTTTTTTGGAAATTTTGTTTCTGTATAGTAGACGATCGTTCGTACATGTTGACTTTTTTTTTCAACTTCCTTGCCAGGAATTCTATGTCGCAGATGATAAAAGGATTATGGCAGAAAAATTTCGTGTATCAAAGAAATCAAAATACTCAACAAAGCTTTTGATTTGGGAAGTCATATGCATATGCAGGAATGAAGCACTTCATTATTAAAAAATGGTTGCATTAACTTTTCTCTTTCCTAATAAAATTCAGTATATCCCCTGCTTTTTGGCCTGCTCCCGCTTTTTCTCATTACAACAACAAAATAATGGAGTTGTATCAAAGAGTTTGTACCGATAGAGGCTAATCCATTTAATTGTCCGAAACTCCGTGCAATTGAAAGATATTGGACTCTAGTAAAAAATAATTTAAAGGACATTAAAAATTCAACATAAAATGAAACGGAGTTTTAAAATAAGTTGACTTGTTCGAGCAAAAAAGTGACCGAAACACAATAAAACCTTTAATTAAAATAATTCTGGAAAAAATCAGATATTTCCTTAAAAACCAACAGGAACTAATTTATTCTTTTATATTTAGAACATGAACATAATAGTCATTGATAAAAATATCACTTTAGAAAAATTGGCCAACTGGTTTAGTTTCTATAAACAGATTTGCAATAAAAACACCCTTAAACTTTTTTAAACCACTAGAGCTAACTGAAACATTTAATACCTATTATTATAATTTTAACTCAAATTTAACTTAAATTTCTCGAAAAAAAAGAACACTTTTTTTTTCAAAATTAAAAAAAAAAATAAAAAATATTGCAAAATTGCAAAATTTCACTTCAAAAAATGATAAACAAGGACATAAGCTAATTAAAACATTCAATACTTATTTTTATAATTTGAATTAAAACTTAGCTCAAATTTCTTAAACAAATTATAATAAATAAAAAAAATTTACCATTTTTATACCCTACACCATTATAGGTGGTTGGTTTATTATGTGTTTGTGCTGATGTTTGTAAATCAGAATCACTTTTTAAATCGATCTAACGATGTCTGTCCATCTGTCTGGCTGTAAGGGTGGTTGGTTGGACAGTTAGCTGTCCATGCAAACCTTGTGCACAAAGTACAGGTCACAATTTTGAGGATATTGTACGAGGACAAAGCCTATTGAAATTGCTTTTGATCGCACTATTATTTCACCTAGCCCTCATACAAATGTCCCCCCGAAATAGAGTTTCAACAATCAAGAATGCTTTAAAAATTAGAATATTTTAATAAAATTCAGTGAAAAACATGTTTGTATAGGTATTCGACTGTACCAAATTTCGGTCTACTATGACCATATCTCCCATATAAGCCCCTATTCCGAAAATAACTTTAACGTGTAAAAATACCATACGTGGATTTTTATAAGTATGCATTTTGGTACAAATTTTATAGGGATTGGTCCATAATTTACCATATCTACTATTTAAGGATCCCTTTGAAAATCGCTATGTTAGTATGTTTTATAAATATTAGTATCAACGTAATATTACATATTCGTATATTTTAATTTACATTTAGTAAAAGTATCGGTTCAAAAATGTCGACTGGTATAATATAAGTCCCCTACCCGACTTTCGGTCTTTCTCATTTAATTTTCAAAATGGTCGATTTTCATTTCCGTTAATGAGAAACAAGCTCTTGAGCTTTAAAAAATAAAAAAAAAAATAAAAAAAAAAATAAAAAAAAATCTAATTGAAATCTTTATGAAATCTTTAATATTAATTTCCTAATTTTCATTTAAAATAAGCTCAAATTCCGAAAAAATTATCAAATACAAATTTCAAAAATTTTTAAACATTTATTCAAAAATATTCAGTTAAAAAATTTTTTAATATTTTGAACATTTTCCATCATAAATTATATTTTAGGGCATCATTGGAAAGGTCTTATTAAATACTATTGATATGTGCATTCATTTAACCCTTTAGTTGCACAAATAAAATTTTAGAATTTCCGGTCCAAAATTGGTTAAGTTAATAAAAAAAATCTTAATATTCCGCGACTGAAAGGAGACATAATAAATTTTTAAATATTCATGTTCGTAATAAGCGTCTATTATAAATTCCAAGTGATATTAGCTATCAAAAGCCCTTAAAACTAAAAGAAATACCTAATACCTAATATTTTTAATCTTCCATCAAATAAGTCCGAAGAAAAAAAAAATAAAATTTTTATTTTTCACCAAATTTTTAAATTTGTAAAAAATTAAAAAATGGCAAAATTATATTTCAATAAATAACAGCTAATAAAAACCATTGAAACTTAAGGAAACGTTTAATACCTAATATTTTTAAACTTCCATCAAACCTTGCTCAAATTAAAAAATAAAATAATAATAATTTGAATATTTTCTTTTAAGATTTTATCAAAAATCACAAACAAACCAAAGAGCAAAATTTAATTTTTTATATTCGAAAAAAAAAAAAAAATACATTTTAAATTTTTTTCTATTTAAAATATTTTTCTTGCCCAAAAAAATTTTTTAAAATTGTAATAAATATTTATGCATGTCGAGTTTATTTCAAGAATTCTTTTATTTCATTTGCATTCTTTATTTGTACTTCTACTATATTTTTTTTTTTAGGGAATAAGTATTTATTTAAAAATGCAGTATATAAAATCCGGCAGGAAACTTTAGGTCGTTTTCTTCATATTTATTTTGTGCCCTCCAACTTGAACTGAATTTTATTATAGTTTTTTTTTTTTTCCTTTATACTGTTTACGAGTAAGTATTTTATTTATTTCTATAAAACGAGTATTTTATAACGTTGAGATGTTAGGTTTTATTTATTTTTTTTTTTTTTTTTCATTATTTAGTTTAATTTTTTTATTTTTCCTTTTTCGGAAATATTTTTGACATAATGTTAACGTTCAGCTGCAGGACAAATTGTAAGGACGATGATAAGAGAAAACAAAGTAAAGATTTCAAATCAAAATAAAGGTTGCCAACTATAATATTAATATTTTCTATAGAAAAGTTTGAGTTTTTCTCTGGAAATAAATGTGTATAATAGTTTTTTCTTCAGAAAAAAATTAGTATAACAATTTTTTCTTTAGAAAAAAGTGTATATAACATTTTTTGTGCGTAAAATAGTTTTTTCTTTAGAAAAAAGATGGTATAACAGTTTTTTCTTTTGACAAATGTGTGTATTTCATTTTTTCTTTAGAAAAAAGTGTGTATAACAGTTTTTTTCTTTAGAAAAGAGTGTTTATAACAGTTTTTTCTTTAGAAAAACGTGTGTATAACAGTTTTTTCCTTAGATAAAAGTGTGTATAACAGTTTTTTTCTATAGAAAAAAGTTTGTATAACAGTTTTTTTTTAAAAGTTTGTATAACCGTTTTATTTTTAGAAAAACGTGTGTATAACAATTTTTTAAACAAAAAAGTGTGTATGTTTTTTTTTTTCTTTAGAAAAAATGTGTATAACATTTTTTTCTTTTGACAAATGTGCGTATAATATTTTGTTTCTTTAGAAAAAAGTGTGTATAACAGTTTTTTCCTTAGCAAAAAGTGTGTATAACAGTTTTTATTTAGAAAAAATTGTGTATAACAGTTTTCTTTTTAGAAAAAAGTATGTATAACAATTTTTTTCTTAAAAAAAAGTGTGTATAACAGTTTTTTCTTTAGAAAAAAGTGTGTAAAACAGTTTTTTCTTTAAAAAAAGTTTGTAATAACATTTTTTTGTTTAGAAGCTTTTTCTTTAGAAAAAAGTGTGCATCAGTTTTTTTCTTTAGAAAAAAGTTTGTATAACAGTTTTATTTTTAGAAAAATGTGTGTATAACATTTTTTTTAAGAAAAAAGTGTGTATAACGTTTTTCTTTCTTTAGAAAAAATGTGTATAACAGTTTTTTCTTTTGACAAATGTGTGTATAACATTTTGTTTCTTTAGAAAAAAGTGTGTATAACAGTTTTTTCCTTAGCAAAAAGTGTGTATAACAGTTTCTATTTAGAAAAAATTGTGTTTAACAGTGTTCTTTTTAGAAAAAAGTATGTATAACAGTTTTTTCTTTAGAAAAAAGTATGTATAACAGTTTTCTCTTTAAAAAAGTGTGTATAACAGTTTTTTCTTAAGAAAAAACTGTGTATAGAAGCTTTTTCTTTAGAAAAAATTGTGTATAACAGTTTTTTTCTTTAGAAAAAAGTGTGTATAACAGTTTTTTTCTTAAAAAAAAGTGTGCATAACAGTTTTTTGTTTAGAAAAAAATGTGTATAGCTGTTTTTTTTTTTTTTAGATAAAAGTGTGTATAACAGTTTTTTCCTGAAAAAAAGTATGTACAACAGTTTTTTGTTTAGAAAAAAGTGTTTATAACAATTACAGTCGTTTCCTTAGAAAAAAGTGTGTATAATAGTTTTATTCTTTAGAATAAAGTATGTATAACAGTTTTCTTTAGAAAAAAGTGTGTATAACAGTTTTATCTAGAAATAAATGTATATAACAGTATAAAAAAGTGTGTATAACAGTTTTCTTGTTTAGAAAACATAACAGTATTCTATACATTTTTAATGGAAAAAAAATTTTTACTGTATAATTTTCTATTAAAAAACTTTTGTATAACAGTTTTCTTTGTCTCTGTCCTTCTTCTGTCTCTTCACATTGTTGCTTTTGTACTCCTTTAGTTGATATAACTGTAGTACGTTTATGTTGTTGTTATATTAATATTTAGTACATGACTTTATTCAACGTCAACGACTCCATAGTCCTCAACAATGGAAACTGTATAAAATGTTTGTGTGTGACTGACTGACAACAGTAGTTATTTTTTTCTGTCTCTATAGGTATAAGTGCATTTATGTGCACATGTATGTGTGTGTGCTGTACATGTCATGGTTTATGTATTACGAGTATTTATTTTATTTTATTGCATTTTATATCGCATTTCATTACATTATTATGAAATTTGTTAAAATTCTTGTTGCTGTAGACATCAAGTCAAGTAGTTGATTTTGAGTTTGGAAAATATCGTACAGCTGAACTAGTTGGTTGACTGGTTATTGCACAGAGTGTTGCAATGCAGTTGTTTGGGGATTTTTTTTAT
Organism: Protophormia terraenovae; assembly: GCA_951394005.1. NCBI lineage: Eukaryota > Metazoa > Arthropoda > Insecta > Diptera > Calliphoridae > Protophormia > Protophormia terraenovae. Next base: position 9,918,193 of record OX596074.1, on the reverse strand, counting down.
ATTGTAGCTCCAAAAAAATGAAAAATAAGTAAATTTTTGGTAACGGAAGTCTGTTAACGTTTGAAAAAAGAAGAAAGGATTTCTTTGACTTGTTGCAAGGAGTAGAGGGGGAAAGAAAACAGCCTTTAGCTATTTAATATGAAAATCCTTATGAGTATTTAACAATATAAAGAAAAACTAACAAGCTAAAGCGATAAATGACATAAATTTATAGTTGAAAATATTTAAAAGATAAAATAAAGAAAATTTTAATAAATGTTTAAGAGAAAAAACGAAAACAAGTTTTGTTCGACTGGGGTTAAAGTGAAGGATATTTAAGAATTATAGGAAGATATTTTAAATATATAAATAAAGGTAATTTAAATTACAAAATGCATTAGAACAATTTTTAGTATGATCCCCTAAAGTATGCCATAATAATTATTAAAACTTTTAAAAATAATTGAATTGTATTGAATTGCTAAATGCAAATAACTCACACAGAAAAAAGTCACCAATTAACAAATATATATGAAAATAATTCATTCAATTATAAACTTGTTTAAATTTGCACCTCTCACCAAAATGATTATATCAATTACTAAAAACTATAAAAAATACAAAACAGAAAAAAATTCCCAATTAATAAATTAATTAAATCAATCAAGTAGATGATTGAATGAATTAAAAATGTTAAAATCATACAAAAAAAAAATTTTTATTTTATTTTTTCTTGAATATATTTATTAAAATTTGCTGCAAAATTAAACAACTGAGTTAATTGAAAAAAAAGACGGTAATAATTTTTTCTGTGCATACACAAGAAAGGGTTCCGTTTAATTTTTTCTGTTATTTAAATATAAGTGTATAATACTTTTCATAAAAAAACAGAAAAACTCATGCACACCTTTTTCTTTAAAAATATTTTGTATAACAGTTTTTCTTTAGAAAAAAGTATGTTTAAAAGTTTTCTGTATAACAGTATTTCTTTAGAAAAAATTATGTACAACAGTTTTTTTATTTACGAAAATAGTGTATAACAGGTTTAGCTTTAGAAAAAAATTGTGTATAGTAGTTTTTTCTTTAGAAAAAAATGTGTATAACAGATTTTTCTTGAGAAAAATTTGCGTATAATAGTTTTTTCTTTAGAAAAATTTGTGTATAACACTTTAGAAAAGTTTGTGTATAACAGTTTTTCCTTTAGAAAAATTTGCATAACAGTTTTTTCTTTAGAAAAAAATTGTGTATAACAGTTTTTTCTTAAAAAAAAATTATATAACAGTTTTTTCTTTGGAAAAATTTGTGTATAACAGTTTTCTTTAGAAAATTTTGTCTATAGAACAATTTGTGTATAACACAATACACAAATTGTCTTTAGAACAATTTGTGTATAACAGTTTTTCCTTTAGAAAAATTTGTGTACAACAGTTTTTTCTTTAGAAAAATTTGTAAAACAGTTTTTTCTTTAGAAAAAATTGTGTATAACACTTTTTTCTCTAAAAAAATTTGTGTATAATTTGTGTATAACAGTTTTTCCTTTAGAAAAATTTTTGTATAATAGTTTTTCCTCTAGAAAAATTTTTGTATAACAGTTTTTTCTTTAGAAAAATTTGTGTATAAGAGTTTTTTCCTTAGAAAAATTTGTGTGTAACAGTTTTTCCTTTAGAAAATTTTGTGTATAACAGTTTTTTCTTTAGAAAAATTTGTGTATAACAGTTTTTCCTTTAGAAAAATTTGTGTATAACAGTTTTTTCTTTAGCAAAACTTGTGTATAACAGTTTTTTCTTCAGAAAATTTTGTCTATAATACTTTTTTCTTTAGAAAAATTTTTGTATAACAGTTTTTCCTTTAGAAAAATTTGTGTATAACAGTTTTTTCCTTAGAAACATTTTTGTATAACAGTTTTTTTGTTGGTGAAATTTGTGTAGAACATTTATTTTTTTAGAAAAATTTGTGTATAAAAGTTTTTTCTTTAGAAAATTTTTGTGTAGAACAGTTATTTTGTGTAACACTTTTTTTCAGAAAAATTTGTGTATAAAACTTTTTCTTTAGAAAAATTTGTGTATCAAACTTTTTTCTTTAGCAAAAATAAACAGTTCTTTCACTTTTTTTTTTTAGAAAAAAATGGGTTTAAAAATTTTTCTTAATAAAAAATAGTGCTCAACAGCTTTTGCTTTGGAAAAAATTTTTTTAGAAAAAATTATGTATTACAGTTTATAAAAATTATAGTTTTTTTTTTTTTTTTTTTTTGGAAAAATTGTTTCTTAAAAATTCTGTGTAACCCTTTTATCTTAAAATAAAATTGTATCAACACTTTTTCCTTATATAATATTTTTATAACTGTTTTTTCTTAAGAAAAAATTTTGTATAACAGTATTTCTTTAGAGAAGTTATGTATTACACTTTATTCTTTTGAAAAAAAATTGAATGGCTATTGTTTTGAAGAAATTTTGTGAAAGATTTTGTTTTAAATATTTTTTATTTTTTTTTTTTTTTTTTCTTAAATTTTTATTTTTAAAATAATAATTTCTTTATCCATAAACGCACAATTTTCTTTTATTATAATTATAGCCTACTTTTGGGAGCTGTGTAAATATGTTTATTTTTTGCTACTTCGTCGTTTAATAAAACTTTTGTTTGTATATTTTCAACGCATTCTCATTTTATGGTTTCTTATACTTATTTCCTTTTTCATTTATAATTTGACAATGTCCCAAAGGATTATTTGTTTTTGTGGTTGCTTCCTTGTGTTTGTATTTTTTTCTTTTTATCCTTGTTGGAGTGTTAAATAAGTCTTTATATTTTGTTAAAATACAAGCAACCCTATTTACAATTTTTTTTTTGTTTTTGGTGACATTTAAGATTTTCCTTTATTCCAAACAAATGGAAATTTAAAAGCATAAAGCAGAAAAAAGTTTAATTTAAAGAAGAAGTTTAATATGAAAAAGTTTAATTTGAAAAAATAAGTACAACAGCTTTAAGTTTATTTTGAAAAATTTTTATATATGAAAACAATTTATGTAAATATTTTATTATTAAAAGTTCTTCAAAATCTTTCTATTATTAATGTATGGGGCACCGGTAAAGATACATATATAAAAAAATGCTTAATTTGTCTCAGTTTTAAAACTTTTAAGATTTTTCCTGTATTTTTCTTTTGAAATAAAAAGCATGGTTGCAAAACTATATAAAACAAAACATAAATAAAACAATTGTTAAAAAAGAGAAAAGTTGCAGTGTACATTTAGATTTCAGAAACGTTTTAAATACAGATTTTGTAACTGCATTTACTTAAGAAACTCATAAGAATACTTATAGTTAAGTGCCAAAACTGAAAAAAACAGGGATGGAGAGGTGATAAAAAAATTTAATTTAATCAAATTCAATAAAGACATAAATTAAAAACAAAAATCTTTTAGAAATGTATTTTTTAAGGAACGTATTTTAAACAGTTTAGAAATTGTTTAAATTATTTATTAAGTTTGTTAAATAAATTAATTTTTTTAATCATTAAATTCTTTACAAAATTATAATAGTACTTGATTTTCCATGCCTGTTTAGTAGTTAAGAATTGTTTCCTTCCTTTAAACTACAATAAGAGTTTATTTAAATACACACTCTCTCCCCCCTCTCTTTTTTTCTCTTCCACTACTTTTCTCTTCCTACAAAACCCAACAATGCAAATAACCAAAAACATTTTGCTAAAAAACAAAAGCATACACACACACAACCCAAAATAACATACATATGTAAGAAATTAAGACAAATACTCGGCAAATATAAGGAAAGTAACTCTCAAAAACAGAGACAACATTATGCATAACAATTGTTTTGCAAATTCTCTATACAGTAATTGTTGTTGTTTTGCTGCTATTATTTTTCGCTTTGTTTTTTGTTTTTAACTACAACAGGAGTTGGGAAATACTCCTGCTCTCACCATTATTTATACTCCCACTCTAAGTCTCTTTTTACAAAAAAAAAATAAACACACAAACTTCTATAAAAGTAAAACAAAATACGACGACATTGTTTTACGATTGTAATACAAAACGAAGTAAAATAAAAATCTTGACGATTACGAACACGACTATGAATGAGTGTTTGTAAATATAAGAATTTGTTTTGGTTATTTATGTGTGTGTAAATAAATGTGTATTCTTAAACAATATAAATTGAAATTTTCAAGCATACTTTAAGGGTCTTAGAAAAAAGTAACGTATTTAATGAAAAAAAAAAAAAATAATAAAAATTATAAAAATTATTATTTAAATATTTATTTTATGAAACAAATTTTTTAAAATTTTCAGAAAATTTTTATATAAACTAATTAAAAATATAAATATAAAATAAATTATATATATATATATATATATATATATATATATATATATATATATATATATATATATATATATATATATATATATATATATATATATATATATATATATATATATATATATATATATAAATTATTTTTTTTAATTCTTAAAACTTTATTTAAGTTTAGTGTAGTATGTTTGCCTTAAGGTTTTTTAGCTTATGAGTAATTTCTGCATTACTATAAGGAATGTTTTATAGTTTTTTTTTTTTTTTTCATTTTTTAAATGTCTGTATATTGTGTTGTGTTTTCATAAAATCTTGCAAGTTTTCCTGCCTTTATTTTTCTTTCTCTCATAATACAAAAAAAAAAAAAAAAAAAAACTTTAAGTCTCTATACGTGTACAAGTTGCTATTTAGTTATAATTTCTTTTAAATTTTTCTCCTTTATTTTTTTTTATTGTTCATAAGTTTGTTTCTTTCTTTTTTCATATCTTTGTTGTTTTCTGGAAGCAGGTAAGTGTTCAATTAATTTATTTCATTCTAGTTATTATGTTACCTATAATTTGTGCTAAAATAATTGCATTTTCTTTATAATTATAATGACAAATTTTTGTCAATGTAAGCACTATTTTTAATAACTCATCTTATAGTGTTTTGTAAGTTTTATGATAGTTAAGAGTAAACTTTGTTTTTTTTTTTATAAAATATTATGTTAAATGCAGGTAAAGTACTAAGATGACATATAAAGATTTATAAGAATTTTAAGGAAAATAGTTGCTTAAGTGGGTTATAAGGAAGTATGTTTGTTTAATGTAGAAAGGAGAAAGAAAATTAGTTCATTATTTAATAAAAAAAGTAATTTAAGTGTCATAAAATAACAAACAAATAAAGGACACAGTTTTAATTTATATTTTTTGTAATAATACAGACGTCATAGATTAACAACTAGATATTTATGTGAGAGAAAAAAACCTAATTCAATTGTCAGAAACCTAATTCAAACAAAAACAAAATACATGTAGTCACATATATTTTGTTTTTGTATTTTCAAAAAAATGAGTAAATTTTTTGAAAATTTAGTATAGGGTGGCTCTCACATAAACTTCTAGTTCTATTCTATGACAGACGTTTTCTTGTTTGTTTGACTTTTCACTAAAAAAAAAAAAACAAATTTCATTTTTATTTATAATTTTTATTTGAAATTAACTAAAAATTAAGACTTTATAGAAAAACTTTAATTTTTGGTTAAAAAATGATATTTGTTACGCCTACAATTACTAATCCAGGATCCACCTTGTCGGCTTAAAATCACTAGTTGAGTAGATTTAACAATATATGTCTGTATGTCCGTCTGTCTATGCTGGGTTTTTTATTTTTTGATTTGAGCAAATAAAAAATTAGTTTAACTTAATATTGTACATATAATATTGCATTTTTATTTAGAATTATGCTGATATTTGTAAGGCTTAATAATATTGGTCCAGAATCTACCTTGTTAGCTTAGAATTGCCAGCTAAATTGATTTAACGATGTCTGTCCGTCTGTCCGTTCTTATTACTTATGTAATTTTTGTTTATTTAAACAGAAACATTTTTAGTTTAACTTAATATTGAATATGTATTATTGTACTTTTGGTTAACAATATATTGGTATTTGTAACGTCTAAAAATACTGGTTTAAGACTCACCTTGCCGGCTTAGAACCAATAGCTCAGTTGATTTAACAATGTCTGTCCGTCTGTCCATTTTGGATATTTTTTTTCTTTGAGCAGGAAAATTTTTAGTTTAACTTAATATTGTATATATTATATTGCATTTTTGTTAAGTATACTGCTATTTGTTGTATTTAAAAATATTGACCCAAGATCTACCTTGCCAGCTTAGAATCAACAGCTTAGTTGATTTAACAATGTCTGTCCATCTGTCCGTCCGTTCGTCCTTGTTAGGAAATATTTGTTTCTTTAAAAATAAACATTTTTAGTTTTACTTAATATTGTATTCAATATTGTATTCAAAATTGTACTTTTGTTTAGAAGTATGCTGATATTTGTGCCGCCTAAAAATACTAGTCCAGGACCCACATTATAGTACCACTATCTGAATCGATTTAACAATGTCTGTCCATATGTCCGTCATGTTGTAAAATGTTTGTTTCTTCAAGCAACAACATTTATAGTTTTACTTAATATTCTATATAGTTCATGTAATATTTCATTTTTGTTTAGTAGTATATTTATATTTGTAACGGCTAAAAATACTGGTCCAAAACCCATTTTGTTGGCTTCGTATCACTACCTAATTCAATTTAACGATGTCTGTCTGTCCGTCCATCCATGTTGTAAAATTTTTGTTACTTTGAGCAGTAAAAATTTTTAATCCAACTTTTGACACTTTTAATACTGGTTTCTGGTGCTTTCAAAAAGGCCCAGCATGTAGTTATGGATGTAGTTACTTTTCAATAACAACAACATACCATCTACATTACATAGAAGTAGTTTAGTGACTACATGTTTATAATCCGGTATATAAATACTTATTTATGATAACATATTTAGAAATACTACTTTTTATTGATTTTTTATTCAGTTTATTAATTGGTAAATTCGTTAAAGAAGGAATGAATATGTAACGAGATAAAATTTGCATATAAATTAATTTTTAATCTAAAATAGTTTTTAAAGTATTCCTCTTTCCACGTTTAAAATTAAAAAAAAAAAAAACCTTTTATATCCTAAAATTCATTACTTATGAGTAATCTAAAAAGCAACCAATTTCACTTGTTTTAGCTTATAATGACTTCAGTTATACTTTAAAATCAATGAGTTATTGAACCACTTAAAAGTAATTAGTTCTTGTATTGACATCTAAGTAATGATGTGAGGTAAGCAGTTTGCCTCTAATGTCATCGGCGTGTTAAAATAATGGGCTATTGATCTAATGTGTAAGTAGTGTAAAGCCATTATATTAGCTTCTTAACTCATTACCAAGCAACCAAAGTTTTTGCTGGGGTATTTGGCAAAAGAATTAAAATTAGTAATATGATGAAAGAAACTTTAATCTTTCTTTTCAAAATAGTATTTATTATAAGTCTTAGAAAATTAAAAAAATGTCAAAGTTCTTTCATATTTTCTGTCATAAATGTATTATCAAACAAGCTAGTATCGAAATAATGCTTCCATGGCAAAACTTTGTCTATACTTTTTAAAAGAGAACATTAAAATTAATGTTATAATTAAAGTTTAACTACTTTTTCACTATTTAATGGGTAATATGTACATTTTGCTTATAACTCCATTGTTTATAAACCGATTTGGTTAGTTAAAAAAATCAAAAATTCAAAAAAATATTTGTAACACATCTGTTCAAAAAGGATTTTCGAAGTTTATAAAGAAGCCTCATAAAGTTCGAAAATGCGTTTTGGTCGATATCTCAGATTCCAATGGATCGATTGAGTTTATTTCTCAGCAAAAAAAGACTAAAATAAATTCGAATTTTCTAAGAAAAAATTAAGTTTCTAGCTTATAAAGAGGATTGAAAACGCAAATTTGATGTAGCTTATTGTTGTTTTTAATTACCCATAAAAACAACAACAATATGCCAAGCTGCCATTAAATAAATAAAAAAATAAAAAAACCGACGAATCTGTTTAAGAACGAAAACCGTAGCTTATATAGGAGCTTCAAAAGGTCTAAAAACGTATTTTGGCCTATATTTCGAATACTAATAGACCTATTTCTTTCATTTATTCAGCAAAAAATTATGAAAAAATATTCTGAATTTTTTTGTGATATAGGAGTCTTCGGTTTTTTTAACGATATCTCGGTTATAAATAAGCCGATTTTGCTCATTTTTATTAGAATTCTTTTAAGGAATATTCCCTGTAATTTGATGTATAAAATATATATATCCGATAACTGGAGCTTTCTAAAAACTAATTTCAACAGACAGACGGACAGATGGACATCTTCATATCGACTCCTCATATCAATAAGGATCAAGAATATATATATACTTTTTGGGGTCTTAGATGAATATTGTAGAAATTACAAATCGAATGACAAACTTATGTATACCCTTTACACATGTGGAGAAGGGTATAAAAATAATTAATTAAAAAAGAAAAAATATGGGCTCATTGTTTAATAAATTTTGATACAATGAACTAAATATTGAAACATTTTTTAAATATTATTAGAGGTATATATTTATTTAAAAATTTCGAAATTTTTTGATTTAAACCAAAGAAAAAATTAAAATAAATTGTACGAAGAGTAAAATATTTTTTAACTATTTAGCAGGCAAATAAATGAGCTTTTGTAAAATGCTAAATAAATTTAAAATTTTCTATAATTTTTTTCATAAGCAACAATGAAATATGTATGTCTAATTTGCAGTGAGACTATATGCCAACTTTTCCTTAATTCCTTTCATTTAATAATGATGAGTTTGTTTTTATAAAATTTTGAAAGAAACTATTTAAATATATATGTAAAATATTTATTTTAAATATGATAATATTTAACATTTATTTACTATGTTAAAAATTATAATTTGTACAGAGTTTTTTAAAAAACAACATGCATTTTAACAGCAAAAAAGTGCAATTTGTTTATAAACTTAAAAATAAACAAATAAAATAAAAAAAAACGAAAATCAAATAAATTTAAATAATTTAGCTTTATAATAAAAATTAAAAAAAATCCTTAAAAAAACTGACCAATTAAAGCCAATTACTAAATAAAAAAATAAACATTAATTAAATATTAAAACTTAAATAACAAAAAAAATAAACAAATACTGGCATTAAATTAAAAAAATATCCTTTTTAGTGGTCGTGAACACAAATTGTAAAAAATTTTTTTAAAAGGATATTCTGTATTATTTTTTTCAAGAGAATTTTAAAATTTTAAACCAAATTTTTTTCTTAAACATCAAATTGTTTTTTTTTTTTTTTTTTTGTTTTTTAATCATTAATTCAAATTCAATTTTAATTTTTTTTTTTTTTCTTTTTATTTTTTGCAAAAAAACTTCCCAACTACTTACTGCTGGCATAAGCTGATCTGTACTTCGGACGCGAGTCACCTTATTTTTCGTTATCACTTTCTTCACGCACGTCTCCACCTCCACGTTCCACTTCATAAAGGTCACATAGGCACAGTAAATGCTGAATAGTATCAAAGCCTCCCACCAGTAAATTAAATTATCGCGAAAGAAGTATATCAACACCATCAAACTAATACTGTAGAATGTACAATCACGAAATAGTGGCCACCACGTCAGCGTTAAAACCGTTCTCGAGAATAACGCACACATACCGATCACGAAGAGTATGTTAAAGACAGCTGAACCGACAATTGTACCGATACCAACATCATCGAATGATACGAATACTCCAATAACACTGGTGAATAATTCGGGCGCACTGCCGCCGGCTGCCATAAATGTGGCGCCAGCAACATCATCTGTAATGCCCAATTTTTCGATGATCACATCCAAGGAAGGCACAAAGAATTCATCGCAAACGATGGCCAAGGCTACGAACATGTATATCACACCGATAATGTGGCAAACAACAGCACCATTTTCGAGTTGCTCTTTGGTAAAGAGATCTTTGGGGAAGAGCGGCGCTTTAACGACGGTTACATTATCATAATGGGTTTCTGAAAAGGGAAGAGAGAGAGAGAGAGAAAAGATAATTATAAAATATATACAAATTTAAATTGAATATAAAAAAATATATATTTAAAAGATTTTAGAACTTTTACTACTCCAAATTTTAATTTAAATTCTAAAAAAAAAAAATCTTTTTATGTTAGCCTTTCCCTTCTTTGTTATCTTTATTATTTTTATTATGTTTATTATTATAACATTGTTTTTATTATTGTCTTAATCATTGTTTTCATTTAAATAATTTTTTAATAATCAATTGTTTTGCTTTTATAAAACAATTATTTATTTTTGCTCCGTAATCATTTGTAAAATGATTAATTTATAATTAAAAAGCACTGTAAGATTCACTTATTTCAATAAATTTTTTTTAATGATTCATATTAACATTCCATTAGAAAATAATAATAATAATAACAATAATTAGAAACTAATTCTAAAAATACTTTTAAAGCAAAAAACCAAAGCTGCATATAAATACAAATTTATAGATAACAAATTTAACGCAATTTTTCGTTATCAAGACAAACGTCATATTTTTAGGTGAATAATAGATAACACTGGTCAACAAAAAAAATCTTCCCCCATAGACGAAATGTTGGACTTGATGTATTTTGATGTGCTAAACACGAATCTGTTTTCAGTTTTTTTCCATCAGGTATGGATTTTTTTTTATGGGCGTGTCTAATATTTCGCCCATAGTAAGGCCATTACTCTAGTATATTTCCTCATAACTCAAGAACGGTGTGTACGATTGATCAAATTGATACAAAAGATGCGTACTAAAAATATTTTCAAATTCCACATACTTAATTTTTTTTATGTGCTCAATAGTTTCGGAGTTATTTTGAAATAAGTGTCCGAAAAAAATAATTTTCATGCTAAATTTTAGATTTTTTTTGTTACTAAAATTTCTTTTAATTTATGAAAACATCTAAAATGTTACAGTTTATAATCTTTATCTTATAGCTGGTAAAGCAAATAAGGCATATATCTTCAAAATTGATGCACAAATGTAAATTTTATTCACAGTTTAGGCCAAAAAAAAAAAAAAAAAAAAAAAAAATTTATTTTTTCTTGAAACAAAAATAGGTGGACTAGGTGGATTTTGACGAGTTAAACAAGAATCTGCATTCACTTTTTTTCTATCGGGTACTGATTTTTTTATGTGCATGACTAATATCATCACCTTATTCAGCAGTCACACTATAAAATTTAAGAATGGTTTGTCAAACTTAGGCTATAACTCAAGAGCCCTTTACACGATATGCATACGAAAATTGTCTTCAAATTATGTCAACAATATTTTTCTTTCGCTCAAGTAATTCAGAGTTATGGATCAAAATTTTTACCACTTTTCAAAAAAGTCAATTTTAAAATTTTTGGTACTAATTACCGAATAACTTTGGAAATATTAACTGGACAATAAATTATATAAATTCAGCTCAAAGACAATTTACGTCGCTATATATATAAATTCAATTTATCTTAATTGGACAAACGAGTTATACAAGTGTGACTGCCTAACGGCGGGGTCATAGTAGTCATGCCCATATAAAAAAATCAATGCGTGACAGAAAAAAAGTAAAAGCTGATTCTTATTTAGCACTTTGAATTCCATCAAATCCATCTTATTTTTTTTTTATTAAAATTTTTTTTTTCCCACTAGTGTATTTCCACTTAGCTATAGTTATGCATGGGTATCCAAACTTAACTGTGAACCCAATACAGATTTGTGCATCAATTTTTATGATACGTGGCTTTATTTACTCGTAGTTTTACCAGCTTTGAGATAAAGGTGGTAAACTTTAATATTTTTGAAGTTTTCACTTTTAAAAAATGTTTTAGTAAAAAAAAAGAAATCTTGAATTTTGCATAAAAAAAGTTTTTTCCGACACTTTTTTAGAAATATCTCCAAAACTATTGAGTGGATAAAAATTTTATAGCAGAGCGATTTAAAGCTAATTTTATTCCGCATAGCTTGGTATATCATTTATATAAATCGTGCATACCTCCCTCAAGTAATAGTGAAAAATACGCGAGTAATCGGCATATTTAGGGCACAATATTAGACACGCCCTTAAAAAGAAATCCCGACCTGATGGAAAAAAAACTGAAAGCAGATTCGAGTTTAGCATACGGAATTCCATCTAGTTGTGAGGACATGCATTTATACGAGTTTCCTAGACTATGAAATACTTTAAATTAATAGTTTTTTTTTACAAATCAGAAATTATTATAATTTACTTTTGTTTTAAATATCAAATTTGTTTGAAAAGTTTTCATTTAAAAACTGAAAATACATCAAGAAGGAAGCGCAATTTTCTTAGAAATTTAAATATTAAAATAAAACAGATAATTTAATCATAAAGATTGTGCGATAAATTTTGATTTGATTTTGTGAAATAAAGTGCGAAATATTCGGAAATTTGCTGAATTAATAGAAAAGGACAGATAAGAGGTAATTAAATTTTTATTGAGAATAAAATTTGGAATACATTTATGAATATAAAAATTACAGATTTGGAACTAATTGTGAAAGGAAAAACCAATATATTTATTCATTTGGACAAATTAAATTTGCAAAATTCCAATTTGAATTTTAATATACGGTTTAATATTGGCGTCATATTTAAAATTGCATATCAAAAATTTCAATATATTCGTAAAATTCAAAATTAAATTGAAGTATCTGAAAATATTTTTTGGCAACATTTTTTTTTTTTTTTAAATCAAACTATTGGTAAAAATTAAAAAAAAAAAAAAAAAATCAAAACTAAAAACTACAACAAAATTTATAAATTTAATCCAAATCAGTAACAGAAACTTTAATTTTATTTGCAAATTTTCAATAGATTCGTAAAATCAAGACAAAGAAACACAATTTATTATTTTTCTTTAAACTTAAACTAAACTTGAAATTTAATCTTAACTTTGTTTTGTTCTTAAAATGTAAATACATACAAAATCACTTCTACATTTTCTTACACTTTAAAAAAATTACAGACACTGAACAAATACATATAACACGAATATAAACACAAAACATATTACCATATTTTAAAGTTTTAACTAAAATTTAACCTAAAACAAACAAAATCGATTTAAATCTGAAAAGCTGACAAGAAATTTACTCAAGCTCCACTCCATCGACAACAGGCCTGCGGTCGTCGGAACGAGAACTGTTTTGGTGAGTAAAAAAAAAAATATATAAATAGTTAAGATTTGTTACAACTTAAAAAAAAAGCACAAATCTCCACTTACACTCATAAAAATCTTGTTAATAATTAAGTTTTTTTTTTTAACTTACAATAGTTTTTTAAATAGTATAATGTTACGCATTAATAGACGTATTTTTTCACTAATTTCGAAATAAATATTTCTTTTGTAAAAAAATGCAATTCTAAATATCTCCTTTAACATTTCACGAAAAATTTAAATACCGGAAGTTAAAGTTTTAGTGGGCTATTCGCGATATCATAATGAATAGCATAGGTCAAGGGTGGGTAAAGAGAAGGGAGACATTTACATCTGGTTTCTCAGTTATAAAATACCTTTACATTTTCTTTTCTTATTTTTCATTTATTTAAACTTATTTTATTTTTTATTTGTATCTACTGTAATGATAGCTACCTAAGTTTTAATTTCATGGTAACGTATTTATTGATATTCTGAAGAATTTAAAGAATCTCCCCGATTTCCGCAAAGTGTAGCCGGTGTTATAGGTAGCGTGTGTTCTAAAGAATATGAACTGTGGAGAAACGTTACATAATCTACATATTTTTTTTTTTTTAAGGAGCTCGAACAAAAATTTTTTTGTCGACCAGTGTAATTCTGTATTTTTAACAATTATAGGGGAAGAAGTAAGGCAACATTGTCTTGACACTGCAAAAATACTGATAAACTCTATTTACACTAGAAAAATTTTTATCCTGATAAATAAATTTTATAAATTTGTTTATCCTGATCAAAATGTTCTTGCTTGTCTTGATAAAAAAAATTTTCTAGTATAGACTCAGCGTAAGGTTTGTTTTTTTATAAATTTGTGAGTTTTTTTTTTTTTAATTTGTTGAAATTTGTTATTAGTTTGAAGACTGTATAAGTCATAGTTTTATCATTAAAAAAGTATAATTATTTAAATAAACAAATGGTTTTCTTTTTTTTAAGTTTATAAAAAAAGTAACAAACTTTATCAGCAGTCAAAAAATTTAATAAAAAACACTTGTATTTAAGAGATAAGAAATTGTAAACAGAACATTAAATTAAAAGAACATAAATTAAATAAATTAATAAAGAAAAAGATACTGATAAATATTTAAATAAATTCGAGAATTACAAAAAAAAATTCAAGATTTAAGCAGACTATAAACCTATATATATACTATATATATATAAAGACCATATTAAAGATTATAATTTATAGTAGACCATAGACCTAACAATAGACCAAATAATAGACATAACTGTAGACTAGATTGTACACCATTCTATAAAATACACTATAGTCTATTGGATGGTGTAGACCATATAGCAAATTGTACTGTAAAATTTGTGTAAACTATAAGTAATGAAGTCTACTAATATGATGTAGAATATAGTGTCAACTATAGTGCAAACTATAGGGATCATTGTAGTGCAAATTATAATATAAAATTAAATTAAACTATAGTGTAAACTATTGTAAAAATTATAGTGTAAACTTCATTGTAAACTTCAATGTTGTATTGGATGGTGTAGACAATTCATTGTAGTGTAAATTATAATATAAAATTAAGCTATAGTGTAAACTATTAAAAAATTATAATGTAAACTTCAGTGTAAATTATAGTGTAAACTTTAGTGTAAATTATAGTGTAAACTTCAGTGTAAATTATAGAGTAAACTTTAGTGTAAATTATAGCGTAAACTTCAGTGCAAATTATAGTGTAAACTTTAGTGTAAATTATAATGTAAACTTCAGTGTAAATTATAGTGTAAACTTCAGTGTAAATTATAGTGTAAACTTCAGTGTAAATTATAGCGTAAACTTCAGTGTATATTATAGTGTAAACTTCAATTATAGTGTAAACTTCAGTGAAAAATATAGTGTAAACTTCAGTGTAAATTATAGTGTAAACTTCAGTGTAAATTATAGTGTAAACTTCAGTGTAAATTATAGTGTAAACTTCAGTGTAAATTATAGTGTAAACTTCAGTGTAAATTATAGTGTAAACTTCAATGTAAATTATAGTGTAAACTTCAATTATAGTGTAAACTTCAGTGAAAAATATAGTGTAAACTTCAGTGTAAATTATAGTGTAAACTTCAGTGTAGCGTAAACTTCAGTGTAAAATATAATGTAAACCTCAGTGTAAATTATAATGTAAACTTCAGTGTGAAATATAGTGTTAAATTTTCTAAATTTAATAATTTTTTGTACGCGAAAACATCATTTCTTTATTGGCTGGGTCAGACTTCTTTCATAAGAATTTTTACTAACGATTTCTCTAGGAAATTTTAAAAACAAAAAGTATGTTGAGGATAAATTTCACACAAGGTCATCTACATATGTTGGCATGTTACTCCATTTAAAAACGACAGGATTAATGGCCTGGCCAATGAGACTGTCTTCAAGACATAGATAACTGGGACAACATCTGTTTTTAAGAATCAAGTTTTCATTTTCTCCGTTCTTGTATGAAGAATTTTAAATGAAATATAAAAGTCAAAGTTAAATTAAAAAACTAGATTTTGCTTTAAACCAGCAAAAAGTTAAGTAAAAAACGAATATTTAACTTCAAAATATGTAAGTTAAGATGAAATATGAATACAAACACGGACAAAAATTAAAATAAGATGCATCTCATTACACAATATTCGGTACATTTCTTTTACCGTTTATGATTTTTGTCCGACTATGAGAGATGTTTTCTTCAAAAATAGGTGACCGCGTCCGTCCAAAATGGCGTCCGCCTAACGGAGATTTATTTATTCTAAAAATGCCACCTAAACCATGGGACTTTCACGACTTTCCTCGAGCTACTCAGACATAAACTGGAATTTATGGATTTCAGCATGTTTCCTGTCCAATCCTTTATCCGCCGATTGACTCCTAGGTCGTCTAGTGCCATAAGAATCGACAATATATTCACATTATTGAAGGTGCCCTCTATATCTAGAATAGATGCCATCACATACTCTTTTCTGTCGAGCGTATCCTCAATCGTTCCGACCACAACATGCAATTCCGTTTCCACTGACCTACCCTTTAGGTAATCATGTTGTGCCTTTCAAAATTTCGTCGATGAGAGAATATCCCTGACATGAACATCAACTAGTCTTTCCAGAGTTTTCAACAAAAACGATGACAGACTAATCGGCCTATAATCTTTCGCGGTACTGTGGTTAATTTTCCCCCTTTAGGGATAAATACCACTGCAAACTCTCTCCATTCCCTAGGAATATATCCCAATTTAAGACTACCCCTAAATATTCGGATCAGCCATGACATAGTGACTGATATAGATTACTGCAGAAGCGCTGGGAAGATCCCATCTGGCCCCTGCAGGCTATAGACTATAGTGCAGACTATAGTACAGGCTATGGATTAGACTATAAATTATACTATACACTAAACTATAGATTAGACTGTAGACTAGCTTATAGACTATAGAAAACACTACTAAACTAAATTATAGATCAGAATACAGTTTAGACTATAGGCGAGACTATAGACTAGGCATTTTATAAATTTTCCTATTAGGCGGGCTTTGGCTACAATATGCAGCATAGGCAACCTTGACCCTATATGACTATAGACTATCACCATAGTTTAATATTTAAAAATATTAATATAATAATAGGCTGTATACTAATCTATGAACTAGAGTGAGATTAGACTATAGACTAGATCATATTCTTAATCACAAATTAATATCTGCTAAATGAATAAATAAAAATTAAATATTTATTAAATTTTTTTTCCCTGGAACCCTACTGTATTCTAATTTCATAATAAGGGGAATATTATCTTAGCTTCAATAACAAACTAATGGCTACAGTTTTATTTTTTAATCAATCGAAAGCATAAACAATTAATTAAATTTAAGCTTTTTTTTAAGACTCTCATTGAAAGCAAGGAAGTATGATAAATTATAGTAAATTTGACCTTCAAAAATATTTATGCTTTTATCGTTTTTAAGCTTAATATTTAACGGACAAAAAAATTATAATTCTTTTATGTGTTTTAGCTTTGAGCACCCATTATTTTTTATGTTTATTTTTATTATGTTTATTCTAAGCAATTTGTTGACAACTATTTAAAAATGCTTATCACTTTGATTGGTCTTCCCTGTGATGGGTGCAAATTTTATTATTATTTTTTATTTTTTCAATACTTTGTAAAAACAATTTAACATTCATAAACATATAATCAATATTTTAGGCACGTTCATTTAACTCCTTTTTTTTTTAATTTTTTTTTTTCAGTAAAAAAACTGATGACCATATTCTTATGCAAAATTTTAAAAATAATATTGTTTTTAATTTTAAGCTATTCTTGGCTATAGAAAGAATTAAATACTTTAAAGGAAAATTAAAATATTTAATAAATAAAAATAAAATACTTAGTAACTTTAAAAGGTAACTGGTATTGAACTTTTAAAAAATAAAAGTCTACAACCTACACAATTATTATTGTATTCCCAAAAAGCAAACAAAATTGAAATAAAAATTATTTAATAAATTAAAAAAAAAATATATATATAAAAAGAGTAATGAAAACAAAAGTAAAGTGTAATTAAAATAAATAAAATTTTTTTCGGTTGTAGGTACTTAACACCCCTAATAAGGTAAAAGCAAAGTATTTAATAAAAAAAAAATAATTTTAAAAATTAATAAAAATAACCGACAAATATAAAAAGAGAAGTATTAAAGACTAGATTATGAATAAAACCAAATAAAAATATGGAATTGTAGAATAAACTTGATACTAGTTTTTAGTCGAAACTGATGACTTTTCTATAGAGTAGAATATTTATTAAGCTGCACCTTTTTTAATGAAAGAAAAAAATCAAATTTATTAAAATATTTTTAAACATAAATTCTCCAATATTTATTACTGCCTTCATTCTTCTTCAATTAGTTTCAAATTTTATAGTCATTTTAGTCGACAACAAGTCTACCTGTATCAAGTTTTTTATTTTTATTTATTACTTTTTTGTTGTAATAAACTAAAAAAATATTTAACTTAAGTGTTAATTTGTTTGTTTAAAACCGGTCGTTAATTTGTTACTTTTATTTTTTTTTTTTTTCTTGAGAGAATTTTTGCATGAATGAAGTCAAGTTTTAAAATTGTTAAAGTTTATGACTCATTACTCGTAAAAACACATTTAAATATTTTAAAAAAGACGTTAAATAAAAACAATATTTATTTGTTGGCATACATATTTTGTTATTAAATTGTTTACTTTATAAATCAATTGTGGATTATGTATAAATGTATATAGAGGGTGTTTTCAAGTACAACCGCAATTAATTATAGCTACTTGATTAATTGAAACAATTGCTATAAGAAACATTATAAGTTAATATGGAATTGAAAAGTACCCTATAAACTTAAATTTAAATAAAAAAAAAAAATAAGAGAAACTTAATAAACAAAATTGAATATAATGACAAATTACCCAATTTTGGTATTTCAAAAAAATATATTCACAAAATTATTTAAATAGCCCACAAATTTTTAAAATTTTGTTTTAACAAACAAAAAATTATATATTTTCTTCTATAAAACTCTTTTTGTTTCATTAACTTAATATAACTGCCACAACGTAAAGAAAGTAATAAAAAATATTATGATATAATAGTTACAAATATTAGAGTACTAAAAATATTAACGTCTATAAATATAAAGGCCTATCACAGTTCTCTAAAAAACTTTCAAAATATAAATACCATTATTATTCTATAAATAGTTACTTAAAAAACTTCCCAACTTAAGCCTGGTAACTGGTTTCAAAATAAATAAAAATAAAAAAATTATTCCTCAAACATATTCCCATTTAAAAATCTCATTTTAAATTCCTCACTTTCAAATAAGGTCGCACAATATATACATAATAATTACTTTAAGAAAACAATACAAAATTCATAAAATTCTTATCAGCGAACAACTTTCTAGGTCACTATAACTAATAATAATCTTAAACAAAATATACTTTTTAGAATTTAAATTACTATAAACAGTGAATACTACTATAAGAATCATATTTAAAACCCACATTTTAAAGCTATAGAGAGGAAAAAAAAACAAATTAATAATTTTGAATCATCTATTGAAGTACAAATATTTGTATAAATAATAGCACATAATAAATTACTATTTATTGCTTATATTATTAACAATTACTTTATGTGTAAATAAAACTAAAAGAATTGGTGTTTGTTTAATTACAAGGCAGTACAGTGGGATAAAAGCAATTAAGAATATGGTAAATGATTTAGATTCTAGTATATAAACTATATATACTATAGTATAGTCTATAGTGTAGTCTATTATATAAACTACAGTCTATTCTACGCTATCAAATAGAATAGGCTACAATATAAGTATATTCTATAATATAATATAGTATATTCTATACTTAAAAAACTTCCCAACTTAAGCCTGGTAACTGGTTTCAAAATAAATAAAAATAAAACAAATTATTCCTCAAACATAATATAGTTTATTTTCTAGCCTATAAAATAGTCTATACTGTAGCCTATATTTTAGTCTTTTCTATAACCAACAATATAATATATTCTCTAGCTTATATTGTAGCCTATTCTATAGCCTACAATATAGTCTATTCCATAGCCTTCAATATAGCTTATAACTGCATTATATAGCCTATAAAATAGTCTATACTATAGCCTATAATATAGACTATATTATAGCCTATAATATAGTCTATTCGATAGCCTATAACATAGTCTATTCTATAGCCTATAATATAGTATATTCTACAGCCTATAATATAGTCTAAACTATAGCTTATAATATAGTACATTCTATAGCCTATAATATAGTCTATTCTATAGCCTATTATATAGTCTATTCTATAGCATATAAAATAGTCTATTCTGTAGCTTATAATATAGTATATTCTGTAGTCTATTCTATACCTATTCTACAGCCTATAATATAGTCTATTCTGTAGCCTATTATGTAGTCTATTCTATAGCTTATAACATAGTATATTCTATAGCATATCATATAAACTATTCTACAGCATATAACATAGTCCACTCTATAGCTTATAATATAGTCTATTCGGTAGTCTTTAATAAAGTGTATTCTATAGGCTATAATATAGTCTATACTATAGTCTATAAAATAGTCTATTTTATAGCTTATGCTACGGTATGTTCTATAGCCTATAAAATAGTCCTTTCTATAGCCAACAATATAGTCTATTCTATAGCTTATAATGTAGCATATTCTATAGCCTATACTACAATATATTCTATAGCCTTTAATATAGCTTATAATATAGTATTTTATATAGCCTAAAATATTGACTGTATTATAGCCTATAATATAGTATATTTTATAGCCTATAATATAGTCTATTCTGTAACCAATAATATAGTTTATTATATAGCCAACAATATAGTATAGTTTATAGCCTATAATATAGTCTATTCAATAGCCTATTATATAGTCTATTCTACAGCCTATAAAATTGTCTACTCTATAGCCAATAATATATTCTATTCTATAGCCTATAATATAGTCTACTCTATAGCCTATAATATATTCTATTCTATAGCCTATAATATATCTATTCTATAGCCTATAATACAGTCTAATATATAGCCCATAATATTGTTTATTATATAGCCTATTATATAGTCTATTTTAAAGCCATTATATAGCCTATTATATAGTCTATTCTATAGCCAATAATACAGTATATTCCATATCCTATAATATAGGCTATTATAGAGCCTATAATATATTCTATTCTGTAGCCAATAATATAGTATATTCTATAGCCTATAGAATAGGCTATTCTATAGCCTATAAAATAGTCAATTCTATAGCCTATAATATATTATATTTTATAGCCTATAAAATATTGTCTTCTATAGCCTATAAAATAGTCTACTCTATAGCCTATAATATATTATATTCTATAGCCTATAATATAGTCTATTATATAGCCTATAATATAGTCTGTTATATAGCCTATTCTATACCCTAGAAGAGAGTCTATTCTATAGCCTATAATATAGTGTATTATATAGTCTATTCTATAGCCTATAACACAGACTATTCTATAGCCTATATAGTATATTCAATAGCTTATAATATAGTACATTCTATAGCCTATAATATAGACTATTATATAGCCTATAAAATTGTCTCTTCTATAGCCTATAAAATAGTCTACTCTATAGCCTGTAATATATTCTATAGCCTATAAAATAGTCTTTTCTATAGGCTATAAAATAGTCTACTTTATAACCTATAATATATTCTATTCTATGGCCTATAATATAGCCTATTCTATAGCCTAGAATATAGTCTATTCTATAGCCTATAATATAGTGTATTCTATAGCTTAAAATATAATATATGGTATATTCAATAGCCTATAATATAGTATATTCTATATATTCTATTCCATAGTCAAGTCTATATTATAGTCTATGGTCTATAACATCTTTTTAATTTATTATTATTTTTTGCTTTTTCTGTTATCTTTTTTCTCATATGATTCCACTGTTTATTATTTAGTTACTCATTCAACTTGCATTTCAAGATAGTAACATTTTAACAACAATAAAAATAACAACAAATTCAAAACAAAAATAAATTCTTATTTTTTTTCATTTTCGAAAAGTAACAAACATAAACTCATTTTAAATGCAAACAACAACGCTTTATTTTCATTTTAAAGAATAAAATAAAAATAAACGGCAAACATGAGTAAGAGACTCTAGAAAAGTGATGACAATTCTAAAAGACGCATAGCGGAGTTAAAAAAAAAAAAAAATAAATAAAACAACAACTATAACATACAATATAAAAAATTAATAATAAAATTGTTTTTTTTTTTTAGCAATTTGAAAACCCACTCATAAGACAACAAAACAGTTGAAATTTAAACGTGAAAGAGATACAAACACGCGCTAAGACAAACCGAAAGAAAACGAAGAATTATTATAGTATTTGAAAATTTAAAAAAATTTAATCAAATTAATTAAAATGGCTTTATCTTCAACTCTACCAACCACCACCATCTACCCCGAAGAACCTAAAATTTATATTTCCTCAACAACCCTAAACTTAAAACCCTTCAAACGTACTACTTCTTTGGGACGTTCAGAAATGATGGAAAATTTTACTTATGAATGGCATACTAATGTCAGTACACCCCCTAATACACCAGTGGCACCTATAGTTGAAAAACCAGTACAACAAACTACATATCAAGCAAATTATCAACAACAGGAACATTCCAGAGATTTATTTTTACCTGCTTTTACTTTTGAGGAAAAGGATGATTTACCCACTAAATTGGATAAATTTATGACCTGCGAACGTTATCATAGTCAATATAATCAGGCAATGGCCAAAAAGAATACCACACAATTGTGACTGTTATTATTAATGATTTTAATAAATTTAGTGTTAAATTTTTATGGAACTGAAGAGGAGGAACTTAAAGAGAGTTAAAGACAATATTTATTTTTTAAACAAATTTAAAAAATAAATAAATGAAAAATATTTTTTATATTAAATAAATTTAAAAGAAAAATAATTATTGTTAAAATTATAGTTTATTTAAACTGTGTTAGAAATGACTTAAGTTAAAATAGTAACAAAAATAAATAAAAATAAAAAAGAACAAAAACAAAATAAACATTTTTTATTTGTGAAAAAAATAACCTCTAAAGATATTTATCTATAATTCATGGAAAAACAAAGTTGAGTCAGCTTTTTAGAATGATTTAGAGAACAATTTTAAATTATTGTATTATAAAATATAAAAAAAGATAAATTAAAGTAATTAGTGTTTCATTTAAAATAGAAAAAACATTAATTAATCCATAAAACTATAACAAATTGGCAACAAAAGATTTTAAAAATTTGCAAAATTTGCTTAATTTTTAAAACGATATTTTTGGTAAACTATTTAAACAATTTTAACTAAACTTGCTATTATAATAGCAAAGGTATTAGATATTCCTAAAATCATTTAAAAAGTTTCCTAAATTAAATACATTTTGATTTACAGTGGATCTAGAATAATAAATATGTAACAAAACCTTTTCAGAATTAAAAATTAATATATTTTGCTTTTTTTTTCAAAACTAAAGAACTTCTAAAATATTTACTAGATTTGAAACAAATTCATAGTAATAATAAAAGAAAAGTTAAGCTTTTAGAAAATATTTTTTAAATATGTTAAACTTAAGCCTAAACCGATTAACAGTGGCTGCAAGTTAGCCTTAGGTGTTAAAAATAATATAATTAAAAAGGGAAAAAGTTTAAAAAAATTCTAAAAAATTATAAATAATTTAAAGAAGTTAACAAAATCGATACCATTTTTAAAAGACAAGTTAAGCTTTTATAAAATAGATTACAAAGGCCACAAATTTAAATACACACGGACTTACAGTGCTTTGATTTTTAGCATTTAGGTGGTGAAAAAATTGTAATAAAATTTTAAATAAAAAAAAATTATTTAAAATTATTAGTAATTGAAGAAGTTAAACAAAATTTAGAGCAATTATAAACGAAACTTTAAGCTTTTAGAAAATAGCTTTTATAAAGCACACACTTTAATATACACGCTTATACCGTGGCTTCATATTTGGGGCGTAAAAAAATTAAAAATAAAAAATACATTTTTTAAAAAAATTATTTAAAATTATTAGCAATTAAAAATGACAAACAAAGTTTAGAGAAATTATAAACGAAAAACTAAGCTTTCAGAAAAGTAGCTTTAAAACCACACATTTCAATACACACGGCCATACAGTGTTTCAGTATTTAAGGTGTAAAAAGTTTAAATTTTTTTTGATTATTAGCAATTGAAAAAAACAAACAAAATTTAAAGTTGCCATAAAAGAAACGCTTAGCTTCCAAAAAATAGTTTTTAAAAGTTATACACTTCAATACTCACGCTCATACAGTGCTTCATTATTTAGAGTGTAAATAAATTTTAAAAATAAATAACAAATTTATTTTTATTATTCAAAAAATTATTCATAATTGAAGAATATAAACAAAATTTAGAGAAATTATAAAAGAAATGCTAAGCTTTTAGAAAATAGCTTTTAGAAGCCACATACTTCAATACACACGCTCATACAGTGGCTCAATATTAAAGGTGAAAACTATTTTAAAAATAAATAATACATTTGTTTAAAAATTAATAAAAATTATTAGTAATTGAAAAAATCACACAAAATATAGAGCAATTATAACAAAAATACTAAACTTTCAGAAAATAGCTTTCAAAAGACACGCACTTAAACACTTACAGCGCACGTTGGAGTAAAATGTTTCAAAAATGGTGACTAATTGAATTCTAAAATTTTAATTTTTGTATTAAAGTTGGGTACAGAATAAAAATAGACAAAATTATGTATCAATAGCAATTAAAGTTTTGGAGCTAAATTCTGTTATTTTCTTATAAGAACTGTCAAAATTAAATATTTTTTTTACATTTTTAAAAAATAGTAAAAAATAAATTTTCTTCATTTTTAATTTTATTTATTTTAATAATTATTTTTTTTTAAATAAAAAGTCTTTTAAGGAAAAATTTAAAATGAAACCATCAATTTTAGATATTTAAGTGTTTTTTTCTTCAAGTATTTGTAAATTATATTTTGTCCTAATATTTTTGTTATTTTTTTGAAAATTGTCCTAAAATACTGTAATTTTCAACTTTCATGGAATGCCACTTAAAATGTTATAGGATGTTTGTTCTGAAAATTTTCGGAAAAATAGTATATATTGTCCACTTCAATATTATGAAAAAAATTGTGCGCATATATAGGCCGATCTGAGAAAATATTTTTTTTTTTTTTGTTTAAACTCCTGTAGATTTCATACAAAAAACTGTTTAAGTGCAGAGATTTTCTTTGCTTTATCAAACATTAAATAGTGGAGCAGAATCTAAATAAATCTTTAACTTCTAAACGGCTGGTTGAATTAACATGAAATTTCACACAGACGTAGCAGAAGACACTAGCATTTTGAGTTTAGAAGTAGGACCCTATACACTATCTATACCTATCAAATAAGATTTTTAAAAGATTTTTATATCACCTTAAAGACATTGATAAATCCTTCAGAAAACATGCTTGTATATATTACTTATCTTATATATTTTTCGAGTTATTAACTTTTGTAATTAAAAAAATCTCAATTTTACAAGATCTTATTCAAGATTTTTTCATATATAGCCAAATATTTTCAGCCGATTTAATTATATTTTATGCAATTGATTAAAAAATAAAATTATCTATCGAATAAAGAAAATTTTGAGTCGTTATCTTTATTGACTCAAAAGTTGAACGGGTTTAAATTGAAAAGTTAATAGACGAACAGATGGACGGACATTAGAATTCTTTCAAAAATATCCTAAAATTCTAAAAATATATTTTCTTTTTTCACTTTTCAATTAATATGAAAACCAAATGTAAGTATTAACATTTTAATATTAGCTTTCCCTGAATTGAGTGCCATTTACAAACCCATTTAATTTAAATGTATAGACAGACGGACGGACATTGCCATTTTGCCAAAAATATTCTAAAAATATTTTTTTTTACTAACTCATAAATAGAAAAAATAGAACATGATCATCAAATATTGGATAACACCTTTTCCTGACTTAAGCGTAATTTTCGTCCCATTTAACCCAGTTGTATAGACAGACGGACGGACATTGCCATTCTGCCAAAAAATATTTTGGAATTCTAATAATGTAGTTTTTACTTACTAATAAATATGAAAATTAAACGTGATAATTAAAGTGTTGATACCACCCTTCCCTGAATTATGCATAATTATCGATCCATTTAACTCTAATGTATAGACGGTCGGACGGACATTACCGTTTCTTATCTTAAAAACTAAAACTGAATTTTTTACCTAATAATCAATAAAAAAAATAATACGTGATCATTAAAATATTTATATCACCTTTCCCTGAATTAATCACCATTTTCGACCACTTTTACCCCAATTTGCAGCGGCTCTATAACACTGGTCGACAAAAAAAAAAAAATTTTTTGAGCTCCTTCAAAAAAAAAATATGTAGACTAGATGGAATTCCGCATGCTAAACTCGAATCTGCTTTCAGTTTTTTTTTCTATAAGATCGGGATTTTTTTATGGGCGTGTCTAATATTGCGCCCTAAATAAGCCTATTACTCCTGTATAGTTCACTATAACTCGAGAAAGGTATGTACGATTTATACAAATAATACACCAAAATATGTGGAAAAACATTGGCTTTAAGTCGCTTTGCTATCAAATTTTTATCCGCCGAATAGTTTAGGAGATATTTCGAAAAAAGTGCCGGAAAAAATTTTTTTCATGCTAAATTCAAGATTTCTTTATTTTACTAAAACTTCTTTTTAAAAGTAAAAACATCAAAAATATTTAAGTTTATCACCTTTATCTCAAAGCTGGCAAAACTACGAGTAAATAAAGCCACGTATCATACAAATTGATGCACAAATCCTGATTGGATTTACAGTTAAGTTTGGCAACCCATACATACCTCTACATACAGTGGAAATACACTAGTGGGCAACAAAAAAAAATTTTTTTTTTCGTCTTAAATAAAAAAAATATGTGGATTGGATGTAATTCAACGTGCTAAATAAGAATCAGTTTTTATCTTTTTTCTATCACGCATTGATTTTTTTTTATGGATCTGACTACTATGACCACGCCTTTAGACAGTCACACTTGTATAACTCGAGAACAGTTTGTCCAATTAAGATAAATTGAACTTTAATATAAAGCAACCTAAATTGTATTTGAGCTGAATTTATATAATTTTTTGTCCAGTTAATATTTCCGTAGTTATTCGGTAATTAGTACCGAAAATTTTAAAATTTATTTTTTTGAAAAGTGGTGAAAATTTGGTCCATAACTCTGAAATTCTTCAGAGAATAAACGTACCTTGAAGACAATTTGCGTATGCATCTTTTGATGTATCACTTATCAAAATCGTGTAAAGAGTTCTTGAGTAATGGCCTTACTAGGGGCGAAATATTAGACACGCCCATAAAAAAACTCCAGACCTGATGGGAAAAAACTGAAAGCAGATTCGTGTTTAGCACATCAAAATACATCAAGTTCAACTATTTGTCTATGGGAGAGGATTTTTTTGTTGACCGGTGTAATTAATATAAAAAATGTGAAAAAAAAATATTCTCAAAATTCAATAAAATTTTAAATATTTGAAAAAGGAAAATTTATTTTTCACATAATAATAAAAAACCCTTCAATCTTTTATAAAATTTTTTTAAATTGGCTTTAAATATTAAATCAAGTGCTAAATTTAAATAATTAATGACACAATAATAAGTAAACAAATCTTCAAAACTATTTGTTAAATTTGAATAAAACGTAGAATATTAATAGAAAATAAAAAAAAGGTTTCAAAAAATACCACAAAGAGTAAAAAAAACTAAGAAAAACATTTTTCAAAAAACTTTTTTTTTTTTTTTAATTCCTTCAAAAATCTTAGTGATGAAAAGAATTAAAATTTATTTATAAACTTATTTATTTATAGCCAAGTTAATTAAAACATCTAAAATCTTTAAAGAGGGCTATAATATTTCCCCTAATTTAATAATGGAAGCTTTTGAAAAATATTAAAATGAATGAAAACTTTTAATACTTTATTATTCCTCAAACTTTATATTAATTTTAAAAAATTTTAGTTTTAAAAATTTTTTAAACATGTTATTGTAAGTCAAAAGAACTCTTCTTGTTTTTAAATAAATTATTCTGCTATTGAATATCAATCAATTATGTTGTGTTTGTTCTTAAACAGCAATTTTATGTTTAATTAAATAAATTATAGGGTAAAATAGTTTAAAATTCATAAAACTTTAATTTCTTTAATAAGAAATAACCAATATTTGAAAAATGGAAAATTGTATACAAATTATTATATTAATTGAAAAGAGACAAATTTCGTTTTAATAATCAATTAATTACTGTTTGAACTACTACTAGTATATATATTTTTTAATCTGACACCAAACAAACATAACTTTTATTTTATTTCTTTATATTTTTTATCTACAAAAATACGCTCTATTTATTTAAAAGTTTTTTTGTTTAATAAAAACAAACACGTTTATTTTATTTATTTATTTTTTTCATAAATTAACATTATAAATCATGCCTTCAATGTTTAAAATAAATAAAAAAATAAATAGAATTATCAATTATTTCCGGTTTAATGAAACATTTCCGTTTTAGGTTGAATATACTTAAAGCTAAAAATTATTTTAATAACAAAAAATAAAATGAAAAACTAAAGTTGCGGTTTTTTAATATTTTTAAAAAGAGTGTTTTATATATATTTTAATAAAATAAATTATGAAGCAGGTGTAGATAAAAATACTTAAAAAATATTCTCTTAACAGATTTAAAAAAGAAAATAATATACAGCAATAAATAAAGTTTGCTGCCACATTATGAAAATTACTAAGCAATCACATTAGGCAAATATTTTAGAAAGTATAGTCAAATATTTTTATATGTATTAATTTGAATTTAAATATATTTTTTTTTTCCAAACAAAATAAGCAAACATTTTATTACATCTAATTTTACCAAATATTTTCTATATTATAAACATTATTGAAAATTTAGCTTACGAAATTTTCAATTTAACCTTACGGTACATATCCAAAAAAATTAAAGTTAGTCAATACCCGTGGTACCCGGGTACCATAGTATAATTTTCGTTGATTTTATAAAAAAAAATTTAATTTTATACAAGTTATTTATTACGGACATTTAATTTTCCCCAGATCTTAAAGTAAATCGATAAAAACATGTAGAAAGACATGTTTGAGTATTTTAGCGATGTCCGTCCGCCTGTCTTGCAGTCCATAATAAACTTTTAATGAAGCTACAAATTGCAGTTTTTGAAATAATTGTATGAATTTTGGCTTTATATGGTGCAGACACGGGCTCTGTTAAAATTAGTTTATAACGGTTACCTTTTACAACCAAGTCCCCATACAATTTTAAACATTACAACAAGACTTGAACTGAAATAAAAAACACGTTCCATATAAACTCTCTGAGAAAATCGGTCAAGATAGACGATAGCGTTCTTACAGTACTAAAGAATATTATCACTGACTTCATCCACAATTAAACACAGGATCCATAAAATATTCCGACCGAAAATAGGTCACGTTCAAGAATAACCTTTTTTACAACACTAAGGTATGTTGTCAGTGTTGTCATAGCGTCTTATCATGTACGGAGCTACAGAATAGAAAGCTTACGTTCCTTAGCACGAATATAGGAAATAATTTCAATATCTTGAGCACTTGCATGATATTTTGTATTAAAAGTGGTAGACGTTACTACATGATATTGAGAAACTGACAGGAATTCACAAAAACCAAAGTCAATGCGGGGAAAGATGTAGAAACGGCTAAAATGTTCGCTATCATTTTCATATTCATAGAAATATCCAAAAAATTTTATTTCTCCTTCAAATCCTAATGGAGTCACTACTTACAATATGGTAATTTTGACTATCGTGGACATGTTTATTTCCTAGTTTAAAAAAAATGTAAAATTTTAACTTTATATGAATCAAAGGACAATAAAAATAAGATCTTCAATAGTAAATAGAAAAAAAATTATTAATTGTAGTGCAAAATACAGAAATTATATGGGGGTACCCGGGTACCATGGGTATAGTCCCCCCGCTATTTTACATATAGACCAAGTTAACAAAACCCAAATTTTTTTCAGTTCTTATGCTGTATAAACACCTTAATCATGACGATCTGAAGTTTCGTGGCTATATCTTTATTAATAAAGAAATGCGAGTTAAAAATGGTACCCGGGTACACGGGTATGTACCGTAGAGTTAAACAAATATTTGTTTTACTTAAGTTTATCATCCAACTATTTTTTATATAAAAAAATTAATAAATTGAAAGTTTTATAAAATTTGCTTCCTTTTTTTTTATTTAGTTTCACTACAACTATTTTAGCTTAGATTTAAAAATTTTGCATACTTTTAGGCAATTTTTTCTTTCAGCTTCAATTAGTTTTATATATAAAATATATGCACAAAAATAGCTGAGCATTCAAACTATTTGCTTGAAACAACATTTCATCATCTAAATAAATAAATAAAAAAAAATTAACAAACATTTGTTATTTATTCGTTACACTCAAAGAGAGGAGAAAAGAACAATTTGTAAACTAAATATATAAAAGCAAAAAATATATTTAATATTTTACATAAAATAAATAAAGTAAATTTTTTATTAAAACAGAAAAAAAAATAATATTTTAAATGAAGAAAAAACAATTATACTAATATAAAAAAATAAAATAAATAAATATTTAACAAATGTCTTTGGAAAGAAAAAGTTTATTATTATTTTTAATAGATATTTTTATTAATATTTATAATTTTTGAGATCATATGTATCTATATTTGACTTAACTATAATAGTTGTGAGCCAGATTGGCATTTTAAACATGATTTTAGTTATATTAATTTATAAGCACAATTACTTTGGTTCTACCAAATTTTGAACTGATTTGAACCAGATTACAAAGGGTACATAAGCCAACAGAAGAACGTCTAAATGCTCTACTATTTAAATCAAGAAGACCTCCACGTACTCTGATTACACTGGCCAACAAAAAATTTTTTTTCGTGCTCCTTCAAAAAAAAATTAATAAAAATAATAATATGTGAACTAGATGGCATTCCGCATGCTAAACTCGAATCTGCTTTCAGTTTTCTCCCATCAGGTCGAAATTTTACTCGAGTATATTTCACTATAACTATAATAAATAATACACCCAAATATGTGGAATAAAATTGGCTTTAAGTCGTTCTACTAACAAATTTTTATCCGCCCAATAGTTTTGGAGATATTTCGAAATAAGTGTCCGAAAAAATTTTTTTCATGCTAAATTCAAGTTTTCTTTTTTTTTTTACTAAAACTTCTTTTTAAAAGTGAAAACATCAAAAATATTTCATTTTATAATCTTTATCTCAAAGTTGGCAAAACTACGAGTAAATAAAGCTACGTATCGTACAAATTGATGCACAAATCTTGATTGGATTCACAGTTAAGTTAAGATACCCATGCATACCTACAGTTAAATGTAAATACACTAGGGGCAAAAAAAAAATGTTTCTTTTTTTCGACCTTAACGAAAGTCAGTAAATCACTTTTTTACCATTGAAATCGATGGTGCAGAGTTCCCATAGTATTTATAGAGCCTTTTCTTGGTTTGATTGACGGTTTTTTCGCAAAAAATAATGTTTTATGAGTCTCGAAATTCACTTTTTTCCATTTTTAGAAAAATAAACGAGGTTGTATGTTTTGAACAGCTGTTAAACGCAAAGTAAATGACGACACTTGTTCAAAATTTGACAGTAGTCTATTAACAGGTGGTACTTGATGGGAACAGTATTGCATTTCATATAACTACGAGGGAAGTTCGAAAAGTCACGGAAATATTAATCCGCCCTCGTACATTTGTGTGCCTTTTCCTATAATCTTTAAAGCTTTTAACATATTTTTACGAAAACGAGCACATTTCCAGTTAAACCATTTTTGTTTTGTTTCAAATCCATAATTGTTTTTTGTACATAAATTAGCTTCTTTAATTTTATTTTTAATAGACAATACAATGTCATCAACCGAATTATTGTGAAAATTAGCAGAATTATAGGTACTAGCGAGTTGATTTAGATTTTCACAATATTTGGCGACTGAATTGGCATTCCATCGTAGCCTTTGATGTCCCGAATCAGTTAAGATTCTATTATTGTTAGATGTTGAACAAGTTATATTTAGTACAAGAGTCATATGATCAGAAAAAGGCTTGTAACTAATAGTTAAATCCTCAACATACTTAAGAAGACTGTGTGAACATATACAATAGTCTATAACTGAACTACCAGCACCTCCACAAAAACTATATTCGCCATATAAAGAGTGAGATCGTAAAATTCTTAACATACGTAATATTCAATAACTTGGAAACGGTTAGAGTTTTCATTATTTTTTTAATCATTTGATAATTTAGCACAGATCACAGAAATATATAATTTTTATGGTTCTAGCCACTAACTACAAAATTGTGGACCATTTTTGAAAACCCTTTCTTTGGAGATTTGATAGTTGCTTCAGTCACTTTTTTGGAACAGTGTGCACATCTTCTGTTAAAATCTTCGGTATTTTGGGACACCTTTTTTGTGCTCTTGAATTCACTTTTCATAAGAGCTCAATATCTCTCCACTGGTC
Source organism: Protophormia terraenovae (assembly GCA_951394005.1). Taxonomy (NCBI): domain Eukaryota; kingdom Metazoa; phylum Arthropoda; class Insecta; order Diptera; family Calliphoridae; genus Protophormia; species Protophormia terraenovae. Next base: position 9,885,684 of record OX596074.1, on the reverse strand, counting down.
TAAGCTATGGACAATTTTGAAAATTTACCTCTCTTGGTACTAAAACTATGTTATTGATTTGGTACCACTCCAGAGCTTTCTTATCGTAGTGACATGATATCAAATAGGTGCAAAAATATGTGGACATGTTGTGCTTTCTTAAGAAAAGAAGAAGCCTTTTTTGCAAATATTCCTTTATGCATATTTTGGTATTTATAGATCCGAATGTATCAAATGACTTTCCTGTTTTGTCGCAACTGCAAAAAGAAATTTTTGCTGCTTTTGGGTCTTAAACTTATCTCCAACATTGCTTCGAGCATTAGCAATACAAATTTTTGAGACACAAGTAGTGTTTATAAACCGGTTAACCGGTTAACCGAAAAACCGGTTTTTTGTTCAAATTTCGGTTATTTGCGAACCGGTTAATTTGAAATACTCAATTTCGGTTAACCGGTTTACCCGATTTTTCTATGTCGGTTAACCGGTTTCAAAAATTTGCTAAAATTATCACGAAATTTTGTCCTTTAGTTGTTTTTTCTGAGTTTAAAATATAAGAAAATATTTTGGAACTTCTAAAAATGCTTGCTGTTTGAGTTAACAAGTAGTCGGGTGATAGATGTTTAATAATTGAGATAGATACTTAAGCATTCCATTTGCAAAAACTTAAATTTCATGCTAATCCAAAAGAAGAAAATATGTAACATTACACCGACTAATGTATAGCTTAAGATAAAAATAAGATTTTATATAGGATAATAGGAATAAAGACTTAAAAACAAATCTCTTTTTAGCAGAAAAAAATGTTAATTATTTTCCAATTTTATACAGATATTTTTATTACATTTTTTTTATAAAAATTATATAAACGTTGAGAGAAAAACTTTAAAAGCGGTGAATATAAATCATAAAATAAAGTTCATTATCCTAGGTCTAAAGTTTCCTTTTATAAAATTTCGAAAATTTAATTTTATATTAGAAAAATTAAAAAAAAAATAATACTTTATGGAATAATTTTATATCATTATAAAGCTTCAAAAGCTGTGCTAAAAGATGCTAAAGAGTTGTTTTAATAAATTATATTAAAACTAGTCTAAAGGCTGAAAAAAAGTATTATAAATTTTCGATGTAAATCAATCGCAATTTATAAAGAAAACTTCAGTGCACTGTTTATTATTTGGTGCATGGTTAAACCAATGTTGAAAAACACTTTTTTTTAACCAAAAATATTTTTATTAAGCTTTAAATTAGAGCAATTATTAAAATGTCGGTTAACCGGTTTAACCGGTTTTTTAGTAGACGGTTAACCGAAAAACCGGTTTTTTAATTTTACCCAATTTTCGGTTAACCGTCAAACCGGTTTTTTGAAAAGTCGGTTTTTTATAAACACTAGACACAAGCTGCGAAGATTCTGCCAGCACCTACGTTTCTTCGTCAATTATACAGCTTGAGTATTTTTGTATGAAATTTGGTTTTAAATTCCGAGTCCTAATTTTTTTTGCAGAATTCCAGTTTGGATTTTTTTTTAACTTTATATGTTATCAACTTTCCCATTAGCTTTAAATTTTCGCACCAAATAGTCGAAGCACTGAGAAAACTGAGCTGATTTTCTACCAGATGTGTTTGGATTTTCTGGCCTTCCCAATATCATGTGGTCCTTTTTTCTTACCGAACTAGGTTTCACATCAACAGTCAAATTCTTCTGATACTGTTTAATAACATTATAAACGGTTTTACGAACGACATTTAATTCTGTGGCCAATTATTTGTAAGACCTATTTGGATTTTTTGAAATTTTTTAATAACTTGTAGGACGTAAATCTTTTTTGTCACTTATTTTTATGAAAATAAGGACAAATTAGCATGGTTGTTATTAAAAATAATAACTGAAGTATTTTTCCATGATAACTAGATCAAAAAAAATTTTGAATATTGATTCCGAAAAAAGTTATGATTTTTTTAAGATTTTTTCGATCTCACTCCTTAGTTTAAAAAAGGTTTTAAGCTATAAGTTTCTTGAGAAAAATTTTAAATAAATTCTTTTTAAGATCATCTTATTATTACTTTTTTTTGATAAATATTTTTTTTTTATATTTTCTTAAAAAGAAATCATTAATGAAAAATGTTTAAGAAAAAGTCGATATTAGTTTCAGAAATAGTGACATCGTTCAAGATATTTCCAAAAGCTTATTAATACTGCTTTATATATATATATTTTTAATTTTACTAAAATCGGTGTGATTTAGTACAAATTTTATATTTAATAAAATTTACTTTATTAACAACCCACTAAGCGTATGATTAATATTAATTACGAGGTTGTTTTACAAAATTCCTTATAACTTTTAGAGATAATAAGAAACATAAATTCCAAAAACTAGTTTTGAAAGCTAAGACTTTAAACATAACGATTGTAGTAAGTATTTAGCAATAAAACTGTTAAAAATATAATAAAATTGAGAGAAATTTGCTATGGATTCACTTAGTTAAAGAAAATATTTTTAGTAAATATTAATTTTGAAGAGCAAAATTATTTCTTAATATTTTATTTATACATTTTTTTAACTTAGTATATTAAAGGGAAATTTTGCGAACTCACAATTTTTTTTAGTTCATTTAGAAATCTCTGAAAAATTTGTGATTACTTGTAGTAGTATTTTTAGTATTTTTTTCATTTCTATTTTTATAAGGGTTACAAATATTATTTCTTATCATTTTGCTATTTTCTGCTATTTTTTATAGAAATTTATCAGTTAATTTTAGATTACTGGTGTTTTTTTTTTATAGATTTGCTTAAAAATAAATATTTTCTTTTAAAAAATTTTATCTCAAGAACTTATTTTACTCCCTTAGCATTTCTTATAATCATGATACTCTTTTAATATGAATGCGTTCTTTTCTTTTATTTTTACTAGCGTGTACGTCAAACCAGCACCACCACAATTTCCGTAACATTTCATTTCCGTCAATGGTTATAAATTTTAAACTTCCTGCTAAAGTTTAAATGCGAAATGAAGAAATTGAAAAAAATATTTAAGTAGGTATTTATAACAAAATATAAGATGGTAAAATTTGTTAGCAAAATTTAAATGAGAAAATATTTTAAATGATTTAAATTTAACTAAATTTATTAAATTTTAAATATTTATATGGGTAAGTTATAAATTTTGTTATATCATTTAATAAATAAATAAAAACATTTGCAAAATAAATATTTGTTTCATTTTAAATTAATTTCTTAGTTAGTTTTTTTAATGGCTGCCCTTCTGGACGTTTCAGTTTCTTATGATTTCCTGTTTATTGCATGTCTACGCACTTGTTTAGTTTTTCATTTCCATTTACTACTGACTGACTAACTGACTTGCTTTTCTTTTTAAATATTCAGCCGGAAAATAGAGAAACTTATTTTCCTGCCATCATAAAGTTTCTTGTGGCTTAACAAGCGCCATTAAAGACTCCCCATTACTTTGTTACTACGAGAAATGTATACCAGAAGAATTTCTAGAGAACAAGTAGAAAAAGGGGTTTAAAGCAAGAAAAAACAGCAGCAAATTTCCTAGCAAGTAGTTATGCTATAGAAACCTAGTAACTTTATCCTTTAAAATTACTAAAATACTTATGCACACACACACACATAGAGAGAGAGAGAGAGAAACATGAGAAATTCTAGCTGTGTCAAGACCACACGTATTTTAGTTGTTTCTTGTTGTTTTTGTGTTCTATTTTGATACAAGTGCCACCATGTGGGTTTTGATTATTGATTTTTTTTTCTTTTACTATTCATTTGCTACTTGAAATTTGAAACTGAAAGCAATTATTACTGCTGCATATTATTTGTTTTTCTATTCGTTAAGTAAAGAAATATAAAATCGCTAGGAGCACTTAGAAAAAGCTCTTCAAAAATAATAGAAATGTGATATAGAATTTTGAAAAATTATAACTAAAATATATTGATTTTCTTTAAGCCTAAACATAGGCTACAAAAAAATATAATAAATAAATTTTCTAAAAAATTTAAATGTGATTTTTACTAAAAAAAAAAAATTGTTTTTAGAAAAAATGTTTTAAAGAACAAATTTTAATGAAAATATTTTTGTGAAAAATTTTTTATTAAAAATTTTATAAAAAATTTTTTTTAAGCCTAAAAATATGCAACAAAAAAATATAATAAATAAATTGTCTAAAAAATTAAAACGTGATTTTTATAGTAAATTTTTATTATTATTGTTTTTTCTTTTTTTTTTTCTTTCTTTCGAAAAAATGTTTTAAAGAACAAATTTTAATGAAAATATTTTTGTGAAACATTTTTTATTAAAAATTTTATAAAAAAAAAAATTTAAACCTTAAAATAGGCAACAAAAAAATATAATAATTAAAATTTCTAAAAAATTAAAACGTGATTTTTATAGTAAAATTTTATTATTATTGTTTTTTCTTTTTTTTTTCTTTCGAAAAAAATGTTTTAACGAACAAATTTTAATGAAAATATTTTTGCGAAAAATTTTTTATTAAAAATTTTATAAAAAAAAAAAAAAATTTATGAAATATTTTGAGAAAAAATTTTAAACGTAATTATCTTTTTAATACCAAAATAACGAAAAATAGTTTTAGTATTTTTTGTTAAAGAAAATTTTCAAAACATAAAATTCAAAACGTTTTCTTAAGGAATAATATTAATGAATTTGCCATGTGGTGTAGTTTTGGTTTTATAAAAGATATTGATTTCAATCTTTTTCTATATAACAAAGAATTATGTCAGCTTAGCAATGTAATTTAAATAAAAAAATTGAGTTTATACTTTTTCAGATTTTTTAAATTAAAATAAAATTTTAGCAAAAAAATAATTTTTTGAGAATCTATAAATATTTAATATAAAATAAAATCTTTGTTATTAAAGATATCTTAACGAAATTTTTGGTGTATAAAGACTTTATTGTATTTAATGAGAAAGTGGAAAAAAATTTAAGATCTAAAAAAAATAATCTAATTCCACCAAAAAAATGCCTAAAATCGCCAAAATGCGTTTTTTTATATTTTCGGCTATAAAATACACATTTTTCTAAAGTCCCTTAGATTTTAATTGTAAACTTTTAACAAACATATTACATATTCTTTAACTGCATTTGCCGTTTGCCGTTTCTGGCTTTTGGATTTGAGAAAATATAGACTAAAATCAAAACTTTCATATAAAATGGGTCAAATTCGGGAGAGTGTGTACCTTGACCATGTGAGTTATTGGGCTTGCTTTTTATTTTAAAGTCTTCTCTGTAAAGATACCTTTCAGAAGAGTATAATATTATTATATAATGTTAAAGAAAATTTCATTTTAGAGAAAAAAGTATGAAGATACTTTTTAGGCCAAAAAAAAAAAAAAAACACAAACATTTTAGCAACTATCAAATTCAAAATTGTTTATTTTTAGACTCACTAAAGATATCGACTTCAAATTTTTTTTATTCAATAGATAATTTTGTTCTTTAATTAGCCTAAGAAAAAACAAAAGAAATCGGTCGGAAACAATAGGACATATTTGGAAAAAAAACTGGACAAAGAACATGCAAAATTGAAGTTTTTAAAAATTCAAATGCTAATAACTCAAAAACTGTAAGAGATAAATAAGACATGCAAACATGCTTTTTGTAGGTCTTATCAGCGCCTACAATTATGTATAAAAATATTTTAAATTGGACGAGAAGAAAAATTTCGCAAGCGAATAAAAAAAATTTGTATGTCAGAGGTACCTAACTTTGAACCCCTTTAGCTCCGTCCCTGAGGGGTCTATTCGGTTCCCCTTCCAAACTTCATATCGTACACTCCTCTGCTACGCCTGTACCAAATTGTAAATCCAACCAGCCAATCCAAAAAATTTCGATTCTGCCCCACTGTGCATTATTACTAACATTTGTATGATTTATTCCCTTTAAAGTGATCCCCGGATGATCCCAAAATAATTATCTGTGCCAAATTTCATCAAGATATCTTTAAAATTCCGACCTGTACTTTGTTCACAAGGTTTACATGGACCGACAGACAGACAGCCAGACGGCGGGACGGACATCGTTAAATCGACTCAGAGTCGAAAGGTATACTTTAAGGTGGCGGTCAGATAATTTTTTCTGTGCGTTACAAACATCAGCACAAACGCATAATACCCCAACCACCTATGGTGGTGTAGGATATAAAAATATTCTCTACACTAAGGGAAAAAATTCGATTCAAAATCAACAACGGTTGTGGTCACATTAGTAATTTACGGTAACAGCTTTTTAATACCTTTCGTTAACAAATTTAATACAAAACATATGTAATTAAAAAATTTGATACCGAAATGGTTTCAACTTGGTGCCAATTAGGTATCGATTTTCAATAAAAATTGAACACGCAGTATTTAATTTAAACACATACGGTGTAGATTCACTATTGACACAGAATGGTATCGTTTTCAACACGTATGTGATTGATATTTCAAAACGGAAAATTTTATTGAAATGAAAATATTTTAGGAGAAAATTTTAAAAGGAAGCATTTAAAAATTTATTTTCGATGATATACAAAACATTTTCATCCACAAATTTGACTTCAAAAAAAATCTTAAAAGGAATTTTTTATGCATCCAATTTAACAACGAGAAAATTTAAGAAAATAAATTTAGAAAGGAAAAAATTCTTCTTACTTTTAAACTTAAAAAATCTGAGAACATTTTTAAATAGAAAACTATTAACTTAAGAAAATTTCTTATTTAATGTAAACAATTCGCTAGAAATAGTTGTAGGGAATTCCTCAATAAAATCAATACAAAATGTTCTAGTTACTTTCAAGAACCTTATATTTGCCAACCACGAAAAAACTCATTTAAAATTAACTAAATATTAATATTACCACCAAACAAATGCCTACAACTTACCAACAACTAAAAAGTATATTTTATGCCACCCTCCAACTAACCTTGATAAATAACTCAGAGCTTTTTTCCATTTTTTTTTTTTTTTTTTTTTTAACAAATTATTGTAGAAAGTAATTTACAGCGGCAATAAATCAGTATAAATGGCAAATTTCAAAAGCAGAAAAAACAACAACAACTACAAAAAATCTATATGTAAATCGAAGCGTAGAGCAACAAACACAAGTTCTCAATAGAAAGGTGTCAGTAAACCGGAAACATCACGAGTTGATAAACTTACAAAAGTAGTTAAATAAAAAATAAGTATAGCATGCTTTTAGGCGTTTAAGGAAGTATTTCATTTTTTCCTTTTACTTAGGCTTTATAGGCCTTTTTTTTTCCTTTAAGACTTTGTTTAAAAGAAATTCTTTAGCAAAAAAAAAAAACTTTAGAATATCTAAAGACTAAGAAAATGTCAGGGTCTTAGTAAAAGGAAAAAAACAAAAAACAAATGCTAAAAACCATAAAAATGAGTTGGAAATACAATGACAAAAACAACAACAAAATTATCTAAGAGGAGCCATGTTGTCTAATGCTAAATTAAAAAATAAAAATAAAACATCGACAATCATTGAAGAGAAAAATTGTTCAAATAGAAAATTTTTCGTTGTTTTATTTATATAACGACTAAGCGAGTGATGGTAATGTAAATTTTAATTAAACTGACAAAATAAAACAAAAAAAAAGATATGTATGTCAGTGGCTGGCTACTTTTAGGCTTAAATAAATTAAAATATTTATACAACATACTTTTAGTATAAAAAAAAACGGCAATAAAACAATTTAAAACTCACACAAATAAATACCACCCGTCAATATCAACCAGTCATTTTAACCTCCTCTCTACTAAACAAATGCTGCCACATTTTATTTCATACAAATTTATAGAGTTTTGGTTTGAATTTCAATTGTTTGGTTATGTCGAAAAAAAGCGAAACAACTACAACAACGGCAATTTCAGAAAAAACTGAAAAAATACAGAGCAGCTACCGAATGAATGTATGAAACCCTTAATAAAAATGCAATTAAAAATTTACACAGCCACGCAAACAAACCTGCCAGCTGTTTAAGTTTGTTTTCAATTGGGTATGAGAGTGTGTACGTGAATAAAATGAAATTTTTTTGTAAAGGAAAACACAACACACACCCACAATTACATAGCTATTAACCCAGTAAGGAATGGACAAATTTTGGGTTAATATTTTGTTATGAATATACTGTCAACAATTTTCTTTAAAAGAAATTTTTTAAAAAATTTTTGCTTGAAATTATTTTCGTTTAAAATTTTCTCTTACAAAAAGTTTAGTAAATTTTTTTCTCAAGAAAATTATTTTTACTTTCTAAAGATCATTTCTAACAATTCCATTTTTTTTCCTGTAGGTGATATATGGCATCTGAAATCATTCCTTAACACTTCTATAGAATTGATTCTAAATTTGACAATTACGAACAAAAATCATTGATTAAAGAACTAGTTCTAGAACCATTCCATAGAATGATTACTTGCTAGCGAACACTTCCACAGAATTAGTTCTGGAGTTGACAATTTCAAACAAAAAATCATTGATCGTAATGCCCAAGTAGAACAAGTATAGACTATTTTCATGGGTTCTGGAACTAGTTGTAGAATTAATACAATTTTTTCTGGGTTAAAGGAATACCTTTAAAAAATTATTCAAAATCTAAAAATTCAAAAACTTTCTCTTGATAAAATTATAATAATAAATAATTATTATTTTATTATTAAAAATTTTCATTTTAGAAAAATTGTCTTACTATATTTTTTAATTAGAAAAACTTTACTAATATTTTCTCTTATCCGAAAACTTAATTTCTCTAGAAAAAGATTTCACCGAACTTAGGGGGTTAATTGGCATCTCCTGACCAAATTCCATTCATTCAATTTTATGTTATTTTTTGCTACTTGTCTACCTCCTACATCTCCTCCTCTTTCGTTTGCTTAAGTGCACATGTGTTTTTCCATCATTTTTGTTCCTTTGCTTGGTATAACATTTCAACTGTAAGCTAATTTTGTTAAATACAAAATTCAATCAATTTAACCATTAAAACAAATTATACACGTGTGTACAGGTACAATAGCAACAACAAAAAAAAACACAAGAATTTTAAATAAATAAAATGAAAAATCAACATGAGAAGTCATTTATTTACCATTACTCTCTTTAACTTTTTGTTACTCGTATAGAGTAAATAGTTGTAACAAGTAAATAATTGTTTTGTTAACCAATAGTTAGTTAAAATACATTATATTATTTTTAATATTGTTGTTAAGCCACACACATGTTAACAATGCAATTTTACAATAGGCTTAACAAAAAAATATTTAAAAAAAAAAAAAACAGAAAAAAAAATAAAGTAATATTTTTTATTTTCATATAAAAGACCCCGTCTAAAACTATGCCCTTGTTTAGCTTAGTTAAGCTACACAAACAAATAATAAATTTTTAGCAAAATATTTAAACGTGGAAATAGGAAATTTAAGCTGCAAAAAAGTAGAGAAAAATATGCGAAAACTATTTTAGTTGGGCAAGTTTTTGAGCTTATAAACAATGCATTAATCGATTAGTTTTTAGGTTTATAGTTTTTTTTTAAGATTATTTTTTTTTTTTATTTTTTCTTTCTGCTTTTAGATTACAAATTCTAACCACAAAGTTTTTGTTTACGCTTGAAATCCTATGAAATAAGAATAAAGAAAACTATGTTGTGATTTTTATTTCAGATTTTAGAAATGCATATAACTAGGAGTCAATGTTGAGGAATTAGCAAACTGTTAGTTGGATTTGTTTATTTTTTTTCCTTTTTTTTCTCTCTTTTGTATAACTTTTTCTGTGAAAGGCTGCTAATGGCAAAACAATTTTACACAGAGTGGTTTTACAAAAATATATAAACACGAAACTAGGTTTTTGTTTTTTGTGGTAGCCTTTTGTTTTTTAACTGTTTAAATGCCAAACTGTAAAAGAATTTGATAGACAGGAAAATATTTAAGGCATATTTCAGTTAAAAAAAAATGTGACATATAAAATTTATTGAAAAAAATAGATTATAGTTCTAGCCTATAGTCCGGACTATGGTTTAGTCTATAGTCAGGAATAGTCTAGTCTATAGTCAGGATTATAGACAGGACTATAGTCTAGCCTATAGTCAGGATTATAGACAGGACTATAGTCGAGTCTATAGTCAAGACTATAGTCTAGTCTATAATCAGGACTATAGTCTAGTCTATAGTCAGGACTATAGTCTAGACTATATAGTCAGGACTATAGTCTAGTCGATAGTCGGGACTATAGTCTAGTCGATAGTCGGGACTATAGTCTAGTCGATAGTCGGGACTATAGTCTAGTCTATAATCAGGGTCATAGTCTAGTTTATAATCAGGACTATAGTCTAGTCTATAGGCAGGACTATAGCCTAGTCTATAGTCAGGACTATAGTCTAGTCTATAGTCAGGACTATTGTTAGGACTATAGTCTAGTCTATAGTCAAAACTATAGTCTAGTCGATAGTCGGGACTATAGTCTAGTGGATAGTCAGGACTATAGTCTAGTCTATAGTCAGGACTATAGTCTAGTCTATAGTCAGGACTATAGTCTAGTCCATAGTCAGGACTATAGTCTAGTCTATAGTCAGGACTATAGTCTAGTCTATAGTCAGGACTATAGTCTAGTCTATAGTCAGGACTATAGTCTAGTCTATAGTCAGGACTATAGTCTAGTCTATAGTCAGGACTATAGTCTAGTGGATAGTCAGGACTATAGTCTAGTCTATAGTCAGGACTATAGTCAAGTCTATAGTCAGGACTATAGTCTAGTCTATATTCAGGACTATAGTCTAGTCTATAGTCAGGACTATAGTCTAGTGGATAGTCAGGACTATTGTTAGGACTATAGTCTAGTCTATAGTCAAAACCATAGTCTAGTCGATAGTCGGGACTATAGTCTAGTGGATAGTCAGGACTATAGTCTAGTCTATAGTCAGGACTATAGTCAAGTCTATAGTCAGGACTATAGTTTAGTCTATAGTCAGGACTATAGTCTAGTCTATAGTCAGGACTATAGTCTAGTCTATAGTCAGGACTATAGTCTAGTCTATAGTCAGGACTATTGTCTAGTCTATAGTCAGGACTATTGTCTAGTCTATAGTCAATACTATAGTCCTGTTTATAGTCAGGGCTGTAGTCTAGTCTATAGTCAGGATTATAGTCAGGACTATATTCTAGCACTTATAGCCAAGTCTAGTCTATAGTCAGGACTATAGTCTGCAGTCAGGACTATAGTTTATAGTCAGGACTATAGTCTATAGTCAGGACTTTTGTTTATAGTCAGGAGTATAGTCTGTAGTCAGAACTATAGTTTATAGTCAGGACTATAGTCTATAGTCAGGACTATAGTTTATAGCCAGGAGTATAGTCTATAGTCAGAATTATAGTTTATAGTCAGGAGTATAGTCTGTAGTCAGAACTATAGTTTATATTCAGGACTATAGTTTATAGTCAGGAGTATAGTCTGTAGTCGGAACTATAGTTTATTGTCAGGACTATAGTCTATAGTCAGGACTATAGTTTATAGCCACGAGTATAGTCTGTAGTCAGAACTATAATTTATAGTCAGGACTATATTTTATAGGCAGAACTATAGTCTATAGTCAGGACTATAGTTTATAGTCAGGAGTATAGTCTGTAGTCAGAACTATAGTTTATAGTCAGGACTATAGTCTATATTCAGGACTATAGTCTATAGTCAGGACTATAGTCTATAGTCAGGACTACAATCTAGTCTATAGTCAAGACTATAATGTACTCTATACAACATATAGCATACTTGTAGGAATTTTATTTTTCCTTATTTATTTTTTATTTGATTCCTTTATCCCTAAACATAATGTATCTATAACCAACTAATAACTTTATATGCCTCTTCTCTAATATTTACATAATCTAGCTACATATCTCTATTTTTATTCTGCTATGCTACAGACTGTAACTAATAAATATAATGTAAATAAAAATACGTGTGTATAACAAAAACTTAAGGCTTAATTTATTTATAAAAACAAAGCCACACACACACACACATACATATATCTAAATCTATGTTTAGAAATAAAAATAAAATAAACTGCAAAAGGTAAAACATACTTAAAGGCTTTTACAGGAAACTATAAGCAAGTAAATAGGAAAATAATAGAGATTTGAAATGAAACAACAAACAAAGTGTTTAAAATTTATTTTAGCAAAAAAGCCAGGGTGAGAGAGTTTATGTTTATTTTAAAATAAACTTATTAGTTCAGAAGATTTTAAAACAGGTATAAAAATAATACCAAAAGGAGGAAAATTGCAAGTCTAAGGGAAGTGTTAATGATGCTTAAAAAAGGCAGAGTCCAATTAGTGAAATAATTCATAAACAGGAAAAACTAAAACACTTAAACACATACATATGTATATATACATACACATATACATAAAAGTTTTTGTTTGTTAATAGGAAAAATTCAAGTTTTTATGGAATAAATATATACACATACATACAAGTATATGTATTTATGTATAATATGTATTAGAAAAAGTCTCACAGCTAATGTCTGACTGTAAGTATGTATGTGAGTGTACATACAATTAGGTAGGTATGTGCTTATATACCCACTTTTATATCCTTGTTACCATTACCAGACATTAGAAGTAACATTTTTTGTTTGTTATTTTCAACATAATACTGTAATTAGTGTTTTATGCCTAAAAATAGGCTTAATATTATGTATTTATATTTGCAGTGGTATAAAGGTACGCTATAGGCTAAACTATAGATAGACTAGATCATAGAAATTACTACACACAAGACAATAGACCAGACTATACAGTGAACTTTAATACAGACTATAATCCAAACTATAAACTAAGCTATAGTTTAGACTATAGACTAGACTATGTTTCAGACAATGGACTAGAATATAGTACAGACTATATATTAGACTATAATAAATTTCATAGAATAAATTATAGACTAGTCTATCGACTAGACCATAGTCTAAAATATAAAATAAAAAATTTTCTTAAGAGAAAATTGTTAGCAAAATATTGTTTTCAGTGACAGTTTTCACGTGCTTAAGAAAGAATTTTTAGCATAAAATTTACTAAAAAATGTTTTCAACGAAATAAAGGTTATTGTTAAGAGAAAATATTTAACGCATATTTTTCAAGACAATTTTTTACAAAAAAAATCTTTCTAAGATAAAATAGTTGTCTAAAAGGAGAAATCATTACCGAAAAGTCTGAAGTAAAATTTTTGAAGAATTGTAATGAACAATATTTTAAAGTGAAGATATCCCTTAAAAAAAAAAATGTTGATAAAAAAAATTTTCTTTTTGAAAATATTAAGAGAGAAATTGTCCCAAAAAAATATTTTAAAGAGATTTCTCGTTAGAATATATTTAAAAAATTCTCAAAGAAAAATTTGTTATTTATTACTAAAAATATTTTAGAGAATTTTATTAAGAGATAATATTAAGCAATAATTTTCTGAAGAGAACATTGATAACAAATTTTTTTACGGAAAACCTTAGAAGAAAATTGTTAGCAAAAATGTTTCTTATGCCAAAATCTCAAAAGAACAAATTATTGAGGAAAAATTAGATTAAGAAAATATTAATAGCAAAAGTATTTCTTAAAGAAAATTTTTATTTTATTTTTTTTTTTTTATTAACCTTGTTAAAAATTACAATATTTAACACAATTTTTTCCTTTCCCTCTCTCCTCACCCCTAACAATTATTTTCCCTAATTTCATATTCCTAAACATTAATCAATTATTACCCCTAAATATATAGCATACTTTTAAGGTGCAAGAATAAAAAGAAAATAAAACATTAATATTAAAAAAAGTATTATTGCCTCTTGTAAGAACAAGTTAAATATAATTTTTATTATTACTCATCTTAGCGTTCGACACACACACTCTCTCTCTCATTCTCTCATTTAACAGTTAACTGATAAAATTTATGTTAAACATAATATAATTTTCACGCTTCATTATTTACAGGAAAAAAACCGACAAAAGAAAATATATAAATTTTAACTTGTAAGTAAATGAGGATGCTTAAAATAAAACTGAAACAACAACGAAAGCAGTAACGACAAAAACATTAACCAAGAAGCTGCTGCAAAAGAAGAAGAAGAGAAAAACAATTATTAAACGAAGTCAAGTACAACAACATAAATTACTTTTAGTCGATGAAAAATAATAGCATAACACCAAGGAGCTCATTTTGTATAACCATTATTATAGCTACCTTAAAGTATACATTACAAATTGTTGTAATTGTATTTGTGTTATAAATAGTAAAAGCTACTTTGGTTAAGAGCGAGTGTAAATAAATACTTTTTTTTATTTATTTAAGTATATGAGTGTGTATGTATTTTAGTAAGTATGAATACATACATATACAAAACTGTATAATGTTAACATTAATTTTAACATATTCCTTTCTGAGTTTTTTTTTTTTTTTTGCTTTTGTTTTTGTTATTTGTGTTTCATACTTAAAACCATAAAATTAAACAAGTATGTCGTAAAAAAAAATAATTTTTTGCTTTTTTTTCCATTTGGCTATTAACTCAATATGTATAAGTATAACATATAAATATTCTCTATATACATAAAAATATTTAACAACTTCCTCGTTTTTCATTTACAGTTTATACGGGTGAATCTGGTATGATGACTGAAGTGAACATTAATTTAATGTGTTGAATGCAAAAAAAAAATATATATTAATGTTGGATTTTGTTAAGGTTTGTTTAAGCTACATTAAAGCTAAAGCAGATATTTTAGGGAATTTTTATTTAAGGAACGAAATGAAATTAAAAGTCACTTATTTTTTTATTTTCCTTCGATTTTAGGAAAATTTACAAAATTTTCAAAGATATTTGAAAGTGGAACGAAATGGAATTATATGAAACATAATAAATTTTTAGCCAAATTGATTTCAATTAATTTTAGAATCCCTTTAAATTATTTAAAGCAGAAAAACTTAACGAAATTTAAGTTTTAGAACAAAGGAACGAAATGGAATTCTGTGAAACATTGCTTAAAATAAAATAATTTACCTTAATTTTGTAAAAGAATTATAAAAATATTTATATTTAGTAAAATTTATGGAAAAATTACATATTTTTCAAGTGGAACGAAATGGAATGCTGTGAAATACAGCTTAAAAATTATTATTTTGTCTGAGTTCTGTTAAAATATTATTAATTAATTTATATTTAATAAAATTCATGGAAAAATTAAAAAATGTAAGGCCTATATTTCGTGTGGAACGAAATGGAATTCAGTGAAACACTGCTTAAAATTTTTTATTTTGGCTGAATTCTGTTAAATTATTATTAATTTATTTATATTTAATAAAATGTATGGGAAAATTGCAAAATTTAAGGCATATTTTTCAAGTGAAACGAAATGGATATCAGTGAAACACTGCTTAAAATTTAACTTGTTGCTGAATTATATATTTAATTTTATACTTAATAAAATTTATGGAAATATTTACAAAATTAAGGGAGTTTTTCAAGTGGAACGAAATGGAATATATGGAAACACCGCTTGAAATAAAATAATTTGCTTGAATTTTCAAAAAAGAAAATTAATATTTATTTATATTTAGTAAAATTTATAGACAAACTACAAAAATTGAAGTAACTTTCAATTGGAACGAAATGGCATTCAGTGAAAGCTTTTAAAATTTTTTTCTTTTGCTGAATTCTACTAAAATTCATTTATTTTAAATAAAATGTTCAAAATTTTAGGATTTTTTTCAAATGGAACGAAATGGAATTCAGTGAAACACTGCTTGGAATTAAATATATTGGTTGAGTTTTACTAAAATATTACTAATTCATTTATATTTAATAAAATTTTCAAGAAAATTTACGAAATTTAGGGCATTTTTTCAAGTGGAACGAAATGGAATTTTGTGAAACACTAAAAAATTTTTAAACAAAATCTTTAAAACTATTTCAGAGTATTTAAAGCTGAAAAACTTACAAGACTTCAACTTAAATTAGAGGAACGAAATGGAATATAATGAAACATCGCTAAAAATAAAATAATTCGTCTGAATTTTGTAAGAAAATTATTAATTTATTTACACTTAGCAAAATTTATGGAAAACTACAAAATTTTAGGAATTTTTTCAAGCGAAATGAAATGGAATTCAGTGAAACAAACCTTGAAATTAAATTTTTAGGGTGAATTCTGTTAAAATATTTTAATTAATTTATGTTTAATAAAATTTTAAAGAAAATTTACAAAATGTAAGGATGTTTTTCTTGTGGAACGAAATGGAATTGAGTAAAACACTGCTTAAAATTTATTATTTTTGTTAAATTCTATTAAAATATTATTAATTTATTTATATTTAATAAAATTTATGGAAAAATTGCAAAATTTAAGGCATATTTTTCATGTGGAATGAAATGGAATACATTGAAACACTGCCTAAAATTAAATTTTTTGGCTGAATTTTACAAAAATATTTTTAATACATTTATATTTAATAAAATTTTCAAGAAAATTTACAAAATTTAGGGAATTTTTGCAAGTGGAACGAAATGGAATTTCTGAAAAACTATCATTTTGCTACAATTTTAGCAGGTTTTGGTAAGAATGTATTAAATTTGTAATTCTTTATGAACAATTTTTCAAATTTTACATTTTAACTGAAATTTTGCTTAAGGAATGAAATGGAATTAGGCGAAACATAAATAAATTTACCAAAAATACACAAAATTCCCTTCAAGAAAAAAATTTGATGACAAAGTCAAAAATTTTTAAAAATATTTTATAAAAGGAACGAAATGAAAATTTGTGAAACACGGCAATTATTCAATTATTTGAGCAAATATTGTTGAAAATATTACTAAAACTCCATTTTTATAACAAATTATTAAAATTATTTCATTTCAAGTAAATTTTTGATATAGGAACGAAATGGAATTTAGTGGAACATAGACAAATTTTAAAAAATATACAAAATTCTAATAGAAAAATCTAGTTTCAGATTTAAAAAGGAAAAATTTTTCACTTTTTTCATATTTTAATTAGAGAAACGAAATGGTATTTAGTGAAACACTGCAATTTAGGGGGAAATTTAAAATTTGAATATTTTATTATTGGAACGAATTGGAATGTAGTGAAACATGTTAATTTTTGGTGAATATTGTTTAAAATTTAATTATTTTATTATTTTTAAGTTAAAGGGGCATAAATGTAATCAAATTAGTCATATTTTGTTCGAGGAATGAAATGGAATTTTGTGAAACATAAATTTTTTTAAGGGATTTTGATTAAAAATTAAACATTTTTACGTTCTAAGGTTTCTGGAGGAAAATTATTATAAAAATAATATTTTGTTAGAGAAACGAAATGGGATTATGTGAAACATGTTAATTTTTGGTAAATTTCAATTCAAAATGATATATTTCGTATCTATCATGTAAAAATATCATGAAAATTTTAATATTTTGTTAGAGGAACGTTATGGAAATTTATGAAACACTTTAAAAATAACATTTAACCTTGTTTTATAAATTAATTCTGTTTTATTGATTATTTTTAAATAAATTTATTGTAATTACCCAAAAAAAGTTGTATTTTTTGGCCTTTAAAAAACATTATAAATTTTATTTTATACTTTTTATGGATTTTTTTTTTTAACTTTAATGTCTGTTCTCAAATCTATTACAATTTAAGCATACTTTTGTCATAAATATTTATGTGTTTTATTTTTTAAACAAATAAAAAAAAACTCCCATTTTTATTTGCTATCACTTTTATGATTGTTGAGAAACTCTCCAAAAGGAAATAAAATACTTTTCAAACACCAACTCCCTATACGTTGTTCGCTAACATCCTTGTCCACATCCTCTAAATAAATAAAAATAATAAAAATCCATATAAATAAAAAAGCAAAAAAAAAAAAAGATAAAACTCTTAATGTTCAAGTACAAATGCGTAAATGGATTTGGGTAGAAGGTTGACGAGTAGTATAATGACAAGTGGATGTTTATGTTTTAAGCCATAAAATATGCTATAAAATACAAATACATACCAATGACAATGACGACAACAACGACGAGAAGAGCGCATAATAAAACGTTAGAAACAATGGTGAAAATATTTTTAACCTTAAATTTGTGTGTAAGAGTATTTGTGGGAAACACAAATACTTACATATACAAACACACATATACAAATAAATAACCATAACATTAATGTCAACAACAATAAAGAAAAAAATCTGTCATATCGACTCATAAATACAAACACACACTAAAAGCAAGCGAAAAATAGTAAGAGGGAAACAAATAATGTATTCAAATATATTTTTACACACACACCCACATTAATTTACATACAAGTATTTTGTCATAAATTTTATTTTAAAAATATTTTTTTTTTTTTTTTTTTATTCATCATGTCTTGTATTAAAAAAAAACAACAAAAACAGATATGAAAAATATTAAATAGTTTAATAAAAAAATTTTGAAAGAAAAAAATATTTTATGTAAATAAATGTGTTTAAAGCAAGTGTCAGTTTTTTGTTCATATGTATATGTAGGCACGTGTATATTATGATTTTAAAGAAAATCATAAAAAAAATACACAAACTAGTTGTAACAACAGCTGATGGATAATTTCAAATGCCTTGTATACAAACTCCTTAGACATTTTCATTAATTTGAGACACTTGTCTGAAACACATTTCTTCTTTATACAATACTATTTGAATAAATAAGTAATTTTAATAAAAGTTTTGTGTAAAATGATGACACTAAAAGCCAGATTGTTTAAGTTAACATTTAATAATGTTGAAAAGTACTCAAAAAATATGAAAAATATGGAAATTAGTTTAAAAAAAATTAAATAAAATCTTAAATAAATAATTTTAAAGCTAAATTATAGAAGTTTTAAAGCAACTTCAAAATTTGTTTGCCAAATTAAATCAAAGAAACGAAATGGAAGTTTATGAAACATAACAAAATCTTCAAAATGTTTACTCTAAAACACCTTTAAAACAAATTTGAAGAAAAACCAGACAACAAAATCTATAAATATTAAATTTTAGTTAGGGGAACGAAACGGAATCAAGTGAAACACGCAAAAAATATTAAAAATTGTTGCCTTAAAAAATTTCTGATATTAATTTGAGAAATAAGTAGTTAAAATTTTTTTAAAATATCGAATTTTATTAAAAGGAACGAAATGGAATCAAGTGAAAGACAGCAAAATATTCAAGATTTAATCTTTAATATACCTTAACAAAAAATATAAATAAAAAATAGACGAAAAACATTGGAATTAGAATATTTTATTTAGAGGAATGAAATGGAATTAGATAAAACATAAAAAATTTTCAAAACTTTTGTTTTAAAAAAATATTTTAAGCAAATATGAGAAAAATGTAGTCGAGAAAATGTATAATAGAAAATTTTAGTTAGAGGAACGAAATGGAATTTATTGAAACACAACGAAATCTTTTAAAAAAAATATGTTCAACAAATATGAGAAAAATGAATATAAAGTTAAGAAAAAAATAGTCGAAAGACTATAAACAAAAACTTTTTATTTAGAGGAACGAAATGGAATTAGCGAAACAAAAACGAATTCTCAAGGTTTTTGCTTTAAAAAAAATATATTTTCAACAAATATGAGAAAAATGTAGTCGAAAAACTTTAAAATAGAAAATTCTAGTTAAAGGAACGAAATGGAATTTAGTGAAACATAACAAAATCTTCAAGATTTATGTTCAAAATATCACCTAAAGTAAATATGACGATAAAAAAAAGTTGAAAACTTTGAAAAAATATCAAATTTTGACACAAGGAACGAAATGAAAATTAATAACACACCATAATCTTCCAAATAACAGCTCTAAGAAATATCATAAGTATTTTACAGCAATAAATCAAAGGAAAAACTTAAAAAGAAGCCATTTTTATTAAAGGAATGCAATGGATATAGTGAAACATATCAAAATGTTTCCTTTAAAATACTTCTAAAATAAATAAAACCAATAAATCAGAGGAAACACTAAAAATTTACAATTTCGTCTAAAGGGACGTAATGGAATTTAGTGAAACATAGCAAAATCTGGAAGATTTTAACACTACAATAACTGTAGAATCAATGAGACCTAGAAAACATTAAAAATAAATGTTAAAATGCAAATTTTTATAAAGGGAACGAAATGAAATTTAGTGAAACGTGCCTTAAAATGAAGAAAATTTACAGTCGAAAGTTTTTTAAATACATTCAAAATCTTTTAAAAGCCTAGAAAGTAAAGAAAAATGTGCTAAAAATCAGTTTTTTTAAGGCGGAACGAAATGGAATAGTGTGAAATATGTCCCAAAATGCTGAAAATTTATAGTTAAACTTTCCAAAAACATGTAAATCATCTTGAAGCCTGAAAAATTTGTTAAACAATTATTTTTCATTGGAGGAACGAAATGGAATTTAGTGAAACATGTTCGAATATGCAGGAAACGCATGGAAAAAGTATTTTAGATATATTGAATTAAATTCTTAGCTACAAATATTCTTATATTAAATTGTGCCAGAAAATTTAATCTTCCTAAAAGGAACGAAATGGAATTTAATGAAACACATTCAAATATGCAGAAAATTTACCGAAAAAGTATTCTAAATTATCTATATACACTTTTTCTCTAAATATAAGAAAAGTGTGCCAAAAAATCAAATTTTCCTAAGAGGAACGAAATTGAATAAAATGAAAGATGTTCAAATATGCACGAAATTTGCGTAAAAATTACTTTTAATTTATCTACATTCATTTTCAGCTTTAAATATAAGAAAAATATGACAAAAAATTAAATTTTCCAAAGAGGAACGAAATGGAATATGATGAAACTTGTTGAAATATGCAAGAAATTTACGAAAAGGTATTCTTAATTTATCTGCATTTATTTTCTGCTTTAAATATAAGAAAAGTATGCCAAAAAATTTATTTTTCTTAAGTGGAACGAAATGGAATATAAAGAAACATGTAAGAAATTTACAAAGAAAGTATTTTTAATTTATCTACATTTATTTTCAGCTTTAAGTATAAGAAAAATGTGCCAATAAATCCAATTTTCCTAAAAGGAACGAAATGGAATTTAAAGAAACATGTTCAAATATGAAAGAAATTTACGGAGAAAGTATTCCTAATTTACCTACATTAATTTTCAGCTTGAAATATATAAAAAATTAGCCAAAAAAATTAGTTTTCCTAAAAGGAACGAAATGAAATTTTGTGAAACATGTTTAAATAACCGGAAAATTAATACAAACGAATATTTTAAATACCTATAAAACCATTTTCAGCTTCAAGCGAAAGAAAAATGTTCCAAAACCCATTTTTCTTTTGAGGAACGAAATGGAATTAAGTCAAGCATGTTTTATTTAATTTATTTTAAATTAATTTATACCACCTGCAACCGTTAAAAATAAAGAAATTTTACTAAAAATTATTTTTTCTTATGAGGAACAAAGTGGAATTTAGTGAAACATGTTCAAATATTTAAATGCATTTTAAATGCATTTAAATGCATTTTAATCTATTTCAAGCATGAAATGTTATAAAACATGGTCTAAAAATCAAATTTTCCTAAGAGGAATGAAATGGAATTTAGTGAAACATGTCTTAAAATGCTACATAATTCATAGAAGAGAGCTTTTTAAACCGTTTGAACCCTTTTCATGTATTAATAGTAAAGAAAAATGTACTAAAAATACATTTTTTCTAGAAGGAACGAAATGGAATTAAGAGAAACATACAAAAAATTTTTGTGAAAAAATATTTTAAATTTTTCTAAAACCATTTTAAGTAATAGAAAAAAAATTGTATTAAAATTTTTTTTTTCTTCTAAGGAACGAAATGGAATTTAGTGAAACATTCCCAAACATGTAAGGAATTGACGAAAAAAGTATTTTAAATTTATCTTAACCCTTTTATATCTTTAAAAGTAAAGAAAATTGTATTAAAAATATTTTTTTCTTAAGAGGAACAAAATGGAATTTAGTGAAACATATCTTTAAAAGCAGAAAAAGATAATGAAATTAATCTAAATATGCTAGGGATATAAACAATTTATAAAATTCTTTTAAAAAATGCAAATTTCCTATTTTTTTTTTTTTTTTTTTTTGTTAGAAAAAATTGTCTAATTTTCTAAATATCCTGCCAAACTACAAATCCATTCTAATCCTTAAAACAAATTTATATGAATAGTTTTTTTATTATTTTCTCTACTTCTAATCTTCAGCAATATTTCATTCTTTGAAGGACATTTCAAATTAAGTTTTGTTACCAAATATTTATAACTTTTACTGGTTTTTCCTCTAATAACAATTGCAATATAAATAGATTTTCTTTTCTCTTTTATATTTAAATTAAAGTTTATTTTTTCTTTTCGATTTTCTCTGACTGTTTCTTTACCAAAGCAAAGAAAAGAACTTATAGTGACTAATGATATTTCCGCCTGGCTAAGTTTTTAATATGACTTTTCTATTTATTACATTGGCCCGCATTTGCCTTTTATACAACAATTTTAGTTACTACTTCCTTTGAAAAGTATAAGAAAAAAAACTAATTTTTCTCTTTCTTATTGTATTTGAATACTTTTTTAGAAGAGTTTGACTTTTTCTTTTTTATCTTAAAAAGAAAAAATAAACATAAAAAGTATTTCATATTATTTTAAAAGCTTTAACTGTCACTGATATTTTGATAAATATATTTTTTTGTATATATTTTAGTTTTATATGGTTGGATTTAACTAAAAGAGAATGTGGAGTTTAGACTGCTTTCTATGGAAAATTCTCAAAAAATCGCTTTCCTTCTTATACATTTATTTATATTTATATTGAGCTTGTATTTTGTCACATGTTACGTTCATTATATTTTTAAAAATATTTTTTCGTTTCTTTGTTAAAATCCCCAATCAACTTTGACCTTTATTTAATATTTCAAATGCTTGGCAACAGAAAAGAAATTTGCCAAGAAAAGATAAATGGAAATAAAAAAAAAAAAAAAATACTACAAATTCATAATCATGTTTATGTAAAAGGTTATATATTTTTTTTAGAAACCCCAGCTGCTTATTACAGGAAACGAAATTGTATTTAATAAAACAACACGAATAATAAAAAAATCATAAAGAGACTAAAGTATTTAAACCTTTTTTCTACGCTCAATATAATTCAAAACAAATTTTGGATAATTTTGAAAATTTGTTCTCAAGAGGCATGAAATTAAATTTAGTGAAACATAGCTTAATATCTTCCAAATTCAATGAAAAGTAATCTAAACTATTAAAAAATAGTTAGAAATTATTTAATTTAAGGAAAAATTAATTAAAAATTCATATTACGCCCCAAGGAACAAAATGGAATTTAATGAAACACATCTAAATTTACAATAACTTAAATTCAAAATGACTTTTTAACAAAAATAAACTAAATTAAGAAACAATGAGAAACTAATAAAATTTTCTCAAAAGGAACGTAATGGAATTTAGTGAAACATCACTTAATAGCAAACAATTTCATAGAAAAATTCCCCAAAAAATATTTATAAAAAATTTAAAAATATGAATTTATGAAAAATGCCTTAAAAATCATTATTTTTCTAAAAGGAATGAAATGGAATTTAGTGAAACATATCCGAAAACTTTTAAGTTTTCGAGTTTAAAAAATTTTAAATTAAAAGTAATAATAATAATAAATTTCTATAAAAAATCTAAAGCTTCTAAATTTCTGTAGAAAATTTAGAGCTTTTAACCAAGTGTTCATTACTTTTATAGAAATTAAAAAGCTTTAAACTAATTTTTTAAATACAAAATATAAACATTTGTTGATAGAAGCTTCAAAATTTTTTAGGGAAACAGAAATATGTTAAAAAAGCTTTAAAGTTTTGCAGGGAAAACTATAGCTCTTCAAGTTTTCTTCAGAAGATCGGTAGCTTAAAATCGAAAACCTTTCAAATTTTCTACAAAAAATCTAAAGCTTTCATAATTTTTATAGAAATTCAAAAGCTTTTAGAAAATAAATCTAATTTTTTTTTAATGAAAATTTATACCAAAAATTTCTGTAGAAAATAAAAGTAAACAAAGCTTTTAAATTTTCTATAAAACTCTATAAAAATCTTTTAAGCTTTCCATAAAAAATTTAAAGTTTTCTGTAAAAATAAAAATCTTTCTGAAAAACGTTCAAATATCCTATAAAAAATCAGAAGCTCTAAAAAAGCTTTTAGGTTAAATATAGAAATTTAAAAGCTTTATACAAATATTTTGAGATTTTAGAAAATCACAACTTTTCAGCTTTTGGAAAATCAAAACTTTTCAGGTTTTATATAGAAAATCAAAAGCTTTAAGAAAATCTTTTTTATACAATAGAGAATTAAAAGCTTCAAAATTTTCCATAGAAAGTCTTTTTTAGAATCTTAAGCTTTTAATATGTTTTTCAGTGTTTTATATAAAACTAAATGGATCATAAACTGCTTTAAAATTTTCTATAGAAAATCGAAAAGTTTATAAAAAGCTTTCAGGTTTTCTTTGGAAAATCCAAAGTTTTTTAATTAAACTTTTTGTTTTTTAAGAAACATCTAATGGTTTAAAAAAGCCTGCAACATTTATATAAATAATTAAAAGCTTTATAAAAGTTTTAAATATAAAATTTAAAGCTTTATACAAAACCTAAAAATTCTCTATATAAAATCGAATAATTTATAAAAAGCTACCAAATTTCCTACTAGAAGTCAAAAGTTTTGTAAAAATACTATAGAAATTCGACGACTTTATAAAAACTTTTCAAGAATTAATTCTTAAAAATTTATAAAATACTTTCAAATTTCCTATAAAAATTTAAAACTTTATAATTTTTTTTTAAAGTTTTTTATACATGTCGAAAGATTTAATAAAAAAATTGAAAAAGTCAAATAAAGTTTAAAGTTATTAATTTTAAATTAAAAGTTTTGCAAAAAACAGTGGTTTTCTTAAAAAAAAAAATAATAATAATAAAACTTTTATTATAAGCTTTGATAATTTCTATGGAAAATCGAAAGCTTCATAGTAATTGCTACGATTTTTACAAAAAAAAAAAAAATATAAAAAAGCTTTTTATGTTTTTTTACATAAAATCAAAACAAAATTCATATTTCTATAGAAAATCGATAAAATTAAAACCTTTTAAATCTTATGTAAAAAGCTTTCAAGTTTTCTGTAAAAACCTTTTAACCTTATAAAAAGCTTTACATTTTTTTACAGAAACTCGAAAATTTTTTAAAAAGCTTTCTATCAAAATTAAAAGCTTTATAAAATTTTTTTAAGTTTTTTATAGGTAACAAAAGATTTATAAAAAGTCTTATTAAAAAACTCAAAAGCTTTTAATAAAGCTAAAAACCGAAAGCTTTAGAAAAACCTCTCAATTTTGTATAGATAATCAAAAAATGTTTAAAAAGCTTTAAATTTTTTTACATAAAATCAAAACAAAAATCATTATTTCTGTAGAAATTCGAAAAAAATTATTAAAAGCCTAAAGTTTTCTATAGGAAATCGTATTATTTATAAAAATCTTTCCTGTTTTCTAATGAAAATCTAAAATTTCATTAAAACCTTTCAAATCTTATGTAAAAAGTAAAAAATTTTTAAAAAAGCTTTCAAGTTTTCTATAAAAAGCCTAAAACTTTATAAAAAGCTTTAAGTTTTTTTACAAAAATTCGAACATTTTTATTTTGTAGATTTCAAAAGTTTTATAAAAAGCTTTAAAGTTTTATGTAAAAAAATCGAAAACTTTTAATAAAGTTTTCAATATTAAATTAAAAACTTAACATAAAGCAGTAAAGTTTTCTATAGAAAATTCAAAACTTGAATATAAGCTTTCATAGTTTCTATAAAAAATTTAAAGCTTATAAAAACCTCTTAACTTTTTGTAGAAACTCTAATGATTTGTAAATTTTTCTATATAAAATCAAAACAAATATCATTATTTCTATAGAAAATCTAATAAATTATTAAAAACATTAAAATTTTTTAAAGAAAATTTAAATATAAAAATATAAAAAGATTTCATGTTTTCTAATGAAAATCTAAGGAAAATCTTATGTAAAAAGCCAAAAGCTTTGTAAAAATCTTTTAAGTTTTTGGCACAAAATCGAAACCATATAAAAATCTTTTAAAAAATTCGAAAAATGTATAGAAAGTTTTCAAGTTTTCTATAAAAATCGGAAACTTTATAAAAAAAAGTTCATGTTTTTTATAGGTAACGAATTTTTATAGAAAGCTTTCAAGTTTTGTGCAGAAAATCAAAACCTTCTAATAAATCTTTAAAGTTTTTAATACAAAATTAAAAGCTTTATAAAATGCATTGAAGTTATCTTTAAAAAATCGAAAACTTTAATCAAGCTTTCATAATTTCTATAGAAAATGAAAGCTTTAGTAAAAACATTAAAATTTTCTATTAAAAAAATCAAAACAAAAATTATTTCAACAGGAAATTTAAAGCATCATAAAAATTTATCAGGTTTTTTTTTATAGCGAAACGAAAATTTTTATAGGTAATCAACGCTTTTTGTAAGGCTTTCAATATAAAATTTAAAGCTTTATAAAAAGCAGTGATGTTTTCTGGAGAAAATCGAAAGCTTTAAAAAATCTCTCAAATTTTTTTTTTATAGAAAATCGATAGCTTCAAATTCTTCTATTTAAAATTAAAACAAAAATCCTTATTCCAATATAAAGTCTTAAGCAATTATTAAAATAAAATTTAAAACTTTATAAAAAACAATTTTCTATAGGAAATCGTATTATTTATAAAAAAGCTTTCCTGTTTTCAAATGAAAATCTAAGGTTTCATTTAAACCTTTCAAATCTTATGTAAAAAGTCAAAATTTTTGTAAAAAGCTTTCAAGTTTTCTGTAAAAAGCCTAAAACTTTATAAAAATCTTTAAATTTGTTTACAAAAATTAAAAAATTTTTAAATTTTTTTGTAGGTTTCAAAAGTTTTATAAAAAGCTTTAAAGTTTTATGTAAAAAATCGAAAACTTTTCATAAAGCTTTAAAGTTTTCAATATTAAATTAAAAACTTAATATAAAGCAGTAAAGTTTTCTATAGAAAATTCAAAACTTGAATATAAGCTTTCATAAATTCTATAGAAAATCAAAAGCAGTTCAAAAACCTTTAAAGTTTTTAATAAATATCGAAAGGTTTCTAATATAAAATTAAAAGCTTTATAAAAAGCTGCGAAGTTTTCTATATAAAATCTACAATTTTATTTTAAGCTTTCATAAACTCTATAGAAAATCAAAAGCATTACAAAAACCTTTGCAGTTTTTTTTTATAAAAAATCGAAATATTTCTAAAAAGATTTCAACATTTTTACATAAAATCAAAAAAATTTTTTAAAGTTTAAAGTTTTTATCAAAAACTAAAAGCTTTTAAAAGAGTATTAACATTGTTAAAAAAAAAAAATCCAAGAAAGAGTTTTACATTTTTTAATAAAAAAAAAAAACTGAAAGCTTTTAAAACAGCATTAACATTTTTAATAAAAAATCGATATGGTAATATGGTTTTTTTCCAAAACATTAGAATTGTCTATGAAAAAAAGTAAAAGCTATTAAGAAAGCTTAAAAATAACTATCTAAAGAATGCTGTTTCAAAAATTGCACACAAAATCTAACAGTTTTTTTAAATAGCAAAACAAAGGCTTTTCATAAATTTTTAGAATTTTGTATAGAAAATGTAAAGCTTTTGAGGTTTTTATATAGAAAATCAGAAGCTGTTCTTAAATTTTCTAAAAATTTTAATATTTAATTCCATAGTTAATACAACTATAAAGAAAATGTAAAACTTCTGTTAGAATTTAGAATATTTTAAACATTTTGTAATTATTCCTAAAGATGAGCTCATACTTGGTTTCGATTTGTTACTAACTTTTTGCTGTTTTATTTTCTTTTCATCAACTTTTAAAAGCTTACTTTTTCACGTTTTCTTTGTATTCTAATAGTTAATACAAAGATTTGTTTCATATTTATTTTTTTAATAAATAACTTTGGGTTTCCATTCAAGTAAAGAACTTTGTTGAATATAAATTCTATATAAATATTTCAATATTTTTCTTAGCAATTCATAATCAATTTCTTGTTCACTATTTATTATTTCGATTCAAAATTGTTGGATTTTTTTTCTGCTTTTGCTAACAATTGTTTTCTTAAACAAATAAATCACTAGATTTGGCAGAATTTCAAAAATTATTTGGTCTAGAAACAAAAAAATAAAAAGTTTTTTACTTGACCTTTTTTTTCGTTTGGTAGCTGGCTGATTTTGATTTGTGTAGGATTCAATATAATACAACAACAGCAAAAGCATAAAAGGAAGTTTTTTTAATGTTTGTTTAACATAAAAGTTATTTATTGATCATACTCATACATAAAATATAGAACGCCAAAAAGTATGCTAACTGTTTTCTTTTTCTTTCTTCTTCTTTTCATAAATTATAATTTATTAAAGTTTGTTTTTGGGGTTTGAAGTGGGGGTATAAAGAACAATAGGCTTTTAAAAATGAGGGAAAGAATTTAAAGGAAATATTTATTTTAACAAAGAAAAAAAATATGGTTAAAATAAATTTATATCATATAAAAGAAAATTTGTTATAAAATTTGCAAGGCCTACTTTTAGGGGTTTTAAATTAATTCTTTAAGTTTTAATATTTGTAACATAAATTTTTTTAAGATTCTTTAATAACAATGACATCATTTTTATGCATTTTTTTTTCTTGCCTTCAAAAATATCATGTTAAGCTTAAATAACCTAAAAAAAAGGATTTTTTTTTTTATCCAAAAAGAAACTTTTACCACTATTAATGCCAAAAAATGTTTTGCCATGCTCAAACTATACACAAAATGACGGCGTAACATACAACAAACGTGCTTCAAAATCTATGCCAAAAAACTGTTTAAGATGTGTTTTAAAAAAGCCATATATACACACACAAACAACTTTGATAGTTATTCAAACACGAAATCAGCTAACAAAGCAAAGTTTCCTTTTTTTCTAGTTCAAAAACAGAACAGAAAGAATAAAAACTAAAAAAAAATGGTTGCTCTCAAATATGTATATCAATGCATTATGTAGTTTGCAGCAGTTTTTCTGTCCACCCAAAAAAAAAAAAAAATTGTTTTTAGTTACCCAGATATTAAGTCTTTATTAAATGCACTTTTAAATACTCTTTGTTACCCTTCCTGTTTCACATTAAGAATTTACAATGACATTAAATTGTAGTCAGAAATGGAGCAAAATAATATTATAACTTGATAGAGATGTTCCGCATAAAAAGGATCAAAATAGGTACTTAAAGAGAACCAAATTTAAAACAAAATTTATTGATATAAAAATTGTAAAGGCTTTACATTTTTGTAAGAAAACTTTTACAAAAACTTTTAGGATTTTCCAAAAAACGTGACATTTAGAAAGGTAAAAAATTCTTAATTTGCACAATGGGACATTTATGTAGTTTTCCTTTCCTTAAATTAACATAATTTTGTATCAACAATCTTGAGAATAGATATGAGTTAAACCCATTCACATGTTGTTTGATAATCTTTCAATAAATTTAATATTTATATATATTTTTTTAAAAAAGTCAAAAACTGATTAAATAATTACTATGGTGTATCACATATATTTTTTCTGTAGCATAAAAAGCCTTTGTGAAGATATAAATATGTCTGTCCGTCTGTCTGTCCATACGCCTAGTTAAAAGAAAAACTAATTTATAAAAATATAACGAATATATAATGGTAATGGAAAGACATCCGGACGGACACAATAAGATTATTATTTTGATTTATAATGACCCATAGTGAATAAAATGTTATTTGGTAATTTATCTTCTAGTCTTTCAACAATTTTTGTAATGATTACTCAATTTGTATTTTAGTTATAAATAAAATATTTTTAATAATTTTGTTCAAATAAATTTTTTTTCTGTTTGCACACCACACATAGTTTTATTAATTAGACAAAAACTGATCGAATAATTACGATAGAAATATGTTGTGATAAGTACATTTTAACAGTGAATCACATATATCTTTTTTATGACACAAAAAATCTTTGTGATGATATAATTACGTCCGTCCGTCTGTCCGTATGCCTATTTCAAAGACAAATTTATGTCAATACTTTTTTAGCATCTGTCTATACCCCATTTTTAATAAAAAAAAACATCTAGACAGACGCAATATGATTATTATTTCGTTTTATAATGACCCAAAGTGAATAAAATGATGTTTGGTAATTTATTCTTTAGTCTTCCAAAAGTGTTCGTAATGATAAAAAATTTAGTTTTTTTATATAACTAAAATATTTGTTAATTAATTTGAAAATTTGTAATAAAGCACTAAAATACTAAGAAAGACATACGGATGGACACAATAAGATAATTGTTTTGCTTTATAATGATCCAAAGTAAATAATATGTTATTTGGTAATTTATTCTTTAGCCTTCTAAATATATTTGTAAAGATAACTCTATTGTTTTTTTTTTAATATAAATGTAATATTTTTTAAATAATTTTTTTTTTTTTTTTTAATGAAAAATTAAAATATTTTATATATTTTTTCTATTTTTTCTGTGTTATAAACAACCTTTACGATGATATAATTACGTCCGTCCATCTGTCCGTACGCCCAGTTCAAAGTCAAGTTTTTATCAATATTTCTTATCCCCTGGCTATAACCTATTTTTAATAGAAAAACATCCGGACGGACACAATAAGATTATCATTTTGTTTTCTAATGACCCAATCCAAAAAATATATTATTTGGTAATTTATTCTTTAACTCCCACAAATTTTTTAATGTTAAAAAAATCATTTTTTGGAATAAAATATTTTTTAATTTACTTATAAATTGGTAATAGAACACTTTCTTAGAAAGACATAAGGATGGACACAATAAGATTATTATTTTGTTTTGTAATGACCCAAAGTAAATAATATGTTGTTTGGTAATTTATTCTTTTATCTTTCACAAATTTTGGTTTTCGTCTTTTGTAGTATAAATAAAATATTTCTTAATAATTTTTATTTCAAATAAAAAATGAAAATATTTTTTAATAAAAATATTTACACACCTTTATATTTAAACTAATGAGACATAAACTGATCGAATAATTACAAGAAGATAAGAGGCTTATAATAGTGAATCACATATATTTTTTCTGTGGCATAAAAAATATTTATTATGAAATAATTACCTCCGTCCGCCTGTCCGTACGTGCATCAACTGGCTGTACTCAATTATACGGACATACGGACGGACGTTTTGATT
Source organism: Protophormia terraenovae (assembly GCA_951394005.1). Lineage (NCBI taxonomy): Eukaryota > Metazoa > Arthropoda > Insecta > Diptera > Calliphoridae > Protophormia > Protophormia terraenovae. The sequence goes on along the minus strand of OX596074.1, from coordinate 9,854,380 downwards.
ATACTATGAAAATTATAGTTTACGTCAAAAAAATGTTTCTTGAAATCATGTAAAGTATTGTTTACATCATATAAATTATTGTAAAAATAATGCTAACTTTTTTTACATCATGTAAACTTTCGTTGCATTTTGTAAACCATTGTTTATATCAAACGAAGTATTTTTACATCCTTTAAAATATTTCTTACATCATATAAACTATTATTTACATCATGTAAACATTTTTTTACGTCATATAAAAAATTGTTTACATCATGTAAACTATTTTTTTCATCATGGAAATAATTATTTACACATTAAAAACAATTGTTTTCTATTTGCAAATTATTGTTTTCTATATGTTAACTATAGTTTACATTATGTTAACTATTATTTAAATCATTTCAACTATTTTTTACATCTTGCAAACTATTGTTTACAACATGTAAAGAAAAGTTTGTTTAAATCATGTAAAGTATTGTTTATATCGTGTAAAGTATTGTAAAAATCATGCTAACTTTTTTACACGATGTAAAATTTTGTTGCATTTTGTAAACTATTGTTTGCATCAATAAAACTATTTTTTACATCCTGTAAAATATTTCTTACAACATATAAACTATTTTTTACATCATATAAACAATCTTTTACATCATGTAAACTACTCTTTTTCCATCATGGAAACAATTATTTACACATTAAAAACAATTGTTTTCTATTTGCAAATAATTGATTTCTATTTGTAAAATATTGATTACATAATATAAACTATTATTTACATTGTTTCACTATTTTTTTAAATCCCTCAAACTATAGTTTACATCCTGTAAACTAATGTTTTCATAATGTAAACTATTATTTACATCCTTTAAAGTTTAGTCTTCATCATGGAAGTAATTATTTACACGATCATTCTCTATATACAAACTGTTGTTTACATCATGTAAACTATTGTTTACATCATGTAAACTATTGTTTTCATCATGTAAAAAATGACTTACACAATGAAAACGATTATTTTCTATATGAAACCATTGTTTACATTATGTAAACTATTGTTTTCATCGCGTAAACAATTATTTATGCAATGAAAACGATTTTTTCCACATGTAAACTATTCTTTGCTTCGTGAAAATTTATTTACACCATGAAAAATTTTATTTAAACCTTTTTTGGTGTTCTATTGCTGCAAGAAAAAAAACTTAATTTTTGCATTAAAAATGTTCAGTCTTAAAAACTTAAATCCCTTTATAAAAGATACCTTCCTTTCAAATTTTTCTCTCACCTACTTCTACAGCTCTAATCCTAGCATTTTACTAGTGAAAAAAAAAAAAAAAAAAAAAAAACAGTCTCGTTTTTGGCTAAAGTACAAAATATGCCAAAGACATAAAACAGCCATAATAATAACGTCATCATTATCAAGTTCTTTAGTCCTTGTCAACAAATGATAAAATACCAACGAATGTTTCTTGTAGTTGTTGTTGTTGTCGCTTTTATATGTCTTTAACATTTGAAAATATAAAGAACAGACAGACATTTAGACTCATAACTGAACTAGAACTTAAAAGAAAAAAAACGAAAATTAAATATAAACTAAATTTAGTTTAGGCAGTCACCAGGTATTTCTATGGGGATTTTATTTATTATAATAGGAGAATACAAATTATACATGAAATGATTACGTTTCTATTTACACAGCAAACGAAAATTTGAAAGAACACACACAAACATATAATCTTATGACGTAGTTATTGTATGTATTGTGACTTGATGTATTTAAGTTCTTTTTTTTTTTTTGTAAGCAAAGTGATTACGTGTTTGCATTTCAAATATACAAACCATCTCTGATAAAACATTTTTTTTATTTGGCAAATACATCATACCTTTACATTAAGTTTGTATGTAAATGTTTGAGTATATGACCTCATTTACTTTATAGAGACTTTTTTCTTTTTCGTTTACAATAAATAATTTCACAAAAGATTTTTCGATTAAATATGAAATTATAATTAAATTTAATTGTTTACATTGTTGACATAGCGAGTTTACTTAAGGGAGAAGATTATTTGTTCCGTTTTTTACTTTTTTGGCATAAGAAATATTTATTGATTATTATCATTTGGATAATGGTGATTAGTAGGAAAATGGTGGAAATGGTGTATAAAGAAATTTACATTATTTACAAGATGTAAAAAATTTATAACAAGGTGTAAACAATAGTTTAAATGAAACAAAAAATAAAGTTAATTTAAGAAAACAATGGTTTAAACACTGTAAATTACAATAGATTGTTGTAAACAATAATTTTTACAATCTAAGCAATATTTTACATGGTGTAAAAAATAAATTACAAGATATAAACTATAATTAACATGATGTCAAACATAGTTCAAATGATGTCAAACATAATTTACATGGTGTAAAAAATAAATTACAAGATGTAAACTATAATTAACATGATGTCAAACATAGTTTAAATGATGTCAAACATAATTTACATGATGTCAAACATAGTTTACATGATGTCAAACATAGTTTACATTATGTCAAACATAGTTTACATGATGTCAAACATAGTTTACATTATGTCAAAAATAGTTTACATGATGTCAAACATAGTTTACATTATGTCAAGCATAGTTTACATGATGTCAAACTTAGTTTACATGAAGTCAAACATAGTTTACATTATGTCGAACATAGTTTACATGAAGTCAAACAAAGTTTACATGTTGTCAAACTTAGTTTACATCATGTCAAACATAATTTACATCATGTCAAACATAGTTTACATGAAGTCAAACATAGTTTACATTATGTCGAACATAGTTTACATGAAGTCAAACAAAGTTTACATGTTGTCAAACTTAGTTTACATCATGTCAAACATAGTTTACATCATGTCAAACATAGTTTACATCAAACTTAGTTTACACGAAGTCAAACATAGTTTACATTATGTCGAACATAGTTTACATGAAGTCAAACAAAGTTTACATGTTGTCAAACTTAGTTTACATCATGTCAAACATAGTTTACATCATGTCAAACATAGTTTACATCATGTCAAACTTAGTTTACATCATGTCAAACATAGTTTACATCATGTCAAACATAGTTTACATCATGTCAAACATAGTTTACATCTTGTCAAACATAGTTTACATGATGCCAAACATAGTTTACATGATGTCAAACATACTTTACATCATGTCAAACATAGTTTACATGATGTCAAACATAGTTTACATGATGTCAAACATAATTTACATGATGTCAAACATAGTTTACATGATGTCAAACATAATTTACATGATGTCAAACATAGTTTACATGATGTCAAACATAGTTTACATGATGTCAAATATAGTTTACATGATGTCAAACATAGTTTACAAGATGTCAAACATAGTTTACATGATGTAAAACATAGTTTACATGATGAAAACAATAGTTTACATGATGTAAAAAATAGTTTACATGATGTAAATAATAGTTTACATGATGTAAATAATAGTTTACACCATGTAAATAATAGTTTACACCATGTAAATAATAGTTTACACCATGTAAATAATAGTTTACATGATGTGAACAATATATTACATGAAGAAAATAATAGTTTACATGATGAAAGCAATAGTTTACATGAAGAAAACAATGACTTACATAATGCAAACAATAGTTTACGTGATGTAAACAATGTTCTACATAATGTAAACATCTAAAATGTCGAAAATTATGTCAAGAATACCTTATATTGTGTAGACAATAGCTTACATGATGTCTACCGTATTTTGCACGATATATAAATATTTTTATTGAATTAAATAATAGTTTACGTGGTGTAAACATGGGTAAACATTTTACATATCGACATGATTTAAACAAAAATTTTACTTTTTAAGAGAAGTTTACATGGTGCATACAATATATCCCAATGTCAAAATAAAGTTTACATATTTTAAAGAATAATTTACTGATGTAAACAATAGTTGACATAAAGAAAACAATACATTACATGATGTAAGTTATATTTTACATACTCCAGAAATTATTTTACATGTCCATATTATGTAAAAAACGGTGCACATGTTGAATACAATAATGTACATGAAGTTAAAGTCAATTTCCTGAAGTAAATGATAGTTTACAGGGTGTAAACTATAGCAATTATATTGTAAGGAAACGTACCTGATGTAAACATCTCTTAACTTGAAGAAAATAATAGTTTACATGATATTAACAATATATTTCATATGTCTATATGATGTCAACTACAGTTTAAATAGTGTAAATAATGACTACATTCTATATTTTAAAACACCCTTTTGTAAGTAAATAATAGTTTACAGGATAAAAACTATAGCTTGCTGGAAAAAATAATATTTTTTCATTTTATTTTACTGAAATTTTCATTGTGTAAACATGAAAAATACAATATTTTACATGACGTATGCATACGTACATTATGTAAAAATCAATTTATCTGAAGAAACTGGTGTAAAATATATTTTTAATAATAGTTTACTTATCTGCAAGATATGAACAATTGTTTACCTAGTGTAAATAATAGCCTTTCGTAGTATAGATATTACTTAGTACTTTACATAGTGTAAAAAATTATTTAAATGATGAAAACAATAACTTAAATCATGTAAATAATTATTTACATCGTGCTAATGATAGTCTACTTATATACATAATGTAAATAATATATTTTATACGGTAAATGCTGTAAACCATAATTTATATAGCATCAATGTTTATTTCCATGATGTAAATAATAGTTTACACGGGGTAAACAATAGTTTTAATGATGTTAATAACTTTATTCAAGTAAACAATAGTTTACATAGTGTATAAAATAGTTTAGCAAGTGTAAAAAATAACTGAAATAATGTAAATAATTGTTTACATCATGTAAAAATGGTATTCCTAAACAAACACAATACAAATAACAAATTAACATGGTGTCAATGAGTATTTTTGTGGTAAGAAATAATAGTTTTCATGATGTCAACTATATTTATTAAGTAAACTAAAGTTTACATATTATCAACAATAAATTACATGGCGCCGATGAGTATTTTCATGGTGTATATAATAGTTTACACTTTGTAAAAAATAGTTTTATCAAGTCAAAAATTTTTATTAAGTAAAAAATAGTTTCAATAGTGTAAACAATTTTTGAAATGATGTAAATAATTAATTACATCGTGTAAAAAATAGTATATCTATGTATACATAATGTAAATAATATATTAACATGATGTCAATAAGAATTTTCCTGAACTAGAGAATAGTTTTCAAGATGTCAAAAACATTAGTCAAGTAAACAAATGTTAACATGGTGTAAAAAATAGTTAAAAAGTGTAAACTCCAATTAAAACAATGTAAATAATTGTTTATACCATGTAAAAGTTTGTATACCTATATATACATAATGTATATAATAAATTTACATGATGTCAATGATTACATGATCAATTTCAGGGTGTAAATGATAGATTTATTGATGCCAACATTAAAAATTTAGTTTACATAATGTAAAAAATAGTTTAAATAGTGTAAAATCAATTAAAAAGTGTAAACAATCCTTTAAAAATGTAAATAATTGTTTACATCGTGTAAAAGTTAGTATATCTATGTAAACATAATGTATATAATAAATTTACATAATGTCAATGAATATTTTCAGGGTGTAAATTATAGTTTTATTAATGCCAACATTAAAAATTTAGTTTACATAGTAAAAAAAATTATTCAAATAGTATAAACAATGTTTGAAATCGTACGATCTAATGTAAGCAATTGCTAAAATGATGTAAACAATAATTATTATTTATTTTCTTTATTTCCCCTAAATTCCCTGCCTTTCTTTAGACTTCATTTTCATTTTATTTTGAAAACGATAAAAGATCACTACAAAGTTTCTTTTAAATATTTTTCATTTATTCCCAAGTAAATTAAAATCTTTAATGTAAAAAAATTTCTTTCCAACTCACCATTATCAAATTTTTCATAAGAATCACGTTCCTCCTCATTCACCTCATTTATGCTCTCATTTTCCAAATCAAAATTTCTCTCATCCGAATCGAGTATATATTCTGTTTCATCTCCCATATCTTCATTCGATGTTTGCGATGATACTACTTGATATGAGGGCGGTGTCAACACTGTACCCTCTTTATCAATATGGACATTATCTGCACCGGCCGCATAAGCAATATTTGGTTTATCCTGTTGCGACTGTTGTTGTTGCAGATGATTATTATTTAAATGATGTTGCTGCTGTTGGGTAGCCGATTTGGGTTTAGCAGCTTCGGCAACAGCCAATGTTTGTTGATGTAATGGAAGTATTAGGAGCGTTGTTAAGAAGAGAAAGGCATAAAGGAGGAAAGTTGTAGAAGAAGAAGATGAAATTGTAAATGAATTTTGTGTAGTAAATGATTGAGGATTTTTACGTTTATAGGTTGGTTGTTGATTTATAATTTTTATTTTATTTATTAAAGATAATACTAAATTTTCTGTTGGTTTTTGTTGTGGTTGTTGTGTTTTTTGTTGTTTTGTTTTACGGTTTTTATTTACAAATTGTATTATTTGTTGTTTTAAGTATAACATTTGTGTTAACAATATGGTTACTACTGCTGTTGCTGCTGTTGTTGTTGTTTTTGTTATTGTTAATTTAGCAACATTGTTTAGATACTTTGTTGCTGGCACATTATTAAAAGCCTCATACTTCTCTTGCCTGGAATATTCTGTGTTTAAGGAATTATTGTTGTTGTTGTTATTATTGCTAAGCCTTAGACGTCCTCTTCTACGTCTACTATTAAAATCTAAAGATTCTTGTTTTTGTTGTTGTTGATTTAAGTGAAAATAATGCTGCTTTTGTTGTTGTTGTGGCGGCATTATGTTTATTTGTTTAGATGTTTCAATTAAAAGAGAAGTTTTTTGCTTAAAATTTTGTGCCTTTAATTGTTGTAATTTATTAGGAATTAAACTAGGCTTTAGTGTAACGCCCTTAGCTAAGCCTGGTTTAATTTCTTGTGCATTTTGCTGCTGTTGCTGCTGCTGTTGGCTTTTTACTTTTAAAGCCCATAATGCTGCTAATGTTGTGGCAACATTTTTATTGGTTTTATTGTGGCTAATATTATTATTAATAATGTTGTTGTTGTTTTTATTATTTTTACAGCTATGCAAGGCAACATTGTTGCTGTTGGTTTGTTGTTGTTGTTGTGGTTGTGGTTGTAGAGTATTAGCCTCTGTTAAGAGAGGCTTAAATGTTATCCTTTGTTGAGAGAGTGTGTGGGAATTAGAATTTTCATGTTTGTTTTGGTTTAAACATTTTAAGTGATTGGCTGAGTTTGAGTTGTTTAAGGTTGTTGTTGTTATTATTATGTTGTTTGTTGTGTCTTTTAAATGTTGCTGTAAACATGTTGCGTGTTGCTGCAACATTGGACCCTTTAATTGATCGTTTTAAATTATTTCTTTTTTGCCTTTAAAGGCCTCTCAATTTTGTGCGGTTTATTTTATTTTATTATTATTATTTTTTTTTTTTTTTTTGGAATTAAAGGGTATTTTTTTATAATTTTTTTTTTTTCAATAAATTAAAACCGTTAAATATATCGTTGTTGCCGTTTAATAGGAGTTTATTTATTTTTAATTTTTTTATTTTAATTTAAGTTACATTTTTGTTTTTTAAATTTTTAATTTAATTTTTGTTAATTTCTTGCTAAATAGTTATAAAGGGTGCTTGTTTTTTTTTTTATTAATAATTGTTGTATTTATTTTTATATAAATAAATTTTTAGTTTTATTTATTAATTAAAGAAGACTTAGGTGTAATTTTGTTTTAAATTTTTCTTTAAATTTTATTACTTTTTTTCTCATTTATTTTATTTTTATTTTAATTTTTTACACATTTTTATTTTAACTTAAAAATTTTGTTTTTTATTAAATTAATTTTAAATTTATCACATTTTTTTTTAAAGAAAATCATACCAAGCCAAATTTATTTTTTTAAGCTTAAAAGTATTTTAATCCAGCCCCACAAAACATTTTAAAATTTACACTTTCTTACACCCACTTTCATAAATTATTTGTTTTAATATTTTATTTCTTTTTTTCACTTAACAATTTTCTTTATTATTATTTTTTTTTTTTTTTTTAATTCTCAATAACTTAATTTAAAATTTTTCCTTTCTTTTAAGAAAAAAAAAAATCTCCTCCTTCACTGTAGCCTATTTTTAGGCTAAATTTATATTTTTTTTAATATTTTTCTTTTGCTATTTTGCTCCACAAAATTTTTTTGTATTAAAACATTTTCCTTTAAGCGCTTGTCTACATGTGTTTAATTCGCGTACCTTTACCGTTATGATAACTCGTTTATTTTTCTAGTTTTCGTTAAGCTATTTTTATTTTTTTGGCTAGCATAACGTCTAGGCGCACGCTTTAATTTTTTTTTCTTTCTTTCTTGCTTGCTTTCTTTTTTCTTATATAGTCTTTTTTAGAGGGTGAGTTTATATATTTTCTATATATATATTATTTTATTCTTAATGTTGTTGTTTTTGCTATTGTTAACACCAAAAGCTTTTTTTCGTTGTTAAATGTCATGTCATTTTTCTTTGTTTTATTATTGTTTTTGTATGAAATTTGCCTCTATGCTGTTTGTAATTGAGAGCTTAATTTTAAAATAACTCTTAATTGAGTGTTTTTAAAGAAAACACTCATAGTGGAGAGTTTTTTGGTTTTATCAGGCAACACAAAAGAGAATTTTTAAGAGCTAAAAAGAGAGAAAAGAAAAAAGAGTATAAAAATTAATATAAATTTAAAAAATTAAAAAAAAAAGAGAAAATTTATTATTATATTAAGTAATTTTTAAAAATATAATTAAATTTGTATCAGAAAAACAATTAAAGTATTTTAATTCCTAAAATCTTAGTTTTATTAAACTATTTTCACTTTTGAAATAAATTTTTAAAATAAAAAGTTATTAACAATTTTCTTCAACAACCCTTGAATTAATATCAATCATACGTTACATAAAATTATTTTAATAAATTACTATTTTATTTAAAAAATTTTAAAATTTTTCGCTTACATAGATATTTAAAGATCACATTTTTTGATTTTATAAATACAATTTAGAACAAAAAATTAAATAAATTAAAAAATAAGAATTAAATAAACATTTTTCGAAATTTTAAATTATCCACTTACTAGTAACATAGCTTATTTAATAACAGATTTATACAAATTCCATTTAAATAATCCTAATTCTTAATATCTTAGCTTTAAAAATTTATTTTTATAATTTTTTTAGCTCTTGTAACTAAAAAGTTATAAGCAAGTTTCCTCAATATTCTTTGAATTAATATTAATCATACGCACCTTACACTTATGGATAAAACTAAATTTTTACAAGAAACTATAAAAAGTTATGTTTTAAAAAAATAATTTAAAGAAAAACGTATTATTTTTTTCCAGAAAACTGAAGAAATAAGAAATAAAAAGATTAAACAAAACTAAATAGAAAATTAAATATTTTCAGCAAATTTTTTGGGATTTTTTAAATACAAAATTTAAAATAATATAGTAGTAAGAATTAATAAATTTTATGTATTTTATGTATTGAAAACAAAAAAATTTTACTTGAAACTTAATTAAATTTTTAATTTTTTATTTTTGAACATGTTAAATATCAATTTCATACCGTCATAGCTTTGCTAATAATCAATGTATGGAAAATATAGATAATTTAATCTTAATTTTTAACATTTTAGCTTTAAGAAGTAATTTTTAGAAATTTTGTAGCTGTTATAACTAAAAAGTTATAAGCAATTTTCTTCAATATTCCTTGAATTAATATTAATCATACGCACCATAGGCTTATGGATAAAACTAAATTTTTACCAGAAATTGTAAGAAAATTGTAAAAAACAAATAAAACAAATAATTTAAACACTTTTCCTGGTTTGTAAAAATTTAAAATAAAACTAAAATATTTATTTTTTTTTTAATTAAATTAAAAAATTTTTCTAAAAGTTAAAAAAATAACAATAGCCCAGGAAAAATTGTATTAGTTCTACAACTAGTTCCAGAACAAATGAAAATAGCCAGTTCTCGTTCTACTTTGGTGTTACGACCAATGATTTTTGTTAGAAATTGACACCTCCAAAACTAGTTCTGTGGAAGTACTTATTAGCTAGTCAGTACCCAATCTATGGAACATTCTATGGCGTTACGACCAATAACTTTTTATTGAAATTATCACATTCGGAACTAGTTCCATAGAAACGTTAGGGAGCGGTTTCAGAGTCTGTTTTTTTTTTTATTTTTTATTCTAATGGGCTATTTTCTAAAGGCCACTTTTAAAATCAATTTAATTTTGTAAATAATCTTTTTAATTTTTAAAATTTGTTTATACAAGTATTTTAAACAGTTCTAGGAAGTCATTCGAGAACTAGTAATTTCTTCTCAGAAGTGATGTAGAAGTTATACAGAATTAGTTTTTAAGCACTAGTTCTCTAAAACATTATTTAAAACGAATTTAAAAGCAGAATAAGTTTCTACTCCAATAGTGTCAGAATTGCTTGTGATACCACTAGTTCAGAGGATGTTATTAAAGAATCTGAAGTGGTTCTGATTAATGATTTTAGATAATGTTCTAAAATTTTTCCTGGGAATATAATTTCATCAGGGAAAAATATTAAATAAAAAAGAAATTGTTAATTAACGGAATTTTATACTGACATTTTTATTAATTGCCACATAAATTTTATTATTAAAAAATATTCTTTCTTTACAAAAAATAGCACTTTATTTTAAGTTTAATTTAATTTGTTTCTTGCACTACGCTTGCTGATCACTTCACAACTAAAAACCCATGTTTTCTTAATGAATAACAATTGCATAGAATATATTATAAAAAAATAATAATGCAAATTAATTTAAAGAGAATTACAAGATCAATAATAAAGAAGATGAACGAATAACAAAACAATCATGAAACAACATTGGCTGGAATTAAGTTATAGGCAAGATAAATACGCATTTGATACATTTGGTTCTTCAGTTAAACATCCCGGCCCCCTTGCGGTTATGCAATAAACACAAAGAGACCGACAAAGAAATTCTAATATCTAAAATAATTAAAAAATTCATAGATAATTTAAGGCGTATTGGAATAAATTATTATATAAATTTTTAAGGTTACAAAAAATACATAAGTTCGCGTGCATAAAGAGAATAACAACATTAAAATATATTCAATAAACGTATTTCATAAAAAGTATTCATTAAAAATTTATTAAAAATAAATTAATTATTAATTATTACAGACAAAAAAAAAAACACAAAATGCAATAGTAAAAAATCATTCTAAACAATTTTAAATGAATTTTTATTTAAGTTTACATTGAAGCTAATATAAAATAAAATATTTCACCATTTTATAGTTGTTTAATAAACATTTTTAGAAATATTTTGTAGTCGCCGTTCAAATTCATTTTATTATAAATCAGTTTAAATCCTTAGATATAAATTCTTAGCTTTAAAAAACTATTTTTTAAGCTTTTCTAGCTTGTGTACTTAAAAAGTTATAAACAATTTTCTATAATAACCACTGAATTAATATTAATCATACGTCAAGTATGATTATTTGGTAAAATAACTTTTTTTTTAAATAATTCTGTAACTTTTGAACCTTTGGAGATATCTCAATGGTCAGAGGTGAGGTGTTTTTCGATTATACAAGCCCAGGGGTACTTGCGGGTCAGAGGGTAGTGGGTGGCTCTCAAAAGTTGGTCACCTCGGGTAAGTAATTTTTTGAAAAAATCGTCAAAAATTTATTTATGATATGACAGAAAAGAAATTTTATATATAGATAGTCCTTGTAAATCTCTACTAAAAATATGCTTACATGTGTAGGTTATCTCTTACAGTTTAAGAGATACTCAGGTCGAAATAAACCATTTTACCCCATTTTTTTGCCTCGTCTTTTTTAGTTTTATTAACTAGGCGGGCTTAATATTGCTCCTAAATTTTTTTTAAATATTTTCCAGATTCCTTACAAAATTCTAAATAATTATGCTGCAAGAACTATATAAATATATGAATCCACTAAAAAGTAATATTGATCTGAAGTTGGAACTTTAAAAAAATTTTAAATTTTTTGAGTTTTTTTCCCATAAAGATGGCAATATTTATTCACTGATAACATTTGTTTTTGTTCGTGGCTTTATCATTTTTTTAACGTTTTCAAAAGAAATCTTAATGCAAATGCATGTAAAGTAAATTTGGAGGAGCTTAGGGAAAAATTCTACCCACAAGCACTATCTAAACTTTGTCAATTTTGAAAAATTGTTTTAAATTTTTTTTGTTAAGTTCTCAAATTGCAAAGCTGGAATTGACTTGAAATTATTTTAATTATATATCAACATATGTAAGGTAAACATCCAAAAAGTATTTTATGACGAACGCCCCTTATAACGACAGGTTGACCATTTCAATGAAAAAAGTAAATTTTTTTAAATATGTTTTATACGGATGGGGATTTTAGGTACTTTCAGGTAAAAAAGTGGGCGTTTTTTTAATTCCCTGATTTTTTAATCATTCTAAACATATTATACTGAAATTTCAATAAAATATCACTATTCATTTAGATGTTATTAAAGTTTAAATATTAACTTTATGTTAGGAAAAAAAAACGCAAAAATGCTAAATTTTAAATCCTTCAAGAAACTCTGCGATCAAATTACATTCCACTAACTTTTTTTATAAATTATCAATTTCCATAGATACTAAATACTTGTGTAAAAAGTTTACACCAACAGAAACTTAGCTTCGTCTAGCAAAATTAAGCTATTTTTCATACATTTGTGCGGCAAAATGTTTTTAAATAAAAATTTTTGTTAAGGAAAGTGATAAGTAAATTAAACATAATTATATAGTCAGGCTTCATATTCAATAAAGTGTCTTTAGAGCCTTTTTTCTTAGGTTTTTATTGCCGTTTATTAAATTTTATTAGCATTTTTTTAAATTAATATTAATCATACGTCATGTATATTTATTAAAATATAAGGAAATTTTTATATTATTTAATGTATTGGTACTTAAAATTAGATAATTTTTATTATAAATTTGATTACTTATGATCTTAAAGAAGCTTTAGATTATTCACAAGTATATCCTCATTATAAAAATTTTTACCCAACTATTAGCGGAAATTTTTCAACATTTTTCCTTTTATAAATATTAAAATATTATGTATTTAATTATTATTTTCTTTTATATTTAAAACCTATCATCTTGGCTTCTTAAACCCAGTTTAACGAACTTAATTATCAAATTCTTAACAAAAGTTATAAAGATTTTTGTAAAAGAATATAGAAATAAATATTAATCATACGTCTAGTAGTTTCTTTTCTATTACCTGAATGTTTAACAGTATCTAGGGAGTATGGTTTTCAAAATTGATAACTAAGAAACCTAAAGGAGGTTTATTTCGATCACAAGTAGAGCCTCAATAAAAAAAAGTTTGTTTAAATCATTAATTGAAATATACTGAATTTCTGCAATTTATAACAATTAAAATATTTTGTATTTAATTATTATTTATTTGTTTAGTTAAGATATATTTTCTTAGCTTTTTAAAACTGTTTACATAATTTTATTATCTAGCTTTTAACAGAAGTTATAAGCAGTTTTGTAAAATAATAAAACAATTAATATTAATCATACGTTAAGTACAATTTTTTAAATATTTGAAAATTTTATGAGAATTTAATGTTAAGGATTTTAAAATTTATATTATTTTGTTATAAAATTAAGCGTTTTGTATCTTAAAAGAAGCTTTAGTTTAAGCACAAGTAAATCTTCAATATAAAAAAATTTTGCAGTGAATATTTGTCGAATTTTTCAATTTATCAAAATCTAAATATTTGGAGTTTATTTATTTTTCTCTTGTATATTTAAGATATAATTTCTAAGCTTTTTATGTCCTTTTGCCAAATATTATTATCTTGCTCTTAACAAAAGTTATACAAATTTTTCTAAATTACTAAAGGAATTAATATTAATCATACGTCATAAACGATTTTTAAAGATTTATAAGAATTTAAGGATTAGGGTTTCAAAAATTAATAATTTTTATAACAAATTTAATTACTTAGGTCCCTAAGAAAATTTTAGTTTAATTACAAGTTGATACTTAATGTAAAGAGTTGACAAAATCAGACCTGAACATTTGTCAACTTGGAGGAATTAATAACAATTTAAATATTTTAATTTAAATATATTATATTAAAGCCTACTTTCTTAACGTTTTGTTCGCGTTTACCAAATTTATTTAACTTGTTCTTAACAAAAGTTATAAAGATTTTTTTTAATTAATAAAATAATTAATATTAATCATACGTTATATCTGCTTTTTGGATTATTTGAACATTTTATAAGAATCTAATATATGAAGTTTAAAAATTTATAATTTGCATATTTAATTTAATTATTTGCATTCCTAAGAAAACTTTAGATTAAGCACAAGTAGTTAGTAAATGTAAAATGTTTGATAAAATATTTTAAAAAAATTTTTCAACTTTCTGGAATTTAAAACAATTTAACAATTTAAATATTTTTATTTTACATGTTTAAATCCTACTTTCTTAGCTTTTTGTTGCCGTTTAACGAAGTTTATTATCTTTTTCCTAGCAAAAGTTATAAAGATTTTTGTAAACTACTAAGGGAATTAATATTAATCATACGTCAAGTATTTTTTTATTTTTTAAATCGTTTTTTATCAAGAAAATATTGTAATATTTATTTTTTTTTTTAATTAAGTTATTTAACAAACTAGAGATTTATTATTAATTCATTTTAATTAAAAAATCTTTATTTCAATAACAAAAAATTTTAATTTATTTATTTTGTATTTTATTGATATTTATTTCATTTAATTTGAGTTTAAACAATAGGTTGTTTAAAGGTCATTGTAAAAAAATGAATACAATATTTATTAATCTATAAAAAATATAAAACATCTTGGGTAAAATAAAATAAATCTTAAATTTCGTTGTTCATAAGAAAAAAAATTCTTAGATTTTTATTTTAATTTCTCGTTTATCATACAATTAAAAAAATTTCATATTAAATTTCATTTAATAAAGTCACGTTATCAGGCAGCATTTGAAAAGTCACAAAAGAAAAAATGAATTACAAAAAATATCTCTTTTCCAAGACAGAGAGTGAGAGAATAGTATTAAAAATGTCCTGCTCTAAAATCTGCAAAAACATGTGTTTAATTTTTTTTTTTTTTTTTTTATTATTAACCAGATTTGTTGTTATTTTTTAACAAAACCAAACCACAAATACAGCTGTTTGTATGAAATAAACAAAAATCCTAAAAGTATGCTTTACAAATTAACCTTTCTCTCCAAACACCTACTCTCTTTAAAGCAAGTTAATCTCTTGCTGATTTCTTTAAATTAAAAGCTTTGTTTGTTGTTTTGTTTTTATTGCTCGTTTTTGTTCGATTCTCTTTTGCACCGTTATTTGCTACTACTAACACTGATACCCAGTTTTTAAATTATTGTTGTTTTTTCTACTAGCTACCACCTCCTAGTTTGTGCCACTTTTACTTATTTTTTTTTTTTTTTTTAATACATTTCTTTTTCTGCTTTATCTTTTTCTTCTCCATTTATCAGTTTCCTCTTTTTTGCTTGGTATGTTAAAGGTATTGTTTGTTGTTATTTTTGCTCTACAAAAAAATCTGCCTTAGTAGTTTTATTTAGTCTATAGGAGGTCTTTTTTTACATTTATTTCTTATTACGTTTTGTTTTTTATTTTCGTGGTTCATAACAAAAAAAAAAAATACTCACACACTTATTTAACTATACTAGAATAAAATAACGCGGCTGGTTTTGTTGGTTGTATTTCTTTTTATTTTTCATGTTAGGGATTCAGGGTTTTTTTTATTTTTTCTATTCTGCTGCTTATGTCTGTTATCCTCAACGAGTGTGTTCTCTACTACTCTAGTTTAGACAAACGTAGTTTATCTTGTTTTTAGTATTAAGGATTTTTTTGTTGCTGTAGTTTTGCACTAATTTTTCATGTAGCTGTAGTATTTTTTTATTCAATTTGTTTTAATGACAAACAGTGGGTGAATAAAAAGTAAGGAATTTGGAAAAAAATAATATTTTTTTTCTTTTCTTTGTTAATTGAAAAGCAACTAAAAATTTAATAAAAGTATTAAAATATTCGCACTAAAACAAATCCTATTTTCTTAGCATTTTAAGACAGTTTTTTAAATTTTATTATCTGCTGTTTAACAAAAGTTATAAAGATTTTTGTAAAACAATATGGGAATTAATATTAATCATACGCCATGTATATTTATTCATATATGTGGAAATTTTTACACTGTTTAATGTAAAGTTTTTTTAAAAATAAATAAAAATTACAAATTTAAATGCAAATTAGAATTAAGATTAAATAATTGAAACCTCTGTTAAAATGTAATGCCATGTAATGTGTTAAGAAGCTAATATAAAGGCAGTTTACTACTTACACTTTAGATGAATAACTCATTATTTTAACGCGGTGCTCTATATAGTCATTTTAGAAGTCATTACATGTACTAATTACTTTGAAGCTATTCAATAACTCATTAATTTCAAAGTATTACAAAAGACATTATAGTAAAATTGTAACTGGTTTTACCCACCTAGTTATGCAGGAGACCCCTCCCAGGGGTGATTACTTTGGGTCTTCAGACATGGTACAGGGGCTTTAGCATCCACAGGATGCGAACCAAGAATCAGCCATCCCATACTCCACTACTGGGTTTCTGTTCGCACTGGATGTCTGTCCGAGATTGTGGCATTGGTTTTCCAGGCTCTGGTCCAGGTCCGTCTGCAAGGAAAGGTCTTCCAAATCCAGGATGCGTCTGTTTCCTATATTGAGCGGCATCCTGGTCTGCGTCTGACTCCAGAGGAGCGGCAGCATATCTTCTTCCCTTCAGGCATAGGTATAAATCTATGAATATGAACACAAATGAACACAGAGAAGCCAGGGGAAACGTGGGTACTCAGACGGAGGCCACAGGTCTGAGTGTCACTGGAGCTACTGTGACTATGACTGAACGGACGTTTACCCCGTTTCCTTCAGATCATTCTGCTACTGGGGTAGACAAAAAGAACAAATTTCTGACGAGACAAAACCGTTTGGACAGTACAAACAGCGACATAGTCTCAGACTACATCAAAGGCTACAAAAGTCTGAACCTTTATGAGATCGACCATGAAGACATTCGTATGGTGTCCTTCGAAATGCTTCACGCAGACGGACAACAACAGGAGGCCCATGACCCCGCAAAGTGAGAAAACGGACAAAAGAGCAAAGAACAGGATGAACGAAAGATGTTGGCAGGCTACAAACGCTCTTTCCGGTACGTCAGGTCGCTGGATGCTCGTGATCCCACGACCCTGACTACTTGGGAAAAGCATTTGAGGCGAAAGCACACCTACCACATATAGAAGTATGAAGCTATGCTTAATACTACTATTGTGGAGGTCAGGCCAACCCAGACGACGACTGATAAAAATAACCAGAGTAAGAAGGTCAAAACTGTGCCCTATGCTAACTCTGGACCGAGCATAATCACTGGCTCTGAAAAATCTGTTGCTTGACTTTCCACTTTCAAGGAAGTCGCAGCAGGTTCAAACAGAGTTGATGATCGATGTGGCATGATAGAGTCTGTCAAACTGTACCCAAAGTACGGTTTGCACAAACCTCCACTAGAGGTCAGGCAGCCGTTACCAAAGGTAGTGTCGGCAAAGATCAGGTGAGACGCAGGTACCTGTGGACAAGCGGTTGAAATCCTCAACTAGCTTGTCATCAGCTTCTGAGCTACAAATAGCCAACCCCCACGTGCCGTACGTACACTTGTAAATTGGTGTTGTACAAGAGGCCCACAGAGTATGATGGGATGCGATGCCAAATCCCATCATACTCTGTGGGGGAGTACGAATATAAATAACCGAGGTGAGTGTTTGCTTCAGTATCTTTTATGTTCTAATCTTAGTATTTGTAATAAAGTTACTAGACCAACGTTTTTTATTAGGATCAGGGAACAGGTCATTGATATAAATTTGGTAGGTAATGCATCTAGGCTACGTAAGGTACTATCCAAGGATCCTGGCATGGCCGGCTACCTCATAAACCCTGATAATACCTTTACCGAGAGTAGTAAGGAGGAACTACTGATGAGTACTCACTTTCCGGGCTGCAGGAACGATACGAACGAGGAGTCCGTAATTTGAAACCACCCAGCGCACGTTGTGGTAAAATGTGTCAAAAGTGACGCTTAATTGAATTTTAAAATTTAACAATTTTAAAATTTTGTAACAAAGTTGGGTACGGAATAAATATATACAAAATTATGTATCAATATCAATTGAAATCTTTTAGCTAGGTTGTGTTGTTTTCTTATAAGGAGCTCTCAAAGTTAAGATTTTTTTTTTTTCCATTATTGGAAAATAGTAAAAAATTTAATTTTCATCAACTTTCAGTGTATTTATTTTAAATAAAAAGTCTTTAAAAGGTAAAAATTTAAAATGAAACCATTAACTTCAGATATTTAAGTGTACTTTTCTTCAAGTATTTGTAAATTATATTTTGTGTTAATATTTTTTTTTTTTTTTTTTTTTTTTTTGAAAATTGTCCTAAAATACACTAATTTTCAAATTAAATGGAATGCAACTTAAAATGTTACAGGATGTTTGTTCTAAAAATTTTCTGAAAAATAGTCTATATTGTCCACTTTAATATTATGAAAAAAAAATCGTGCGCATATATAGCCCGATTTGAGAAAATAATGTTTTCCTTTATTAAGTCAAAAGTTAAACGATTTTGAATTGGAAAGTTTGCAAAAATTAACAAACAGACGGACAGATGGACGGATATTATAATTCTTAAAAAACAAATCAAAAAAAAAATCGAAAAATATTTTTTTTTTTCCACTTCTCGATTAATATGAAAACCAAGTGAAGGTATTAAAATTTTGATATCACCTTTCTCTGAATTAAGTGGCATTTTCGACCCATTTAACCTAAATGTATAGACGGACGGACATTGCTAGCTGCCCAAAAATATTTTAGAATTCTAAAAATGTATTTTTTTTACTAACTAATAAACAGAAAAGAAAGAATGTGATCAACAAAATTTGGATATCACCTTTTCCTGAATTAAGCGTAATTTTCGTCCCATTTAACCCAAATGTATAGACGGACAGACATTACCTTTCAGCCAAAAAACGTTTTATAATTCTAAAAATGCCTTAAAAATTAAACTTGATCATTAAAGTGTTAAAACCAACCTTCTCTGAATTATGCATAATTTTTTACCTATTTAACGCTATTGTATAGACGGACGGACAGACATTACCGTTCTGCTAAAAAAAAAATATAAAAAATCTTAAAATTCTAAAACTGAATTTATTTAACTAATAATCAATACAAAAATAACACGTGATCATTAAAATATTGATATCACCTTTTCCAAAATTAAACGCCATTTTAGACACCTTTCACCCCAATTTATAAAAATCTTTATAACTCTTGTTAAAAAAAAAAGCGAATAACATGCAGTTAACAACAATTGGAAGCCAAAATATTCAATACTAATATTAAGCAAATAAGAAAAACCTATATTTTTAATCATATGTCATGTAAATTTAATTTAAAAAGTATTAATTATTGGAATATAAAGCAAGTTAAAAACTTTATAAGGATCAAAAACTGAAGCTTATTTAAGACTATAAAAGGACGTACTATTGGGCTACTTAATAGGCACCTAGAATTGAAGACCAAACAAGGATTAATAATTAAAACTATTTAAGTAGTATTAAGGCTACTTTAAAACTTTAGAAACATCTTTGATTAAAGCTAATTTAAGATTCAAAATTGTCTTTAATTAGATTTAAAGATGCTTTATATTTAAGTTTTGCTTCCCACCGTTTGCTGGCTACCCTACAAGAGGGTGTTCTATAAATCTTTTTTCTAGTTTTCTAGGTAATCTAAGCTACAAAAAATATCTCTCTCTTACACACAAATTTCCCTAACTAAAAAACCAAACAAATACATACTCTAACAATTGTCTTAGTATAGAAAAAAAATAAATATTTCAATGTTGGTTGAAAAAAAGACTAAAACGAAATACAAACACATACAAAACATTGTATAAATGTCTATGTATAACAAAAACATTATATCTGTAAAACTAACAGTTACATTGTGTTAGTGTTTTAGATATTTTTGGTGTGTGTATTTCTCAGCCTGAGGGATAAAATGTGATTATATTTGTAAATGAAAAATACAACAGAAAACAAAAATACTCTAAAAAAATAGTGTATACTTTTTTACCTATTTTTCTATTTAAGTTTAATTTAATATTTAGTTTAATGTAACTAATAAAGGAGTTATATTATTTCTTTATAAATTTTTAAATTTAAGCATAAAACCGCTTCTTGAAGTTATAATCTTTTTAAGGTATCCTTCTTCGCTTTTACATCTTTTAGTTATTTTTTTTCTTTACTTTTTTTTTCCTTTTTATTCCACATTTTGAGCTTGACTCTTAGAAATTGTGTAGAACTTAGTAGCAGAAAATAACAATAACAATTTGTAAATATAGCATATCATTAGGGGCTAATTAAATTATATAGAGCATAACATAATTTTAAGGCAGTTAATGAAATTAAGCATACAAATTTTATAGTCAATATATTTCTGCAAAATATTTATAATAAATATAATATAATCCTTAAGAAAAATTAAGAAAATTTGTTAATAACATTATGATTTCAAGGTGTAATAATATAATATTTTATAAAAAAAAACAAATACTGCTTAACAGCATTTAAAATTCTAATCTCTTAGCATTATAATGTCGTTTAATCTACATTATTATTTTATTTCTGTCAAAAGTTATAGACATTTTCATAAAATAATCTCATAATTAATATCAATTATACGCCACAGTATCTCGTATAAAAAATCTTAACATTAATGTAGAATTTCCACAATTTTTAACTAATAGAATGCTATAAAAAGAAACAGATTAAAGCAATTTAAAAGGTATAAAAGGACAAGTGCTTGAAACTAATTTCGAACCATAATAAGTTTAACAATTTATGTTATTTTAAGACTATAGAAATACCTGCTATTGAAGGCTAAAGAAATAACTGAAACTGATGATAATTTTAAACCGTATAAATACTATATAGAAATATTTCGATTAAGTATAATTTGATACTTAATACCGTGGGTCTCTATGGAGCGTCAAATTATATTTGAATTTAAATTATTTTTAAACCATAAAAACATTTATGACTGATTTTAATTTGAGGCTACAGAAAGCTAATTTAACTAAATAAATAACCTACCACTGAAAGTAATTTCAGACTACAGGAATTTACAAGATTGAAGGCAATTTACAGGCACATAAGTAAAAACCCACGAACAAATCTAACTTGAGAGAGAGTATAAAAAGTCTTTTATTTGTTGGAAATTTGAGGCTATAAAAGGACAGTTTATTTCAGTTCTAGTTCAAATCTAAAACAGTTCTAGTTCAATTCTAAAACAGTTCTAGTTCAATTCTAGTTCAATTCTAGTTCAGTTCTAGTTCAGTTCTAGTTCAGTTCTAGTTCAGTTCTAGTTCAGTTCTAGTTCAGTTCTAGTTCAGTTCTAGTTCAGTTCTAGTTCAGTTCTAGTTCAGTTCTAGTTTAGTTCTAGTTTAGTTCTAGTTCAGTTCTAGTTCAGTTCTAGTTCAGTTCTAGTTCAGTTCTAGTTCAGTTCTAGTTCAGTTCTAGTTCAGTTCTAGTTCAGTTCTAGTTCAGTTTTAGTTCAGTTCTAGTTCTAGTTCTAGTTCAGTTCTAGTTCAGTTCTAGTTCAGTTCTAGTTCAGTTCTAGTTTAGTTCTAGTTCAGTTCTAGTTCAGTTCTAGTTCAGTTCTAGTTCAGTTCTAGTTCAGTTCTAGTTCAGTTCTAGTTCTAGTTCTGCTCTAGTTTAGTTATAGTTTAGTTCTAGTTCAGTTCTAGTTTAATTCTTGTTCAGTTCTTATGATAAAAAAGTAGTATCATCTCTAAGCTCTCAATCTCTTAATTAATATTAATGAAACGTCAAGTATTACATTTATAAAAACAAGAATTAAAAATATTTTTAGTGGAAAATGCTAGTTTTAATAAAATTAAAAGGATAAGATCGAAATAATAATGAAAACAATTGGGATTTAAAAAATATAAAATGTTTCTTATTTAGTTTTGTTTTAATAAAGTTTTTAAATTGTCATTAGTAAAAGTCTTTTTAAAAACTTTTTCATACTTTATATTTAAATTATTCCTAACAACGTGCTTACTTAAGGATTAAAAAAGTTTTTATTATTCTTTAAAATTGTCTAAATTAGCAAATATTATTTTCAACAGATCTTTCAGTGACAGAAGGCTTAATGTTTTTTTAAATATCTCTATAAAAACTGTTTTCTTTTAAAGAAAACTTCAAATGATTTTCTTTAATTATTTCCTACTTAATAACAATTTATAAAGTTTGTCTTAAATATTGTAGAATCATTTGTATTAATGTGTAATCAATTAAATTACTGCTCACAACATCGATACATAATCCAAGTCCCAGCAGCATCTATTAACGTTTTTATTAAGCTAATAAAAAGCTAAAAGTATTTTGCCCAAAAAGGTAAGAAACAAAAATAAACACGAAAAAAAGACATAGATAATGATAACAATACAAAAAATTGCTTAGAAAAAACAGAGAAAAATTAGTAGTAATAACAATAAAACTTAGAAAATAATAATGTACTTCAAAAGAAGCTTTAGCTTAAAGAAATAGTAAAACAAAGAAAAAAATATATGTACATATATAACTGGAAATAAAATGGACTTTCAAGCATGAAAATAAAAATACAAACTTTTTGACTACAAAATGAGAACACACATACACACACACACCTACACATGTATATATAAATGTATACTCAATACAGAAAACGAGAAAAAATAAAATAGGAAATACACACTTATAAAATATTGTGGGTTTGTTGTAACAACAAACATTATCAACACACGCACACTACAATTTTAAGTATTTCTTTTTTTTTTTTTTTTTTTGTTTTTGTAACTAACACATGCACAATTTATATTTTATATTTTGCTGGCTTTGGCATATTTGCTAAAGAAAAAATCATATATAAGAGAAAAATAAAAAGAAAAGAAAGTAAGAAAAAAATTTATAAAAAAAAGCAATATAAACGTAAATTGTTTGTTATTCCACACGTATTTGTTTGGCAATGTTTGATTTCATTTGAAAATGTATGTATTAACGAATAACTGAAAGTGTGTTTAAATCAGTAACTTAAAAGAATTAAAGTTTCAGGAAAAAAAATTAATCCAAATTATTAAAAAAAAATTGGAAAGAAAAAATAAATAATTTTTTAATTTAATCTTACATTTTTGGAGGTTGTTTTGAAACTTAAATATTTTTACATCTTAGCCTTAATTCTAAGCCTTACAAAGCAATTTCTTTTTCTACATCTGATTCAAAATAATATCCTGATTTTCTTCAATTAAATTTAAGTACAATATTTAGTTCCACAACTGACCTTGAGATAAACTAGAACTGAAATAGAACCGAACTAGAACTGATTTAAAACTAAGCTAGAACTGAACCAGAACTGAACTAGAACTGAACTAGAACTGAACTAGAACTGAACTAGAACTGAACTAGAACTGAACTAGAACTGAACTAGAACTGAACTAGAACTGAACTAGAACTGAACTAGAACTGAACTAGAACTGAACTAGAACTGAACTAGAACTGAACTAGAACTGAACTAGAACTGAACTAGAACTGAACTAGAACTGAACTAGAACTGAACTAGAACTGAACTAGAACTGAACTAGAACTGAACTAGAACTGAACTAGAACTCAACTAGAACTGAACTAGAACTGAACTAGAACTGAACTAGAACTGAACTAGAACTGAACTAGAACTGAACTAGAACTGAACTAGAACTGAACTAGAATTGAAATAGAACTGAATTATAATTGAAATAAAACTGTAAGATAACATTGAATTAGAATTGAATTTCTCAATTATTTTTTAAGTGTAGATTACAATCTTTTACTTCTCCTAATTTTTTTTTTTTTTTTTTTTTTTTTTTTTTGTGTATTGAACCCGAAAACTTTAAGATTTTCCATTGCTATTATGTCTGAGTGTTTGTAGTTTTGCTCTAAAAAAAAGGAAAAAAAAAACTTTAATATATTTTACGTCCATTCTGTTATATATTATTTTTCTTGTATATTTTCCCAACAACTCGTTTTAAGGATAAATGTTACGCAATCAGCAATAAAGATGACAGTAAGAAGAGATAGAAAAAAACAGAAACACACGAACGACAAACACGCGCAAATAGTGAAAACATAAAACAAACAAAAAAAATCTTTTGATAACAAACATAATCGTGTTTTTTAAAGTTCTTATAATAAAAATAAAAGAAAAGATAACCAAAACAAATAATGGGTTTCTTTCAATTTAACACAGAGAGAAAAAAATTTAAGAAAATTAAAAATTATTATGTCTAAAATGTGTTTCGAAAAATTGTAAATATTTATTAATTGAATTTGTCTGTATAAATTATGCAAAGAATTTACTTTTGTTAAATGATGTGAAAAAGCTTTTATTCGTTTATGCCTACACTCAGAAAAATATCTATATTTTTATACAAATTGTCCTAAAATAATATACTTTATTAAAAGTAAAACAGTACGTATGATTAATATTAATTAAGAGATTAATACTTAAAATTTGTCATAATTATTGTTTGAAGAAAGAAAGAGTTCAGAAAATGGATTTAGAAAGCCAAGACAATAGAAATTGAGAATGTAAAATATATTTTTTTATTATGGTCTTAATTATAAATTACGCTCTAATTAAAAAAATAATTTTAATAATTTGTTTAATAATAATTTGTTAAATAGGGTGCCCCGATGTTCTAGTTGGTAGTAATTATTCAATAAATAAATAATTTGTTAAATAGTTTTTGATTTTTTTTAAAACGTTTAGTTAATTTTTATATTTTCTTTGAGTGTACATACATATGTAGTATAAACCTTCTAAATACAAATAAATATTGCATGAAACAGATTAGCGCCCCTGTGTTATCATAACAAGCAATTTTGAGGCGAAAATTTTCCAATTTTGTATTAAGTCCTATATAATAAATGGCATACTTTTTACCTTACACATACACTTACACACTTAAACTAAACTCTTACTATTACTAAACTGTTCATACACATTTCTAAAATACTAACACCTACGTACACATGCTCTTAAACACTTAAACTTATATACTCATAAGTTTAAAGAAGAACCCTCTTGTATGTAGAAGAACATTTATTTTTGCATAGTAACCCAATAACAGGAAATGTCAGTGAAAAGATTAAGGATATGCTACCAAGCCACACATTTCGTAGTAGTCTGCAAAAAAAAAGGCAAAAAACGCCTACGTATAATGAAATTATAAAATTTTTGTTTAATATTTGTGTAGTTGTTGGTGTGTTGTAGCCGTTGCAGATGATGGTGATGATGTTGTTGTTCGTGGTAAAATAAATACCAAATGTTATGAAAAACTTAAAATTCTTAATTAAACATTTTGTTAAAAGAGAGAAATGGAAGAAGGCAAAGCAGGAATGTTGGGACAATAAAAATCTAAATGTCTTAATGAGAGAGACCGAGGAACAGACGGACAGACAGACATACAGTAATAAAAAATTTTTTTGGACGTTTTAAAGTAAAAAGGCACAAAGGAATAATTAAGGACTGAAAGATGAAGAGCCTTGCTTAAATTGTATGTACTTAACTACAAAGAAAATGTAACAATTTTAAAATATTTAATAAGGACCTGCAAAAGATTCGAAATTAGAACTAAATGAGAACTGAACTAGAATTGAACTAGAACTGAACTAGAACTGAACTAGAACTGAACTAGAACTGAACCAGAACTGAACTAGAACTGAACTAGAACTGAACTAGAACTGAACTAGAACTGAACTAGAACTGAACTAGAAATAAACTAGAACTGAACTAGAACTGAACTAGAACTGAACTAGAACTGAACTAGAACTGAACTAGAACTGAACTAGAACTGAACTAGAACTGAACTAGAACTGAACTAGAACTGAACTAGAACTGAACTAGAACTGAACTAGAACTGAACTAGAACTGAACTAGAACTAAACTAGAACTAAACTAGAACTGAACTAGAACTGAACTAGAACTGAACTAGAACTGAATTAGAACTGAACTAGAACTGAACTAGAACTGAACTAGAACTGAACTAGAACTGAACTAGAACTGAACTAGAACTGAACTAGAACTGAACTAGAACTGAACTAGAACTGAACTAGAACTGAACTAGAACTAAACTAGAACTAAACTAGAACTGAACTAGAACTGAACTAGAACTGAACTAGAACTGAATTAGAACTGAACTAGAACTGAACTAGAACTGAACTAGAACTGAACTAGAACTGAACTAGAACTGAACTAGAACTGAACTAGAACTGAACTAGAACTGAACTAGAACTGAACTAGAACTGAACTAGAACTGAACTAGAACTGAACTAGAACTGAACTAGAACTGAACTAGAACTGAACTAGAACTGAACTAGAACTGAACTAGAACTGAACTAGAACTGAACTAGAACTGAACTAGAACCGAACTAGAACTGAACTAGAATTGAACTAGAACTGAACTAGAACTGAACTAGAACTGAATTAGAACTGAACTAGAACTAAACTAGAACTGAACTAGAACTGAACTAGAACTGAACTAGAACTGAACTAGAACTGAACTAGAACTGAAGTAGATCTGAACTACAACTGAACTAGAATTAAACTAGAACTGAACTAGAACTGAACTAGAACTGAACTACAACTGAACTGGATCTGAACTAGAACTGAACTAGAATTTAAACCTGATTTAGAACTAAACTAGAACTGATTTAGACCTGAATTTATAATTAACAAGAACTACACTAAGAGTTTGCTAGAATTGTTATGAAAAATACGGAAAATGTTTTCGAAAATCGTTTTGTTTTAGAGCGACGTATGATTAATATTAATTAAGAGGTAGTTAACTAAAATTATATATACATTTTTTTGTAAGAAAGATATTTTAATTATTTAAACTGTTAATAAAAGCCTATTTTTTCAGAGAGAGTAATGTATGTACTTTGAAATAAAAAGTCTATATACATTTTTTATATTTAAGATTTAAAACTCTAGATATTATTTTTCTTAAATCTTTTAGTAATTTAGTACTGATTTGAAATATTTTGTTTATTGTATATAACTTTCTATAGTTAAATCATATGATTTTAGTAATTTTATAGCTTCTGTAAAGACCAATGACTTATTTATTACTTATTAGGTATTAATATTTTATTATACTAAAGTTTTCTTTATAGGACTTTCAAGGATTCTTTCATTTTATTTATTTATTTAGGTTGGCCTTAATAACTATTTTATATAAATTTAATTACAATTTCTTTTCCAAATCACTAATTTTTATGACTGTTTTCTTTTTCTCTTTTTCTCTTTTCCTCAGTTAGCTTAAAAACTATAAACACGAATTAAATTCAATTTGAATTATTTGTTTATGTTCTTATTTTACATTTTCCTTAATTTTCTAAAATAAAAAGAAAAAGTAACAAAAATCACCTTTAAAAATTATATTACCAAAAAAGCAGTGATTTTCTTGCTTCCTTTAAAGAAAACGGAAATTAACACCCTTACCACAAGTAATAATAACAAACAACACCTACCTTCTAAACACTCTTGGAGAAAAAATAATAAAACAAAAGGATCTAAAGTTTTAAAAGAAATACCAAACTTAAGAAAAATAAGAAAAACAAATAAAAGAAAAAGGTATGAAGAGGAAAATACATTCTTAACAAAACTCTTACTTATACACATATAAATGAATATTAATTTCTTGTATTTATTTGTATGTATAACGAACCTTTTGGTAGGGAGTTTTTCACATTTTTGCTTTTAAGTTCTTTTATTTTTTTATGATATTTCTTAGTTGGTTTTTTGTTTTTATTTTATTTCTTTGTTTTTGCTTCAAAGAAACATTTACATTGTTGTATTGTATTGTTTTTGTTGTTTGTTTTTAGCACGCATATAAATACAAAAACATGCACGCACGCACACCAATAAATTTAAAAGAACACGCGCGCTCATTTTAATGTTATATACATATATAACGAGTCAGTCATGTATACCAGAAAACCGTTATATATACAAGAGTATATTAGCCAAAAAATCTACCGCTACAAATACATATATACTAAGAAAAATAAAAATATCATAAGAAGAAAATAAGCAAAAGAAAATAGAAGTTAAAAAGTATAAAAATTATTTTTGCTCTATGAAGAAAATTTAAAAAAAAAGAAATAAGAAATCAAGAAATAAGTTATTAAAAATCTCAATGAATTTATAGGTAATATAAATTATTAACAATTTATTTAAATTTCTTGAGGAAATCTTAAAAAAAAATATGTTTTTAAATTCTATGGGGGTGGCGTATGATTAATTTTAATTAAGAGGTTATTAGCTAAAAATTAGAATTACTATCTTGTTTGAAATTTTAGGGAAGTAATAATGGTCAATAATGAAAGCTTAGATGTCATAGATTTTTAATATATCAAGTTTTTATATTATTCCCTAAGAAAAAATCAAAGTTTTTTAACAATAAACATAATATTAATTAAAAAAGTCAATAATAATTTAGAATATTATAATATTTTTTAAATTTACAAAAGAAATTGAAACAGATATCTTAATAAATTAGTATTTGATATGAAAAAACTAAAATTTCTTTAGGAAATCTTAAAAAACATATTATTTTTTTTTAATTGTAATGGGCGACGTATGATTAATAATAATTAAGAGGTTGTTAGCTAAAAATTAGCATAACTTTTTCCCTTCAAATGCTAGAGATGTTATAAAAGTCTTTAATAAAAGCTTAGATATCATAGATTTTAAGTAACATATAATTGAATAACATTGCTAAAGAATAAATTTAAGTTTTTTAACAAAAAACTTAATACGAATTAAACAATTTTAATAATAATTTAGGAAATTATTAATATCCTTCAAATTTATTAAATAAAAGGGCAAAAAAAGGGTTCTCAACCTCAAAAATTATTTTAAATTTTTTAAAAAATTTAAATCGTTTAAAAAATGTATTAATTTTATTAATTTTATAATCAATTTAGGATTAAAGGTATGATTAATATTAATTACTACAGAGCAAGCTCGGTATTCTCGATTACCCATTATCGCGACGGTTTAATTTTTAAAATTGCAGGTTGTATAACCACGACAGTTAACGATCAAAAGCCAGTCATTTGTAATCCAAAATATATCAAACAAATTCAGGTTTCAATGCCAGTGAAGGCTGGTTGAAGAAATTTAAGGGTCGACATGAAATTTTTTTTCTAAAAATTATGGCCGAGAAATCTTATTGATCCATTTGTGAGAGGGTAGATCAAAAACAATTCTAATTTTAAAAATTACATAAAATTTTTCAGTAAAATTTTGGGTTCTGTTACAGGTCTGGTTTTTCATTAATCGGGAAAATAGAGCTGGTACTGCATTTATAGAAATCTTAATAAATTTAATGTTAGTATGAAGAACTAAAACTTTTTTAAATTTCTTTAGCAAAACCTGATAAAAATATATTTATTTAAGTATATGGGGCAGACGTATGATTAATATTAATTCAAAGGTTAATGGATAAAAATTACCATAACTTTTTTATTTGGAATGCTAGAGATGCAATAAAAATCGTTTACAATAGCTTAGATATCATAGATTTTAGTTATATTAAATTATTATATCACTCCCTTAGAAGAAAAGTAAAGTAAACATATAATGATTTTGAAAAATTCAAATACAATTTAAAAAATTTAACTATAATTTGAAAATTTTAATTATAATTTGAAAAATAAATTATTTTCTTTAAATTTAATAAAGAAATCTAAGAAATAAACAAAGAAAGGGTGCTCCAACATAAAAATTATCTTAATATTTTGAACAAATTTTAAATCGTTTATGAAGTTTATTCATTAATAAACAATTTAGTAGTGACGTATGATAAATTTTAATTAAATTATATAGAAATATTAACAAATTTATAGTATAACATAAAAGTTATATGAAATTTAATTTTTTGCTATTTTATTAAACCTAATAAAAAATTTCTTTGCGAAGATATATTGCAATATATGATGCAACTCAATTAATTTTCTATATAAGAGTTTATCACGAGAACTAGATTTAATTAAATAAATTTAACTTCAAGGTTTGACAGCTTTTTAAATTAATAGACTGAGAAATCCCGGCCGCAGAAGAAATAAACTTTTTTCAGCACTTTGATATTAATATACGCGTTAGTAAATAGATATCTAGAGAATATCATCATATATAATTAATATTAAATAAAGGGTTACTTACTTTAAATATCAAAAACTTCTCTTCTAGAAATTTTAAAATAATTATAGAAAATAATTTTCAAAAGTTAATACTTTAGAGATTTACATTTTATACGTAGTTTTCATAATAATTTATCTAAAATTTGTTTTAAATAAAAAATATTTACAAATAAATTTTTAATTTTAAATCAACGTGTGATTAATATTAATCCAAAGATTATTAACTTTAATTATAAAAATGTTTATAAAAGTTTTTTTAAAATAACTCTTTTAAATAAAAAAAAATCTAAAAGAATATAAGAAATATTAATCAATGGCGTATGATTTTTATTAATTTGATGGTTATTGGCATTAACAATTTCCTTTTTGAAAGAAGTTTGCTACGATACTAAAGCTAATTTTATAGAGATTTAAATATAAAAATAATTTCGAACAGAGTGACGTATGATTAATATTAATTAAAAGGTAATTGTTTTAAAATGTCTATAACTTTCCTTTAACGTTAGCTAAAACATAAAATTAAAATATTTTATAAAGGCAAGTTATCAAATATTTATATAAAATTAAAAAATATATTTAAAAAAATTATTTAAATAAAAAATAAGCTCCAATAAACTCCAAAAATTTCATTTTAATTCGATATTACATTTTAATATTCCTAAATCAAATTTTTTTTAATTCTTAGTTTTTCAAAGAAATGTAAATTTCATTACAAGGAGATTTGAAACCTTTAAATGTTTCTAGCAACACATTAAAAAAAATTTATTATTTGAGTTTTGAGAAGTATGATTAATATTAATTATGAACTTGTTAAAGAAAAATGAGCAAAATTTTTAATTGATAAATGCTAGAAAAATAATGAAAATATTTTATGAAAGCCAACATTTTAAAGTTTGAGATTTTAGTGACATATTGAATTGATTTATAAGAAAAAATATTTTAATTTCTATTTAAAAAAAATAGCATTTTATATTTAAAGGTATTACAAATTATTAATTTAGCTTGTTATGATTATTTTATTTACCCTAATTAATTGCAATATGCTATGAAAATTTATTAAAATTGAGAAATTGCTAACTATTTTACTTTAAGACTTAAAATTTATAACTTTTTCCTTAGCGTATGATTAATATTAATAAAAAAAAAGAAGAAAATTGCACTGATTGCTTGTTAATTTCCAATATTTGACCCATAACTTTTATGTTTATTAACCGATTTTTACAATACCAAACAAACCTTTTATATGGTTATTATTTGAGCCAAATTTTGTCCCCCCAAGTTGGGCCCGTTCAAACTGTATCCTGCTTTTAACAGACAGACAGACGGACGGACATAGCTAGAACGACTGAGAATCAAAGCATGACCCAGAAAATATATATTCCATGGTGTCATAAATAATATTTTCGACACGTTACACACAGAATGACAAAATCAATATATCACCCATCTTTTTGAGGGTGTAATACCAATTAATTTCTATTTTGCTTATGTACAAATATGATTTCAAATAATTCTTAACCATTTTTATTTTTAATATGAATTTCTGTTAAGCAATACTCTATGGATTTCAGAATTTTTATGAATTACTATTATTATTTTAATAAAATGGAAAAATTTTAATATAAATTCTTGTGCGTATGATTAATATTAATTAAAAGTTTATTAAGGAAAAATTAAGATAACTTCTCTTTAGGAAATATCAGAAAAATTAAAAGAATGGTTCCTGAAAGCTAAGACAAAACAGTAGTAAAATTTGAAGGTAAAATGTACAGGTTCTTAAAAACAAATTTAAAAAATTTTAACTTTTAACTTTTAAAAAATTGCAATTGAATAAGAAATTTTAATTTTTAATTTCGTCTTTTTTAATTAATTTATTTTTAAATAAATTTATATAACAAATTAACATTGTTTTCATATTTTGTAAAAGTGTAGGAATTTTTAAGAATTTTTTTAGCTAAGAAAACAAACATTTTTTAATATTTTGTTCGATTATAATGAGGCGTATGATTAATATTAATTAAGGAGTTATTGAGGAAAAATTAACATAACTTACAAACAATGGAAACTACGATATTATAGTTTTAGTTTTTAAACATAAATTATATAAGTTTTTTTAGAAAAAAATTAAAATTTCATATTTTAAAAAATTTATTTTTGAAAATAAATTTAAATTTTGAAATTTTTAAGTTTAAATACGTTTATTTTGAAATAGTTTCTATAAAATATGATGTATTGTATTGACAGTTTTATAAAATCGTGCAGCTTTTTCCACTTAGAAATCTGAATTATTTATAATTTTTTCTTGGGTTTAGAGAGACGTATGATTAATATTAATTATGAGTTTGTTGAGGAAAAATTAATATAACTTCTCTTTGAGAAATTGTAGAAAAATTATGTAAATGGTTTCTGAAAGCTTGGATACTACATTTTTAGATGTTTAACATAAACTATATCAGTTTCTTAGAAAAAAAAGTGTAATATACATTTTAACAAAATTTATTTTTGTTATCAAATTTATGAATTACTATTATTATTTTAATAAAATGGAAAAATTTTAATATAAATTCTTGTGCGTATGATTAATATTAATTAAAAGTTTATTAAGGAAAAATTAAGATAACTTCTCTTTAGGAAATATCAGAAAAATTAAAAGAATGGTTCCTGAAAGCTAAGACAAAACAGTAGTAAAATTTGAAGGTAAAATGTACAGGTTCTTAAAAACAAATTTAAAAAATTTTAACTTTTAACTTTTAAAAAATTGCAATTGAATAAGAAATTTTAATTTTTAATTTCGTCTTTTTTAATTAATTTATTTTTAAATAAATTTATATAACAAATTAACATTGTTTTCATATTTTGTAAAAGTGTAGGAATTTTTAAGAATTTTTTTAGCTAAGAAAACAAACATTTTTTAATATTTTGTTCGATTATAATGAGGCGTATGATTAATATTAATTAAGGAGTTATTGAGGAAAAATTAACATAACTTACAAACAATGGAAACTACGATATTATAGTTTTAGTTTTTAAACATAAATTATATAAGTTTTTTTAGAAAAAAATTAAAATTTCATATTTTAAAAAATTTATTTTTGAAAATAAATTTAAATTTTGAAATTTTTAAGTTTAAATACGTTTATTTTGAAATAGTTTCTATAAAATATGATGTATTGTATTGACAGTTTTATAAAATCGTGCAGCTTTTTCCACTTAGAAATCTGAATTATTTATAATTTTTTCTTGGGTTTAGAGAGACGTATGATTAATATTAATTATGAGTTTGTTGAGGAAAAATTAATATAACTTCTCTTTGAGAAATTGTAGAAAAATTATGTAAATGGTTTCTGAAAGCTTGGATACTACATTTTTAGATGTTTAACATAAACTATATCAGTTTCTTAGAAAAAAAAGTGTAATATACATTTTAACAAAATTTATTTTTGTTATCAAATTTTAATTTTTATTTTGAGAGTTTTAATTAATTTGTTTGGAATTAATTTATATAAAATATTTTCTATTGTCTTTCTAATTTGAGAAATTTTATTCATTTGTATTAGTATTCCACTTAAAAATCTAAATTTTATGAATTTACTTTTTGTGCGCAATGAGGCGTATGATTAATATTAATTAAGAGTTTATTGAGAAAAAATTAACATAACTTCTGTTTGAGAAATGATACAAAGATTACATAAATGGTTTCTGAAACCTAAGATTTCCCAAGATTTAGATTTTAAATATAAACAGCGTCAGTTTCTAGGAAAAAATTAAATTTCAATTTTTTTTTTTAAACAAATTTTTATTCTTAATTTTGGAAGTTTGAAAGAATTAATTTTATCTTGATAAAATTTGAAACTAAAACAGATGTAATTTTTATTATTATTCCACTTTAAAGGGTAAACTTTTATAAATTTTCTTTTGGGTTACGGTATGATTAATATTAATTAAGAGGTTATTGGAGAAAAGTTAACATAACTTTTGTTTGAGAAACGATAGAAAAATTATAAATACAATTCATAAAAGCTAAGATATCAAAGTTTTACATTTAATATATAAAATATATCAGTTTTTTAGAAAAAAAGGTAAAATTTTAATTAAAAAAAAAATAATAATAATAATTTTTATAACAAATTTTCATTTTTGAGAGTTTTAATGAATTTATTTTTAATAAATTCATAAAAAAAACTATATGATGATATTTTTATAACTATTTCACTAGAAAAATCTAAATTTTTTATATTTTATTTTTCCATATAAGGAGACGTATGATTAATATTAATTAATAAGTTATACAATAAAAATTAACATAACTTCAGTTTTAGAAATAAAAAAATAATTATAAAAACTGTAACTGAAAGTTAAAATATTATAATTTAATAATTTAAAGAAATATTGAAGGCATTTCTTAGAAAAAAATTTATAAAATATTAATTAAAAAATAATAAATTTATATTTTAGCATTTTAATGAATTAATTTTAAATTAATTTCTGTTAGAGATTATCTATTGTCTCCAGAAATTTTAGAAACTTAAGAATTTTTGTTAATTTTTATTTATAAAGCAAAATTTCGTAAGATATAATTATGTGCTCAGTGTGACGTATGATTAATATTAATTATGTGCTTGTTGGACAAAAATTAACATAACTTCTTTTTAAGAAATGATATGAAAATTATAAAAACGGTTTCTAAAAGCTAAGATATTATAGTTTGAGATTTTAAGCAGCAACTTTAAATTATAAAGACTTTATAGAACATTTTTCTTATAAAATATTATAGCTTTTGATAATTTTTTTTTTTTTTAATATTTGGTAATTTCGAATATTTTAGCTTAATTTAGTTTTCAATTAAAATTAATTTAATTAAATATAATTAATTTATGTTAGTTTGAAATTAATAATATTAAAAATTTATTGAAAATTTTAATTAATTGGTTTTTGTTAAATAATTTTATTATTTTTAATTTTTTATTTTATTTCTTTAATTATTATTCTTCTATTGCTTTTCTTTTTATACACATACACACCCTGGTAGTCTTTTTATTTTACTAATACACTCTTACATTCACACATTTTATTTTAACACACTCATACACTATCACAATACTCATACACTCGTTATAACAAATTTGCTGTGTATTTTTTTTTTTTTTTTTTTTTTTTTTGTAATTTTTTTTCTGCTTCTTTTGCAGTTTGTGCTGGTTTATTCTCTATACGATTTCTTTTCTTCTTTTTTTCTATTTTTTGTAGGTTGTTGTAGTTGTTTTTATAACTTGATTATATAAAAAAAATAAAATTTTTCCACCCAAAATAGAACGAAAAAGAATTTAAGAAATTTTCCTGAATTTTTTAAAAGATTTTGTTTAATAAAAAGAACTTTTTAAGCAAATTATACATTTATGTAATACTTTTTTATAAAAAAATCATATTATTTTTTTTTTTTTTTTAATTTTGCTTACATTTTTATTGATTTTTGGAAAAAAAAAAAACAGTTTTTCTAAGGATAATTTTATATTTGTTAATAACTTTTTATGGTGTTAAGATTATTTAAAAGTATTTTTTATAGGTTTTTAATAAATTTTCTTTTTCTAAGATATTTTTTTGAAATTTTTTAGATTTTCCTTTGTTTTTTGCTTGGTAAAATTTTTGCAAAAATTGTCTTTAAAAGTTTGTAAAGTTCTTTTTAAATTTCCTTAAAAACGTGCGCGTTTTTAAACGAATGTAACACCGCAACGTATAATAACGTTATAGAGCTTAAATTCCAAGTTGGCCAAATCTAAAGGTCCTTTTTTGTAAAACGAAGAAAGAAAAAAAACACTCACACAGCAATACTACCACCTTTATTACAATTTGAAATTAAAGCTTTTACTAGGAGTCAGCTAATTATCTTAAAAAAAGAGAGAGAGTAAATATTTAACAAACAAGAGAGTTTTAAAGAGACATTAAAAGTCTAATTAAATTCTTTGCAACATTTATAGAAAAATAGTTCATGTGTGTTCTTTTTTTTACACAAAATACTACAGCAATTTAAACGAAATGAGCACAAAAGCCGCCTATAAGGTGTACAAAAAGCAGAAGGAAATAAAAAGGAAAAAAGGAATAGAAATAAAACAGGATGGAAACAAACAAGAAAGCGGAAAAATAAGCACACAAATACAACAGAAATTTGCCAATAAATCATAGAAAATATTTTATACAACGAAATAAAGACATTTAAATAAAAGCTTTTTTAAAATAAAACAAACAATTAAGTTAGAGTAAGATAAAGAAAATATAAAAAGAATAATGCAAAATATAAAAGAATTTCAGTTAAAAAAATTATTAAAAAATAAAACAATATAAGTTTTTAATTAATTAAAATCTAAATTTAATTAACTACTAAATTAGACATAAATTGTAACTCATTTCGGGCAAAAAAAAATTAAAGCAAAAGCTTTTAAAAAAAAATAATAATAATAATTTAACGCTCCCAATTTTATTTATCAAAATATACTTTAAGCTTTTAGCAAATGACTCTCTCTTTTTTAAATAACAAAACACTCGTTTTAAGGATTTTATTTTATGTTAGAAACCATTTTCTCTCTTCTCTTTTTCTCAATTTGAGCAGTTTGTAGACTTAAAATCTTAAAAAATATTTAAAAATGTCTAAGGGATCCTAAAAGCTAAGAATTTCTATTAAAATCCCTATTTAAAATACGAAAATTTAACAAAATTGATTTTAGTTGTAGATGGCGTATGATTGTTATTAATTATAGGTTAATAAATAAAAATTAAGATAACTTCTTTCTTACAAACGATAAAATAATAATAAAAACATTAATTGAAAGCTAAGGTAATAAGGCATCAATTCCAAAAAAAAATATTACAGCAGTTTCTTAGAAAAGTTTATAAAAATTCAACTCAAACAAAAAAAAAACTACTAAAATTGTTTCTTTTCTCTTTATTATAAATTGAGCTGTTTGTATAATCTTACTCTTCACAACTATTTTAAAAATATATAAAAGGAATCCTAAAAAAATTAAAAACTTTAAACTAAATTCAATAAAAACTAAATTTGTTCTAGCTGGCGTATGATTAATATTAATTATGGAGTTATTGAATAAAAAATAAAATAACTTCTTTTTTAAAAACGATAGAAAAATAATAAAAATGTTAATAGAAAGCTAAGGTATTAAGATATAAATTTTTAAAGAAAAATTACAGCAGTTTTTTAGAAAAATGGTATACAAATTCAACTTAAAAAAAAAAAAAAATTTATTCATTTTCTCTATGCTCATTTTCCTAATTTTAAGCAGTTTGTTGACTTTTAATGTTAAAAATTATTTCAAACATGTCCAAGTAATTCTTAATGCTAAGAATTTTGAATAAAATTCAATAAAAATTAAAAATAAATATTTTATTTCTAGCTATTGTATAATTGATATTAATTATGGGGTTACTAAGCAAAAATTTTAATTTTTTCTTACCGTGTCTGAAAACTAATACAAAAAGGTTTAAATTTTTAAAGAAAAATTATGGCAGTTTCTTAGAAAAATTTTATAAAAATTCCGCATACCAAAAGATATTTAGATTTTTTTTTTCTCCTTTTTACTAATTTCTTTCATTTTAAGCAGTTTGTTGACTTTAAATGTAAATAATTATTTTAAACATGTGCAACAAATTCTAAAAGCTGAGAATTGTTAATAAAATTCAATAACATTTTACAAATTTTATTTTTGGCCTAGCTGGCGTATGATTGATATTAATTATGGGGTTATTGAATAAAAATTAAAATAACTTCCTTTTTAAAAATCATACAAACATAATAAAAACAGTTTATGAAAGCTAAGATACTAAAATTTCAAATTCCAAAAACAGTTTATAACTTATTCCTGAAAAATTGGTTAAAAAGTTTAACTTAAAAAAAAAATAATTAAAAAAAAAATAAAAAAATTTTTAGTTTGAATTTTTTCTTTATGAGAATTTTTATACACATAATATGATATATTTAAATAAAAATGTTTTAAATTTATCAAAACCAATATAAAATTTAAATAAAATTCTCCTTAAAACCTAGTAAAAAATTAATGAAATTTTATTTTATTTATGCAGAAACTTGTGATTAATATTAATTAAAATATAATTAAAATAAAATGATCATAACTTATTTTCTAAAAGCTATAATAAATAAACAAAAACACTAACAAAAAGCTTAGATATTAGATCTTAAATTTTTAAGACGAACTAAAAAAGTTTCAGAGAAAAAAAAAATTGCTATAAAAATTTGTATATTCCACAGAAAAATTTTTGCATTAAAACATGGAAATTATTATTTCTTTTTTTCAGTTTTGGTATAGAAAAGTATTAATTATCCAAAACAATGAAATTACCTGCAAAAAGTTAATTTTAATTAACAAAAATTAACAAAAATTGTTCATGCTTAAAGTGGCGTATGACTAATATTAATTAGGAGATTTATGGTTAAAAATTATCATTATTTTTTTTTTCAAAAGCTATAGGAAAAATATAAAAATCGAAAATGACAAGCAAGATAAGCTTATAATCGCTTATATTAGAGATTATAAGCTTAAAAGGCATTATAAGAAGAAATATTGGAAAACCTAGTTTATTAAAAGTAAAGAAAATAAAATTTTGTAATTTTTATTTTCTAAAACTAAAGATCGTACTTAAACAAATAATAACAACTGCCAAAAGGGATGAACATTTTTAAAAATAACAATTATGTGTTAAACCAAAGAGATTTTCAACTTTGAGTTTAGGGTATTATTCATCTATAAACTAGCCTCCATATTTTCTAAATAACTCTGGTTTTTTACCCAAGAATTGCTAGAACTAGAACTGAACTAGAACTGAACTAGAACTGAACTAGAACTGAACTAGAACTGAACAAGAACTGAAATAGAACTGAACTAGAACTGAACTAGAATTGAACTAGAACTGAACTAAAACTGAACTAGAACTGAACTAGAACTGAACTAGAACTGAACTAGAACTGAACTAGAACTGAACTAGAACTGCACTAGAACTGAACTAGAACTGAACTAGAACTGAAATAGAACTGAACTAGAACTGAACTAGAACTGAACTAGAACTGAACTAGAACTGAACTAGAACTGAACTAGAACTGAACTAGAACTGAACTAGAACTGAACTAGAACTGAACTAGAACTGAACTAGAACTGAACTAGAACTGAACTAGAACTGAACTAGAACTGAACTAGAACTGAACTAGAACTGAACTAGAACTGAACTAGAACTGAACTAGAACTGAACTAGAACTGAACTAGAACTGAACTAGAACTGAACTAGAACTGAACTAGAACTGAACTAGAACTGAACTAGAACTGAACTAGAACTGAACTAGAACTGAACTAGAACTGAACTAGAACTGAACTAGAACTAAACTAGAACTAAACTTGAACTGAACTAGAACTGAACTAGAACTGAACTAGAACTGAACTAGAACTGAACTAGAACTGAACTAGAACTGAACTAGAACTGAACTAGAACTGAACTAGAACTGAACTAGAACTGAACTAGAACTGAACTAGAACTGAACTAGAACTGAACTAGAACTGAACTAGAACTGAACTAGAACTGAACTAGAACTGAACTAGAACTGAACTAGAACTGAACTAGAACTGAACTAGAACTGAACTAGAACTGAACTAGAACTGAACTAGAACTGAACTGGAACTGAACTAGAACTGAACTAGAACTGAACTAGAACTGAACTAGAACTAAACTAGAACTGAACTAGAACTGAACTAGAACTGAACTAGAACTGAACTAGAACTAAACTAGAACTGAACTAGAACTGAACTAGAACTGAACTAGAACTGAACTAGAACTGAACTAGAACTGAACTAGAACTGAACTAGAACTGAATTAGAACTGAACTAGAACTGAACTAGAACTGAACTAGAACTGAACTAGAACTGAACTAGAACTAAACTTGAACTGAACTAGAATTGAAATAGAACTGAACTAGAACTGAACTAGAACTGAACTAGAACTGAACTAGAGCTGAACTAGAACTGAACTAAAACTGAACTAGAACTGAACTAGAACTAAACTAGAACTGAACTAGAACTGAACTAGAACTGAACTAGAACTGAACTAGAACTGAACTAAAACTGAAATGAGCCAACATTTCTTTGAATTCAGATGACAATTTATTTTTTTTTTTTTTTTTCATATTTTTTAAATTAATTTTTGGCAAGGATTAAGAAAATTTAGTTTAATTAATATTAATCATACGCCTTGAAGGTAAAATTTTTAATTTTTATTTTAAATTCCTTTTTGATTTTCTCTTTTTTATTATTAAGGAAAATTCTTTTAAAGCTAAATTTTTAAATTTTTAATAAACTTTTTATTTCTTCCCCCTTTAAGTAAAATTTATACAAAAATTTCTTATTAATTTTTAACAATTTATCATATATTTGACTAAATATAACATATGTGACATTTAATAAACAATTAAAATCTGTTAAACAAATGATGATGATGACTGACCTAAAAATATGATTAAAACAAAGAGGGGAATAAATGATAGAAAATAATAAAAGAAAAAATTTGAAAATCAACCTTAATGATTAATTAGTTTAATAAACAAAAGACTTCCTTTTTAGCTAATAATAGCAGCAAAATGATAATGAAAATAAAATGAATTCTGTAGCCTACAGCTGTAGGCTATAAATGATTATCTTATTAATTTTATCTTTAAGTAAATTAATAATATTTCAAAAAAAGAAATCTTAACACTAAATTATTTAAATTTTCTTTTTGATACTTAAAGCTATAAAAGAGCTTTGTCCTTTATTATTATTTAAAGAATTTTGTATGAGGGCGAGTGTGTGTATTTAAGAGACCTGAAATATTACAAACAATAAACACCATAAACCACAATTAATAAATATTGTTTTACAGCCAGAAAAACCACACTTTCCTATACATGATTTACTTTAACACATAAATACTGTTACTTAAACTCATAAATATGTACAAATACAGAGACACATTTTAATAATAAATTTTAAGAGGAAACAGAACCCCTACTATAAACTATTATGCCAGAATTAAATGTGTACCAAAAAATGTTCTTTAAACATTTAGAGCCCCAAGAATTTGTTAAACACCAATAAAGAAAAAGATTAAATTGTCTAAATGTCAATTTTTGTCCTAGAAAATAGTTAGAACAATGGAAATCTCTTTTCTTTATATTTTTAGAATATTATATTTAATATTATTATGCAAGATATGATAAAGAAAAAATAATTTATTATTTTGCAGTCAAAATATATTATACCAAACTAGAAGAGAATAACCAGAAAATATTATAATTAATTGTTTAAGCAAACTATAAATAAACAGAAATATTAATAACAAAATGAGAGCAAACAAAAAAATAATGAAGATAAAACTATAGAAAACTAAAGAAAAAACTGAAAAATTATGTTGGTCAATGAAGAAGACATATGATTAATATTTAATTAATTAATTATTAATCTAACGCTCTTAAGGGAAAAGGAAAATTTTGGTAAAAACAAATAGGAAAAAAAAAGAGGGAAACCTACAGAAAATGTAAAATTTAAGACTTTAAATAAAATACCTCTTCAAATTTCTGAAATCTAACAAAATTTATTTTTGTGCTAGCTGACGTATGATTGATATTAATTATGGAGTTACTGGATAAAAATTAAAATAACTTCTTTCTTCAAAACGATAGAAAAATAATAATAACAGTTATTGAAAGCTAAGCCAATAAGGTATTTATTTCAAAAAAGAAATTGTAGCAGTTCCTTAGTAAAAATTTTATAAAAATTAAATTTAATAAAAGAAAATATATTTATGAAATTTTTTGCTTAATTTTTTGTCTGTTCATTTCCTTAATTTGAGCTGTTTGTAGACTTTAAATATTAATCATTATTTTAAATGTGTAAAAAATACTAGAAGCTAAAAAATTTTAATAAAATTAATTTTTATTAACTAAATTTATTTTGTCTAGCTGACGTGTGATTGATATTATTTATGAATTAGTGAATAAAACTTGAAATAACTTCTTTCTTAAAATCGATAGAAAAATAATAAAAACGGTTATTGAAAGCTAAGAGATTAAGGTTTAATTTTCAGAATAAAAACTATAGCACTTCCTTACAAAATATTTATAAAAATTCAATTTATCAAACAAATATTTATGAGTTTTTTTTTATTAATTTCTCTCTGATAATTTTCTCAATTTGAGCAGTTTGTAGACTTTAAATTTGAATAATTATTTTAAAAATACATAAAAAATTCTAATAGCTAAGAATTTAGGATAAAATTAAGCAAAATTTAAAATTAATTTTGTTTGAGATGACGTATGATTGATATTAATTATGGGGTTACTGAGTAAAATTTATAATAACTACTTTCTAAAAACCGATATCAAAACAGTAAAAATGGTTACTAAAAGCTAAGACATTAAGGTTTCAATTTCTAAAGGGAAATTACAGCAGTTTCTTAGAAAATTTTTTTTTTAAATTCAACTTAATTAAAAAAAAAAATATTTATTAAATTTTTTGCTTCCATTTCTTTATACTCATTTTGTCAATTTCAGCAGTTTGATGACTTAATTAATTATGAGATTAATGCTAAATATTAGGATAACTTTTTGTTTAAAAACGATAGAAAAATTTAAAAAAAACGGTTGTTGAAAGCTAAGACACTAAGGTTTCACTTTCTAAAGAAAAATTACGACAGTTTCTTAGTAAAAATTTTATAAAAATATAATTTAATCCAAAAATCTATTTATGAAATTTTTTGCTTCCATTTCTATCTGCTCTTTTTGTCAATTTGAACAGTTCGCAGGCTTTAAATGTTAATAATTATTTTAGAAATGTGTAAAGAATACTAAAAGCTAAAAATTGTTAATAAAATTCATTATTGTTAACAAAATTTATACCTATTGCAGATGACGTATGATTGATATTAATTATGGGGTTATTGAAAAAAATCTGAATAACTTCTTTTCTTAAAACGATAGAAAAACAATAAAAACCGTTTGTGAAAACTAAGATATTGCAAAAACTTTTTTAAATAAACATGATCTAAATATTTTAATTTCATCTAACACTATAAATTTCTTTATTTTTGTTCTTTACTAAAACGACCAACAGCCATAAAGCATTTTTCCACT
The DNA here is from genome assembly GCA_951394005.1 of Protophormia terraenovae. Lineage (NCBI taxonomy): Eukaryota > Metazoa > Arthropoda > Insecta > Diptera > Calliphoridae > Protophormia > Protophormia terraenovae. Next base: position 9,810,663 of record OX596074.1, on the reverse strand, counting down.
ACAAATAAAAAAAAGAAACAAAAAATACCCAACAAATAAAAAAAGAAAGCATACAGCAACCGTTAGTATATAAACAATATGTTGTTAATTTAACAACACACAGACATATCTATTATAAAAAAAAAAAAAAACATTATACACAGATTTCTTTTTTATAATTCTAAAGATTCTTTTTCTTCTTGTTAAAGGTATTCCTCAGTTTGTCGAGGTTTGCCATAGAGCTAGAGCTCTTAAAAAACTAAAACAGAAAAAAAATCATAAGAAAAAATACTAAATGTTAATGCAAACATGATAAAACACATACAAACAAATATGTGCTATAAAAAATAAAAAAAAAATAAAATAAAAATCTTTTGTAAAAAAAGGTATAAAAAGAAAAAAAATAAGAAAAAATTTTATCCGTAAAATCGTTAAAAAGAAAAACTTACAAATGTAACACAACAACACAAGTGGCTGCTAATGCAAGTAATTTATAACATGCATTTTTATGTTACACACAAGCAAACAAACACATACATACTTACTCTTTTATCTACTTATTTGTTATGCATGTATAACGGTACAATACACACACAAAACAAAAGTATATTCATACACTTATCAACAACATATGTGCTCCTAAAATCCTACTACAAATTTTAATAATAAAAGTTAAGAAAAAGAGAGTAGAGGGAACATAAGATTGGGGCATTTATTTTTTGTAACATCTACCTTCGTATACTCTTTCTTTTCATATCTAAGATTTTTGCAAATTTATATTTAAAGGCTTAAATTTGTCGTCTTTTCTAAGTATTTTTTTTACTTATTTTCACTCTTGCTTGTACAAAAAAAGGACAAATTTGTTTATATATATAATAGCTGCTAAAGTAGTTGTAATATAACAACGTACAAACAAAAATAAATACAACCTTACAACTATATTTACAAAATACTTATGTATATCTAAGTAAAACATAAGAAAACTATAAAAAAAAATTCACTAAAAGTATGTAATTTTTATATAAAATTAAAACACGCTACACAAAAACAACAAAAATATTTAGAAAATTTGCTCCTTTTTAACACTTTTTAAAAAAGAGAAATTTTGTAAAAAAAATTCTCTTTCTATCAAAGAAAATTTTACAAAGAAAATTATCTAGAGAAAATTGTATCTTTGTAACAAAGAGAAATTTTCCCTTTCTAACAAAGAGAAATTTTCTAAAGAAAATTCTCCTTTAACAAAGAAAAAATTTTTAGAGAAAATTCCCTCTTTTAACAAATATAAATTTTCTAGACAAAATTATCTCTTTTTAATTTTTTATAGAAAATTGTCTCTTTTCAACAAAAAAATTTTTAGAGCAAATTATCTTTTTTTACAAAGAGAAATTTTCTTGAGAAAATTATGTCTTTTCAACAAAGAGAAATTTCTAAAGAAAATTGTCTCTTTTTAACAAAAAGAAATTTTCTAAAGAAACTTCTCTTTTTTAACAAAGAGAAATTTTCTAGAGAAAATTCTCTCTTTTAACAAAGATAAATCTTCTAGAGAAAATGTTTTCTTTTAACAAAGAGAAATTTTCTATAAAAAATGTTCTCTTTTAACACAGAGAAATTTTCTATAAAAAATGTTCTCTTTTAACAAAGAGAAATTTTCTATAGAAAATGTTCTCTTTTAACAAATAGAAATTTTCTATAGAAAATGTTCTCTTTTAACAAAAAGAAATTTTCTAAAGAAAATTCTCTCTTTTAACAGAGAGAAATTTTCTAAAGATAATTCTGTCATTTAACAAAAGAAAAATTTTCTAAAGAAAATTCTCTCTTTTATCAAAAGAAAAATTTTCTAAAGAAAATTCTCTCTTTTAACAAAGAAAAATTTTTTAAAGAAAATTCTCTCTTTTAATAAAAGAAAAATTTTCTAAAGAAAATTCTCTCTTTTAATAAAAGAAAAATTTTCTAAAGAAAATTCTCTCCTTTAATAAAAGAAAAATTTTCTATAGAAAATGTTCTCTTTTAACAATGAAAAATGTTCTATAGAAAATGTTATCTTTTAATGTTCTCTATAGAAAATGTTCTCTTTTTACAATGAGAACTTTATCTCTTTTTAACTAAGAGAAATTTTCCAAGAAAAAAAATTTCCAAGAAAATTCTCTATTTTAACAAAGAGAAATTTTTTAGAGAAAATTCTCTCTATTAAAAAAAGAGAAAAATGTCTCTTTTTAACAAAGAGAAATTTTCTAGAGAAAATTATCTCTTTTTAACTAATATCTGTTTTCCAGAGAAAATTATCTCTTTTTAACAAAGAGAAAGTTTCTAGAGAAAATTATCTCTTTTCAACAAAGATGAACTTTCTAGAGAAAATTATCTCTTTTTAACAAAAAGAAACTTTCTAGAGTAAATTATCTCTTTTTAACAAAGAGAAATTTTCTAGGGAAAATTATCTCTTTTAACAAAAGAAATTTCCAGAGAAAATTTTCTATTTTAGCAAAGATATATTTTCTAGAGAAAATTGTCTCTTTTAATGAAGAGAAATTTGTTGGAGAAAATTCTCTCTTTTCACAAAGAGAAATTTCCCAGAGAATTTTTCTAGAGAAAATTCTCTCTTTTAACAAAAAATTTTTTAGAGAAAATGCTTTCTTTTAACAAAGAAAAATTTTCTAGAGACAATTTCTTTTAACAAAAAAATGTTGTAGAGAAAATTCTCTCTTTTAACAAAGATAAAATTCTCTATAGAAAATTGTCTCCTCCCAAATAAAAACATAATTCTTCTATAGAAAATTTTCTTTTACCAAAAAAAGAAACACTTTTGTCTCCTTTGAAAGAAGAGAGGTTTTTATAATTCACTTTTAAGAAAAGAGATCGTTTTTCTTTAGGAAAAGTAGAGAAGGAAGAGAGAAAAGACTCATTTGAATAAGTCGAAAATTTAATTTTGAAAAACGGTAAATTTTCTTTAGAAAATGAGAATTCAAAATTTTCTTTTAAGAAATGCAGAATTATCTTTTAAAAATTTCTTATTTGAAGAGCAAAATTTCTTTGCATTTTTTCTTTGGAAAAAATATAAAATTCTTCTTAAAAAAGATTTCTCATTGAAAAATAGATAAAGTTTGTTTTAAATTTCTCTTTTGTGACAAGATAATCTTTTCTCTTAATAGAAATATATATTTTTTAGAAATTTTCTCTCTTGAAAAAAGGAAAATTTACCTTTTGCAAAATTAAGAATTTTCTTTAAAAATTTTTCATTCGAAATATTTTTAGAAAATTATTCTGTTCATAAAGGACAGCATAATTCGTAATATTTATTATCTTAATTTAATTGTAATGCATTTTTTATTCGTTTCACCATTTTTTTTTTTTTAATTTTTTCCTTAAAATTCTTTGTAATTTTTACGCTTGTTGTTTTGTATTCAGTTTGTCTTCTAAAATCCTTTAAAGGACACATTTCTTTTTTTTTTTCTTATTTTTTTTTTTTTTTTGCATACACTCGAAATATTATAAAATTGTTTTTTTTACATTTTTGTTGTTGCAATAGTTATATAGTTTTATATTTTGTAGTTGTTGTTATCATTCACCAAGTACATGCATTTATTTGAATTTTATTTATTTTGAATGTTAGGTTGTGTTTTTTTGTCAATGTGTGTGTTCTTATATTGGGGGTGGTGTGTGTGTACACTCGGTTCTCTAGTTCTCTTAGTTAAAGTGAGAGCTAGAGTGAGTGTTGTAAATTGTATGTATATGTATGTATATGTAAAGGATCTTAGTGTAAAGCCGATGAGACAGTAAGTCTTGCCTGTTGTTTTGTTGCTGTTGTATCATTTAAAAATAATAAAAAGAAAAACAACAACGACAAAAAAAAAAAGAAAACAACGTGTGAATAAAAATTTCACTATAATTGAAGTGACGTTTATGAATGTCATATGTTTTACACATTTTTTTATATTTTTTACTGGGTTTTTTTATTACGCTTTTTTCTTATTCATTATTTGTTTGTATGAGAATTTTATAGAGTGCTGGTGTGTATGAGTGTGTGTTTAGGTTTTTCTCTTTATTTCTATTTTTTTAAGAATTTCAAGGTTACTTTGAATACATTAGTAGTAGTTTGTATTGCATTGTATTGTACAATGTATTCATATAAATTTATTTGTAAGCGTTAGTATGCGTTGGTGGTGGAGGGCATACAGGAGGGAGAGGGTGGCGGTGAATTGTGTGGATATTTGAAATTTATCTTCATAAGTCAATGTAGACAAATAATTGCAATACTAAGAGGAAAGAGTAAAAGGACATCAAATAGTTGGGGTAAGTAGAAGTGGAGGGAGGGAAGAAGATGAAATTGTTGATGATTGCGCGCTCTGCTGCTTGCTAAGTGTGTAGTTGAGTTTTAACAATCATAAGTTTTTCTTGAACAGAAAATAAAAATATTTTTTAAACGGAGGCTAAAGAAAAAGTTTCTTTCAAAAATATTTGCAGGACTTACAATGGGTTGTGTTATAGATTAAACCTTAGATTAAACTATATACCAGACTATAGACTAGGCACTAGACTAGATTATAGACTAGACTATAGACTAGACTATAGACTAGACTATAAACTAGACTATAGACTATAGAATATATACTATACTATAGACTAGACTATAGATTATACTATAGAGGAGACTAAAGACTAGATTATAGACCAGACCCAGACCATACACTATTATTGAACCACAGCTGAACTAGAACTGAACTAGAACTAAACTAGAACTGAACTAGAAATGAACTAGAACTAAACTACAACTGAACTAGAACTGAACTAGAACTGAACTAGAACTGAACTAGAACTGAACTAGAACTGAACTAGAACTGAACTAGAACTGATTTAGAACTGAACTAGAATTGAACTAGAATTGATCTAGAACTGAACTAAAACTGAAGTAGAACTGAACTAGAACTGAACTAGAACTGAACTAGAACTGAACTAGAACTGAACTAGAACTGAACTAGAACTGAACTAGAACTGAACTAGAACTGAACTAGAACTGAACTAGAACTGAACTAGAACTGAACTAGAACTGAACTAGAACTGAACTAGAACTGAACTAGAACTGAACTAGAACTGAACTAGAACTGAACTAGAATTGAACTAGAACTGAACTAGAACTAAACAAGAACTAAACTAGAACTGAACTAGAACTGAACTAGAACTGAACTAGAACTGAACTAGAACTGAACTAGAACTGAACTAGAACTGAACTAGAACTGAACTAGAATTGAACTAGAACTGAACTAGAATTGAACTAGAACTGAACTAGAACTGAACTAGAACTGAACTAGAACTGAACTAGAACTGAACTAGAACTGAACTAGAACTGAACTAGAACTGAACTAGAACTGAACTAGAACTGAACTAGAACTGAACTAGAACTGAACTAGAACTGAACTAGAACTGAACTAGAACTGAACTAGAACTGAACTAGAACTGAACTAGAATTGAACTAGAACTGAACTAGAATTGAACTAGAACTGAACTAGAACTAAACAAGAACTGAACTAGAACTGAACTAGAACTGAACTAGAACTGAACTAGAACTGAACTAGAACTGAACTAGAACTGAACTAGAACTGAACTAGAACTGAACTAGAACTGAACTAGAATTGAACTAGAACTGAACTAGAATTGAACTAGAACTGAACTAGAACTGAACTAGAACTGAACTAGAACTGAACTAGAACTGAACTAAAACAGAACTAGAACTGAACTAGAATTGAACTAGAACTGAACTAGAACTGAAATAGAGCTGAACTAGAACTGAACTAGAACTGAACTAGAGCTGAACTAGAAATGAACTAGAACTGAACTAGAACTGAACTAGAACTGAACTAGAACTGAACTAGAACTGAACTAGAACTGAACTAGAACTGAACTAGAACTGAACTAGAACTGAACTAGAACTGAACTAGAACTGAACTAGAACTGAACTGGAACTGAACTAGAACAGAACTAGAACTGAACTAGAACTACCTTCCTCCTGCCTTCTTGAACCCACCTCATATCTATGGGAACACTTTAATGTGAGGGAGGAGTACGTCTGTCCATGTTTGTGTGTATTTTCGTATATTTTTTTTTTTTTTTCTTTAATTCTCTACGTTACTAATTAAAATGCACGCAATGCATCAACGAAAACAAATAAAACATGGAGAATAAAACATGTTCACATGTATTCGTTATAGTAAAATAACATACAATTACACACATATACAAAAACAAATACATTTACAAGCTTAAAATAATGTCGTCAATGTATGATTTAATACAGCAAGTATTTGTGAATGTTTGCCAGTGTATTTGTGAGTATGAGTGTGTCTGCTGTTTTATATAGTGAATGAATACATGTGTAGATTCATAAATTATGACTCTGGTTGTTGTCATCGTGCTTTAATTTGTGATAAACTGCTTGAATTGCTTTTCAGCTGCTTGTGAGCCAGTGGTTGGATAGTTGAGCGAGAAATGTTTAATAAACATATTTTTTCTTTAATTCTTTTTTTATTATGATGATTATGGTTAAGAATTAATTTAAGAAATTATTGTATTATTTTGTTTTATGCTTTCATATTGACAGAAATATTTCTGTTTTAACAAATAAGGATTTTAATAAATATTTAATAAAATAATGATTAATATTAAATTTAAAAAGTTTAAATATAAATATTTTTATTATTAAAATCATAACCCTTATTAATCAATATTTCTTTTAACAAATTGTCTCTGAAATCAATTTTATTTTTCATTCACTCTTAACAATTTTAAATTAAGGAAATAAAAAAAGTAGCCTATAACAAGGTATCACCAGCTGTTTTCATATTTCCAAAGAAAACCTCATCAAAATCTTATCATTCATATTAATCCTTTTTTCATCTTTTTTTACCATCTTTTGTGCTTAAGATTCTCACCAAGCCAATAGACATTAGAATACAATAGAATACGTGTAACATAAAGTATCACATTATTTGGTTTTGTATATAAATATAAGATATTTGAATTATCATACATCATCATCATCATTCTCATCTTCCTCTTTTTATTTAATATTTAAAAGAAAAAAAGGAAAAATCTTCAATAAATAAAGCAAATATAAAAATTTGAAGATAAGAAGTAGGAGGACTAAAAGTAGCCCTCCCTCCTTTGTAATACTTATCTAACCTTAACGTTTTATATAACTCAGCACTTTTAGTATTTAGATAAAATTGCCTTTTATGACCAAAAAAAAAAAAGCGAAACAATAAAGTTTAGTAAAAAACAAAAAAAAAAGCTAAATTCGTCTACATACATTCAGAGGTTAAATTTTCTGAATACAATACAACAGCAAAACGTTTTACATTAATAACAGAAAAAACAGTACCCAAATCAAATTTAAGTGTTTGATTTTAAGCATAATTTATTAGACGACTGTGTGTTTATTTTTAGAGCTGAAGCTATGAATTATTTATACACGAAATTTATCTATGTATAAGTAAAAAAGAATCTAAAAATCTAAAGCTATTTTTGAAACAAAACAAAAAAACACTCATGCAAATAAAAATGAAAGAAAAATTTATTAAAAAAATATCAAATATTTATAGCAGTATATACAACACCAAAAAAACCGACTACAGACTAGACTATAGATAGTACTATACACCACACGATAGAACAGAGTTCTAGTTATAGTTTAGTTCTAGCTCAGTTCTAATTCAGTTCTAGTTCAGTTCTTGTTCAGTTCTAGTTTAGTTCTAGCTCAGTTCTAAATCAGTTCTAAGTCAGTTCTAGTTCAGTTCTAGATCAATTCTAGTTCAGTTCTAGTTCAGTTCTAGTTCAGTTCTAGTTCAGTTCTAGTTCAGTTCTAGTTCAGTTCTAGTTCAGTTCTAGTTCAGTTCTAGTTCAGTTCTAGTTCAGTTCTAGTTCAGTTCTAGTTCAGTTCTAGTTCAGTTCTAGTTCAGTTCTAGTTCAGATCTAGTTCAGTTCTAGTTTAGTTCTAGTTCAGTTCTAGTTCAGTTATAGTTCAGTTCTAGTTCAATTCTAGTTCAGTTATAGTTCAGTTCTAGTTCAGTTCTAGTTCAGTTCTAGTTCAGTTCTAGTTCAGTTCTAGTTCAGTTCTAGTTCAGTTCTAGTTCAGTTCTAGTTCAGTTCTAGTTCAGTTCTAGTTCAGTTCTAGTTCAGTTCTAGTTCAGTTCTAGTTCAGTTCTAGTTCAGTTCTAGTTCAGTTCTAGTTCAGTTCTAGTTCAGTTCTAGTTCAGTTCTAGTTCAGTTCTAGTTCAGTTCTAGTTCAGTTCTAGTTCAGTTCTAGTTCAGTTCTAGTTCAGTTCTAGTTCAGTTCTAGTTCAGTTCTAGTTCAGTTCTAGTTCAGTTCTAGTTCAGTTCAGATTATACTATAAGCTAGACTATTGATTAGACAATAGACTTGGTTATAGACTAGATTATAGACTAGAATATAAATTAGCCTGTAGACTAGAGTATTTACTATACTATATAAAAGACTGTTTACTAGGCTATTGACTAGACTATAGAATAAGCATAGAATGGACTATAGACTAGACTACAGACAAGACTTCTCTATTTACTAGACTATTGTCAAGATTACACACTGAATTATATACTATACTATAGACTAGACTGCAGCCTAGGCTCTAGGCTAGATTAGACTATAGACTAAAATAGAGACTAAGCTATAGCCTGGTGTAGATTATTGTGTGTGGTCTTATCATTATGTTTTGAAGATAGATTTTTTTTTATTAAATCAAAAACAGATTCTTTCTTGACTTAAATATTTTCTTCACTTAAGAATACATATTTTCTTTTAATAAAATATGAGCGTTATTAAATACACACTTTTATTGTCAAGACAGTTTTCTGGTACATCATCTTTACAATAACTAATACATTTACAAAAAGTGGAAAAAAAGGAAAAATACTTAAAGATAGCAGCAAGCCGTAGAAGCTTTATAAAATGACAAAAAATACATTTCCCACACACACAAGCATAACGTAGTAGTTTTAACATTAATAATAGCAAGTTTTTCTTTTTTCATATTTATTTATTTTTGTTATTGTTGTTGTTGTTTTTGTTCACTGTTAATAGTCGCTGCTATTGTATTTTGTATACATATTTAGTATTTAGTACTTGTAAACATACAAAAGCATTATCATTATGATCATTCACATCATTCAGTCATCATCATATTTTTGCCTTTTGAGACTTAACAACAATCTTTAGACAAATACTAACACATACATACAAACATTTATAAATAATTTTCTAAACACTTTTAAAGAAATTTAAAGATACATTTATGTATGTGTAGAAATATTTCTTTTTTAGTTATGGTTGTATGTGTTTATATTTATACCCTAATATTCATATAGACATTTCTTATAACTAACCATATACCCATATATATAGTAAACAACAAGAACAACAAAAAAATAAAATGAAATACATGTAGTATTTTCTTTTTTTTTTTCTTCACATACCTCAAGGCGCTTAAATTGATTGACACTAACAATGATGTACATGAACATTGAGTATTTCATACAATAAGCACAAAAACAACAACAACTATAAGCAAAGCAAAAAAAAATTATATAAAGATGAGGACAAAAAAAGTAACAACAACTAAAAGAACTACAGCAACAACAAGCAAATGCCTTGATTTAAGTACCATGTATTATAATGCATATAGGGCACAGTGGTATTGAATGTTTAAAAATTGTAGTTTAAGTATAATTAAACATTTTTGAAATGTTTACTAGTTCGATTTGAACAAGATTTGCTTCGTTTGTAGCAGAGCAGCAAAGCTTTTAAAATCTTTTACCGCAAATGAATTAGGATAAAGTATAAGGTTCCTACCATATCTTAAAGTACTATGTCAAGACCGAGGTTTTGCTTTTGTTGAATTGAAACAGCACTTGTAGTGTTATTTTATAAAGCTAAACATTTATTTTATTAACCCACAGAGCCTTATTTAAATCGGACAACTAGTTAAGAAGTTCTGCATAAAGAACATTTATATTTCTCAAACCACAGTTATTTTCTATTGACTAAAAGCCTACAATTACATACAAACACATAAGTAAACATATTGACTCCCTTATATGAGTGTGAGAGAAACAGGAATGGAAAACGTAAGTCTTAAACCAACTCTTAATAAATAAAAATTACGTTTCGTAATATAGTCTGCAAACACTTTCAGCAACCTTCAACCAAATTAGCTTACATCAAGAAAAAAATGGATTAAATTTATTGAAAATGTTTAGAAGTATTAACAAAATGATTAAATTTTCCAAACCTGCTCTAAAGTGTTTTATTGTTTGAGCATGAAGAAAAAAACTTACCAGTAAAATAATATAAATAAACTAAGGTTAAATACTCACTTTTCATATGTAAACATACACACAATAAAGGAAATAGATAAAAAAAGAAATAACGAAGGAAGCAACAAAAATAACAAATACAATATAAATATTTATGAATACAATTCCATACAAAAATTTAAGGTATGAAAACGAAAGGATTCGAAAGCAAAGAACAAAGTTTTCTTGGATTCAATTAAAGTTTAGTTCAGTTCGACTACAATTTCAAATCAGTTTTAACTCAATTCGAAATTTGCAAAACTCCAGTTCCGAATTAGCTCTAAATCAATTCTAATTCAGTTCTTAGTCTATTCAATAGACTGTCTTATAGTCTATTCTATAGACTATTTTATAGTTTATTCTATAAACTATTTTATAGTCTGTTCTAAAGACTAGTTTAAAGTCTATTCTATAGACTATTTTATAGTCTATGCTATAGACTATTTTATAGTCTATGCTAAAGACCATATTATAGTTTATGCTATAGACCATTTTATAGTCTATTCTTTAGATTATTTTATAGTCTATTATATAGACTATTTTATAATCTATGCTAGAGACCATTTTATAGTCTATGCTGAAGACCATTTTATAGTCTATGCTATAGACTATTTTATAGTCTATTATATAGGCTATTTCTATAGACTATTTTATAGTCTATTCCATAGACTATTTTATGGTCTATTCCATAGAATCTTTTATGGTCTATTCTATTGACTAGATTTTATAATCTATTCTATAGACTACTTTATAGTCTATTGCATAGACTATTTTATAGTCCTTTCTATAGACTATTTTATAGTCTATTGTATAGAATATTTTATAGTCCTTTCTATAGACTATTTTATAGTCTATTCTATAGACTGTTTTATAGTCTATTCTATAGACTATTTTATAGTCTATTCTATAAACTATTTTATAGTCTGTTCTAAAGTCTAGTTTATAGTCTATGCTAAAGACTATTTTATAGTCTATGCTATAGACCATTTTATGGTATATTCTTTAGATCATTTTATAGTCTATTATATAGACTATTTTATAATCTATATTAGAGACCATTTTAAAGTCTATGCTAAAGACCATTTTATAGTCTATGCAATAGACTATTTTATAGTCTATTCTATAGACTACTTTATAGACTATTGTATATACTATTCTATAGTTCTTTCTATAGATTATTTTATAGTCTATTCTATAGTCTATTCTACAAACTATTTTTTAGGCTATTCTATAGACTATTTTATAGTCTATTCTATAGACTATTTTAGTCTATTCTATAAACTATTTTTTTAGGCTATTCTATAGATTATTTTATAGTCGATTATATAGTCTATTCTATAAACAATTTTTTTAGGCTATTCTATAGACCATTTTATAGTCTATTCTATAGACTATTTTAAAGTCTATTCTATAGACTATTTTATAGTCTATTCTATAGACTATTTTAAAGTCTATTCTATAGACTATTTTATAGTCTATTCTATAGACTATTTTATAGTCTATTCTATAGACTATTTTATAGTCTATTCTATAGACTATTTTATAGTCTATTCTATAGGCTATTTTATATTCTATTCTATAGACTATTTTATAGAATATTTTATAGTCTATTCTATAGACTATTTTACAGTCTATTCTATAGACTATTTTATAGTCTATTCTATAGACTATTTTATAGTCTATTCTATAGACTATTTTATAGTCTATTCTATAGACTATTTTATAGTCTATTCTATAGACTATTTTATAGTCTATTCTATAGACTATTTTGTAGTCTATTCTATAGACTATTTTATAGTCTATTCTACATACTATTTTATAGTCTATTCTACAGACTTTTTTATAGTCTATTCAATAGACTATTTTATAGTCTATTCTATAGACTATTTTAGTCTATTCTATAAACTATTTTTTTAGGCTATTCTATAGACTATTTTATAGTCTATTCGATAGACTATTTTATAGTCTATTCTATAGACTATTTTATAGTCTATTCTATAGACTATTTTATAGTCTATTCTATAGACTATTTTATAGTCTATTCTATAGACTATTTTATAGTCTATTCTATAGACTATTTTATAGTCTATTCTATAGACTACTTTATAGACTATTGTATAGACTATTCTATAGTTCTTTCTATAGATTATTTTATAGTCTATTCTATAGACTATTTTATAGTCTATTCTATAGACTATTTTATAGTCTATTCTATAGACTATTTTATAGTCTATTCTATAGAATATTTTATAGTCTATTCTATAGACTATTTTATAGTCGATTCTATAGTCTATTCTGCAAACTATTTTTTAGGCTATTCTACAGACTATTTTATAGTCTATTCTATAGACTTTTTTAGTCTATTCTATAAACTATTTTTTTAGGCTATTCTATAAACTATTTTATAGTCTATTCTATAGACTATTTTATAGTCTATTCTATAGACTATTTTATAGTCTATTCTATAGACTATTTTATAGTCTATTCTGTAGACTATTTTATAGTCTATTCTATAGACTATTTTATAGTCTATTCTATAGACTATTTTATAGTCTATTCTATAGACTATTTTATAGTCTGTTCTATAGACTATTTTATAGTCTATTCTACAGACTATTTAATAGTATATTCTACAGACTATTTTATAGTCTATTCTACAGACTATTTTATTGTCTATTCTATAGACTATTTTATAGTCTATTCTATAGACTATTTTATAGTCTATTCTATAGACTATTTTATAGTCGATTCTATATTCTATTCTATAAACTATTTTATAGTCTATTCTATAGACTATTTTATAGTTTATTCTATAGTCCATTCTATAGACTATTTTTTAGTCTATTCTATAGACTATTTTTTAGTCTATTCTATAGACTATTTTATAGTCTACTCTTTAAACTCTTATATGGTCTATGCTATAGACTATTTTATAGTATATTCGATAGACTATTTTATATTTTAGCTATTCTATAAATTATTTTATAGTCTATTCTCTAGACTATTATAAAGTTCAGTTCTATTTCAGTCCAGATTCCGTTCAGACTAGACTATGAAAATATTGATTTTCAGTAAAAGTTATAAGTGACTACAGATAAAAGTTATTTTGTTGATTTGAGCTTTATTTAAGTATATATAGGCTATTTTAGTTTTCTTTTGATTTTATGTTTGTTTGTGAAAAATCCTTTGGATAACCAAGTGCAAATTTTAAACCCCAAAATGTCATTGTAAAGAATTTATAAAATTGAAAAATTTTCTTTTTCTTACAATTTTAAATCACGTTTTGTTGTGTTTTATTTTGATTAATCAAAATAAAATCTTTGTCATCAAACACAACAGAATTATGAAAATTTATGGTATATTTTATTTTATTTTTTTTCATCTTATGTATCTAATTTTAAATGACATTTTAGTTTAAGGACTAAACATGCACAAACGGAAACTAAGCTGCCAACCCAACCAACTGAAAAAAACAAAAATTTTGGAGATACATTTTTAAAAATTCATAGAAAATAGTGAGTAGCAAACATATTTTAATAAAATAAAAAAATAAAATGATATAAATTATAGAAAAACATTAATCAATATGAATAAATATTAGAAACAAAACATAGACATTTTATGACAGAGATTAATTTCAATATAAATTACTATAATAAAAAACCTAACAAATAAGCTTAAAAGCAGTTAAATAGAGCAAAATATTTACATACATTTTTTGGTTAGAATATTAATTTCAGTAATATTTTATATATGAAAACTTTTTTGCAATAAAAAGTTCTTAAATAATGTAAAAGATATAATAAAGACCGGAGCCCCAACGGAATAAAAAGTGAAACTAACGTTATTATAAAAATATTTGATTTGTTTTTCTTTTTTTTAATAATTCTGCAAATAATTAAATTTTTAATTATTAAATTTATTACTAATTAAATTTCAAACAACCATATTCTATAAATATAAAAACAATTTGCTTAAATATTTAATGAGCATTTTAATGTATTTATGCGAATGACCCAGAGACTTTAAACAAAAAAAAAAAAACCTTTATATAAACTACATAAAATAAACATTTTATTTATTATAATTAAATAATAAACAAAAGCTACACACATACAACATAAACTTTGTTAATAACACATGTATAATTGAACAAACACCCAAACAAATAATTAAATAATTTTATTATGAAAATTCCATATAAATGAAATAAAATCTAATTAAATAAATGAAATTTTTTTATAGAAAAATATGCATATTTAAATAGAAAATGATGAAAAAATTATGAAAATAGAAAAGTAGTAAAAAAAATGAGAAGCAATAACAAAAAAAAAAAAAAAGTTGAACAAATCTAGCATAATAATCTTAATGCTAAAAACAAAAGCATAAATTTAGGTTCTGCAATTAATTATTTTAAAATTAATCAACTCACTCAAATCAACAAAATAACGTTTATCTGTGATCACTTATAATTTTCATCAAAAATCAATATTTTCACCTAAAATCACAAAAAAACTAAAAACGCCTGTAGTTTCTTAAATAAGGCTCAAATCAACAAAATAACGTTTATCTGTGATCACTTATAATTTTCATTAAAAATCTATATTTTCATGTAAAACCATGAGAAAACTAAAATCTCCTGTTGCTTCTTAAATAAGGCTCAAATCAACAAAATCACGTTTATCTGTGATCACTTATAATTTTCATCAAAAATCAATATTTTCACCTAAAATCATAAGAAAACTAAAATCTCATGTAGTTTCGTAAATAAGGCACAAATCAACAAAATCACGTTTATCTGTGATCACTTATAATTTGCATCAAAAATCAATATTTTCATATAAAACCATGAGAAAACTAAAATCTCCTGTTGCTT
Organism: Protophormia terraenovae; assembly: GCA_951394005.1. Lineage (NCBI taxonomy): Eukaryota > Metazoa > Arthropoda > Insecta > Diptera > Calliphoridae > Protophormia > Protophormia terraenovae. The sequence goes on along the minus strand of OX596074.1, from coordinate 9,795,452 downwards.
CTTAAATAAGGCTCAAATCAACAAAATCACGTTTATCTGTGATCACTTATAATTTGCATCAAAAATCAATATTTTCATATAAAATCATAAGAAAACTAAAATCGCATGTAGTTTCGTAAATTAGGCACAAATCAACAAAATCACGTTTATCTGTGATCACTTATAATTTGCATCAAAAATCAATATTTTCATATAAAACCATGAGAAAACTAAAATCTCCTGTTGCTTCTTAAATAAGGCTCAAATCAACAAAATAACGTTTATCTGTGATCACTTATAATTTGCATCAAAAATCAATATTTTCATATAAAATCATAAGAAAACTAAAATCGCCTGTAGTTTCTTAAATAAGGCTCAAATCAATAAAATAATGTTTATCTGTGATCACTTATAATTTTCATCAAAAATCAATATTTTCATATAAAATCATAAGAAAACTAAAATCGCCTGCAGTTTCTTAAATAAGGCTCAAGTCAACAAAATAACGTTTATCTGTGATCACTTATAATTTTCATCAAAAATCAATATTTTCATATAAAATCATAAGAAAACTAAAATCTCCTGTTGCTTCTTAAATAAGGCTCAAATCAACAAAATAACGTTTATCTGTGATCACTTATAATTTGCATCAAAAATCAATATTTTCATATAAAATCATAAGAAAACTAAAATCGCCTGTAGTTTCTTAAATAAGACTCAAATAACGTTTATCTGTGATCACTTATAATTTTCACTAAAAATCAATATTTTCATATAAAATCATAAGAAAACTAAAATCACCTGTAGTTTCTTAAATAAGGCTCAAATCAACAAAATAACGTTTATCTGTGATCACTTATAATTTGCATCAAAAATCAATATTTTCATATAAAATCATAAGAAAACTAAAATCGCCTGTAGTTTCTTAAATAAGACTCAAATAACGTTTATCTGTGATCACTTATAATTTTCATTGAAAATCAATATTTTCACCTAAAATCATAAGAAAACTAAAATCGCCTGTAGTTTCTTAAATAAGGCTCAAATCAACAAAATAACGTTTATCTGTGATCACTTATAATTTGCATCAAAAATCAATATTTTCATATAAAATCATAAGAAAACTAAAATCGCCTGTAGTTTCTTAAATAAGGCTCAAATCAACAAAATAATGTTTATCTGTGATCACTTATAATTTTCATCAAAAATCAATATTTTCATATAAAATCATAAGAAAACTAAAATCGCCTGTAGTTTCTTAAATAAGGCTCAAATCAACAAAATAACGTTTATCTGTGATCACTTATAATTTGCATCAAAAATCAATATTTTCATATAAAATCATAAGAAAACTAAAATCGCCTGTAGTTTCTTAAATAAGGCTCAAATCAACAAAATAATGTTTATCTGTGATCACTTATAATTTGCATCAAAAATCAATATTTTCATATAAAATCATAAGAAAACTAAAATCGCCTGTAGTTTCTTAAATAAGGCTCAAATCAACAAAATAACGTTTATCTGTGATCACTTATAATTTGCATCAAAAATCAATATTTTCATATAAAATCATAAGAAAACTAAAATCGCCTGTAGTTTCTTAAATAAGGCTCAAATCAACAAAATAACGTTTATCTGTGATCACTTATAATTTGCATCAAAAATCAATATTTTCATATAAAATCATAAGAAAACTAAAATCGCCTGTAGTTTCTTAAATAAGGCTCAAATCAACAAAATAACGTTTATCTGTGATCACTTATAATTTTCATCAAAAATCAATATTTTCATATAAAATCATAAGAAAACTAAAATCGCCTGTAGTTTCTTAAATAAGGCTCAAATCAACAAAATAACGTTTATCTGTGATCACTTATAATTTGCATCAAAAATCAATATTTTCATATAAAATCATAAGAAAACTAAAATCGCCTGTAGTTTCTTAAATAAGGCTCAAATCAACAAAATAACGTTTATCTGTGATCACTTATAATTTGCATCAAAAATCAATATTTTCATATAAAATCATAAGAAAACTAAAATCGCCTGTAGTTTCTTAAATAAGGCTCAAATCAACAAAATAATGTTTATCTGTGATCACTTATAATTTTCATCAAAAATCAATATTTTCATATAAAATCATAAGAAAACTAAAATCGCCTGTAGTTTCTTAAATAAGGCTCAAATCAATAAAATAATGTTTATCTGTGATCACTTATAATTTGCATCAAAAATCAATATTTTCATATAAAATCATAAGAAAACTAAAATCGCCTGTAGTTTCTTAAATAAGGCTCAAATCAACAAAATAATGTTTATCTGTGATCACTTATAATTTTCATCAAAAATCAATATTTTCATATAAAATCATAAGAAAACTAAAATCGCCTGTAGTTTCTTAAATAAGGCTCAAATCAACAAAATAATGTTTATCTGTGATCACTTATAATTTTCATCAAAAATCAATATTTTCATATAAAATCATAAGAAAACTAAAATCGCCTGTAGTTTCTTAAATAAGGCTCAAATCAATAAAATAATGTTTATCTGTGATCACTTATAATTTGCATCAAAAATCAATATTTTCATATAAAACCATGAGAAAACTAAAATCGTCTGTAGTTTCTTAAATAAGGCCCTAATCAACAAAATAACATTTATCTGTGATCACCTATAATTTTCATCAAAAATAAATATTTTCATATAAAATCATAAAAACTAAAATCGCCTGTAGTTTCTTAAATAAGGCTCAAGTCAACAAAATAACGTTTAATTTTCACTAAAAATCAATATTTTCATATAAAATCATAAGAAAACTAAAATCGCCTGTAGTTTCTTAAATAAGACTCAAATAAACAAAATAACGTTTATCTGTGATCACTTATAATTTTCACTAAAAATCAATATTTTCATATAAAATCATAAGAAAACTAAAATCACCTGTAGTTTCTTAAATAAGGCTCAAATCAACAAAATAACTTATCTGTGATCACTTATAATTTTCATTGAAAATCAATATTTTCACCTAAAATCAAAATAACGTTTATCTGTGATCACTTATAATTATCATCAAAAACCAATATTTTCACCTAATTTTATTGTTTATTCAAATCCTTTTAAACTCCTTTAATAACTTTTTGTTTTCATTTATATTTTATATTAAACAACAAAACAACTATTTTCCCATTATTAAATTGACTTTTTAATCTTTATATGTATTTCCTTTAGGCTTTCTGACATTTTATTGTAGTACTATGAGTAATTTCATTGAGTATATGAACAACAACAAAAAAAAAATAGAACTACAAAATTGTTCTTAAGTTGTTGTTGTCAATACGTTTTCTTTTTTAGGTTAAAAGAGGTTTATTTATTTTTATGATTTCTTTTTCTTTATATATTTTATTTATTTGTGTCTTTTTTTATATTTATCAAAATAATATAGAAAAGAGAAAAGAAAAAAAAAACTATCCTACATAAGTTTATATTTTTTCCTGTCATAACCTTGAGTTAATAAATCAAAAATAAGTTGTTTTTCAGTTATTCTTAATATTGTTGTTGTTATTTGTTTGTTTGCTCTCATAACGGCTTTTTAAAGTTTTGCACTTGTTTTTTTTTTTTTTTATTCTTCTGTTTTATTCTTTCTTTCTTACGCGAATCATGATGACGACGACCATTTTGTTGTTTTTGTTTACTAACATTTTACGTTGTTCTTATTGCTGTTGTTTTATTTACAGTTTATTTTTTGTTGCAAAAGTTCAAGTCCATATCAAAACCGAAAAAAATGGCTGTAGCAACAACAACAAGCAGAAAATTATCAAAACAACAACAAGAATTACAAAAACGAAAACAGTTGCTTATTTATAAGCGTTTGTTTCTAAAGTGTTTTTTTGTTACCTAATGTTGCATTCCAAAATTGTCGTTATTGTTGTTTTTATTGCTACTTTTATTATTGTCGTTGTTATAGCTGCTGCTTGCGTTGTTGTTGTCAAATAAGAAAAACTAGTTCATTGCCAGCATGTCATGCTATTAGTACCGTTATATGAGCACAATGAGAAAGAGCATTTAAATGTGGTGTGTTAAGGTGGTGAATTGAAAATGGTGGGTGGGTGTAAGTGTGTTTGAGTCAGTGGTTAGTTAACAGGGATGTAAAATTTAATGCTATTTAAAATTATTGCATTGTAAAGAATATATTAAGGAAAAAAGGCATTATTATAAAATTTTTTAAATTAAGTAAAGAAATTAGTTTTAAATCTAAAAGAGCATAATATTGTAATTTAAAGGAAAAATTGTTTTGATCAATTTCGTTAAGGTTAAAAAATCGTTAAAAATGAAATTGTATGCTATTTTTTTATTTAGACATTTATAGGTTTTTATAAAAATTCTTATCAAATGTTTACAAATTTCTAAAGTAAAGTTTCGTTAAGTTTTTTAAATGAGCACAAATTAAAAAATGTCTTCCAAATTTTAAGGAATTTATTTAGGTTAAACAAAAAAGGAAACAAAATGTAAATTTACCTATCTTGGTGCAGAAAATAAAGTTTCGTTAAGTTTAAAAAAATCGTTAAAATTAAAATATTTTGCTATTTTTTATTTAGACAATTATATACTAAACTTTTTTATAAAAATTCTAGTTAAATATTTCAAATTGTTTAAAATAAAGTTTCGTTAAGTTTTAAAAATGAACAGAAATTGAAAAAATGCTTTAAAAATAAAAAATATTTTGTCTATGTTAAACGAAAAGAGTAAGAAATTTGTATTTGTCTAATTGAAAGTTAAAAATAAAGTTTCGTTAAGTTTTTTAAATGCCCAAAAATAGAAAATAGGTACAGTTTCATATAAAGAAATTTTTAAGCTAAACGTATATATCAAAATCTTTTTATGAAAATGTTTCGTTAAAAAAATAAAGTTTCGTTAAGTTAAAAAAAATTCCTTAAATAAGAAAATTTATTTATTAGCAGAAAGTATTTTAGATAATTAAAATAAATATAAAGAAAGAATGCCTCTAGCTAGCTCAGTGTAAAAACTAAAGTTTCGTTAAGTTTTTTAATTGAAGAAAAATAGAAAAAAATTACAAAATAATATAGAACATTCTATAAGCCAAATGAAAAAATTTTAAATTTTTAATAAAATCCTTTCGCTAACAAAATAAAGTTTCGTTAAGTTTTAAAAATGTCCAAAAATATCAAAATTTGTTTAATAATAGATAAAACTTTATAAAACTAAAACAATTAAGGAAAATAACTTTTCTAACTAATTCGGTGTACAAAAAATTTAATTTCGTTAAGTTTTAAAAGTTAAGAAAAATGCATAAAAGCTGCAAATTTACTTATAAACATTATCAGGCTAAATGAATTTACAAAAATCTTTTTATAAAAGCTTTTCGTTAAGAAAATAAAGTTTCGTTAAGTTTTATAAATGTGCAAAATAAGAAAATTTCTTTAGAAAATGAAAGCATTTTATTTGCCTTAAACAGAAAAGCAAAAATATCTTATTTAAAGTAATCGGTTTAAAAATTAAAGTTTCGTTAAGTTTTTTTTTTTTTTTTTAAAGCACAAATGAATGAAATAAGTACAGTTTTATATAAAAAGATACCAGTTTTATATAAAGTAGACCAAAACATTAGAGTTTTTTAATAAAATTTTTTCATATAAAAAATAAACTTTCGTTAAGTTTTTTAAATGTTTAAAATTTTAAAAATTTCTTTACAAATACAAAGAATTTTATAAGCCTTAAACAAAAATGGTAAAACACCTTTTTTATGTTCATCGGTATAAAAAATAAAGTTTCGTTAAGTTTTTAAAATTTTGAAATATTTCAAAAAGATATCAATTTTATATAAAAAACTTTCAAAAATAAGGAGAAAATATTAAAATTTGTTATTCAAAGTTTTTCGTTTAAAAAAAAAGTTTCGTTAAGTTTTTAAAATGGCTAAAAATAAGAAAATTTTATTAGTAATAGAAAGTACTTTATAAAGCTAAAACAAATAAGGAAAATTGGCTCCCCTAACAAACTCATTGTAGAAAATAAAGTTTCGTTAAGTTTCAAAAATGGCGAAAAATTTAAAGAAAGTGAAAAAAAGTATAGAAAACTTAATAAAATATGAAAAAAACAATAAAATCTTTAATCAAAAATTTTTTGTTTAAAAAATAAAGTTTCGTTAAGTTTTTAAAATGGCCAAAAATAAGAAAATTTTATTAGTAATAGAAAGTATTTTATGAAGCTAAGACAAATAGGAAAAAATAACTCCTCTAACTAACTCAATGTAGCAAATAAAGTTTCGTTAAGTTTTAAAAATGGTGAACAATTAAAAAAAAATAATAAAAAAATAAGACATTACTTAGAGTTAAACAAATTTATAGAAATTTCCTTATAAAAATGTTTTCTTTAAAAAATAAAGTTTCGTTAAGTTTTTAAAATAACCAAAAACTATAAAATTTCGTATGAAATAAAAATCTTTGGAACTATCTTAAACAAAAAATAGAAAATATTTCCTTAAGTTTAATCGTTGTATATAATAAAGTTTCGTTAGGTTTTTTTAAATGACCAAACAATTTAAGAATAATGAAAAAAGTTAAAAAATACAAAGCTTCGTTAAGTTTGTAGTTGATAAAAATTTAAATTGTTTTATCAATTCCCTTTATATTATTTAACATCTCATAATCCCCAGCTCTGCTTAACAACCAACTACCATAACTAAACATATTTAATCTGGCAACATCTTAGCATTCCAACTCAAAGCAAAACACCTAACCATATGGTAGTATTATATGAAAGGTTGTGATCTTTGCTAAGTGGTGAGTAATGTGGTGAGGTAAGTAATTAAATGACGTAGAAGACGTTATATGAAAATAAATGAAAAATCAGATTTTGAAGAAAAAATATTAAAAGATAAAAAAAACTTAAGCTTCATTTGATCCATGTTTCACTTAATTCCATTTTGTTCCTCCAAGAAAAGTATTTAAAATGTAGTAAATTTGTTTTTTTAACAATTTGAATTTATATGGATATAGTAATAATATTCTTAATGTTTAAAACTTATTTAGGCCCTGTTTCACTTAACACCATTTCGTTCCTCTAACAAAATTTTTTAAAAAATTAAAAATTATCTTATAACAATGACTTAAAGAGATGAAAACATTATTTTCTTTATATAAAAAATCAAATCTAAGCATGTTTCACCTTATTCCAGATTGTTCCTCTTAGCAATTTGCAGAATTTACTCAGTCTTTTGAAAGAATAATTGAAAAATCCAATCAAATATTCTTATACAGATATAAGAATACAAATATACAAATATAAATTTTTGAAAGAAATTTTTTTAATGTTTCACATAATACCATTTTGTTCCACCTAAATTTTTGCTAAAATAATTCAACATTTTCTGGTAATTTTAACTTATGCAAATAAAACAAAAAAAATATTTCCAAATTTTAAGAATCAATTTTAAACATATTTCACCAAATTCCATATCGTTCCTCTTAGAAATTTTAAGAAAATCTAGAAAAAAAAATCCAGTGTTACTTCATATGACTCGTAGTAATAAAAATTTTATTTTATAGATATCTTAAATCTATTTTTAAGCATGTTTCATATGATTCCATTTCGTTCCTCTAAGAAACAAATATAAATAATTTTTCTAATTTTTACTTAACTTTAAAAAAAACTATGCAAAAATCGTACATTATAAATATTATTTAACTTGTTTCAATTAATTCCATTTCGTTCCTCGAAGAAATTTTCAGGACATATAGCAAAATTTCATAATTTTTATCCTTAATTATAACACACAGTAATAAAAATATTACATTATTAACATTTTAAGTAAATTTTTATTATGTTTCACTAAATACCATTTCGTTCCTTGAAGAAATTTTAGTTTAATTTATAAAAATTTCATAATTTGTTCTTAATTATGACACGCAGTAATAAAAATATTAGTGTACACACATTTTAAATCGATTTTTTTAGCATGTTTCATATAATTCCATTACGTTCCTCTTCAAAAATTCATAGAAATTTCTAAAATTTACCTAATTTTTAATTGTTTACAACTCACAGTAATGACAAATTCCATTTCGTTTCTTTATGATTACGAAAACATGTTTCACTTACGAAAAGCATGTTTCACTTAGAAGCATGTTTCACTTAATTCCATTTCGTTCCAGTAGAAAAACTAGTGGAAATATTTACAAAATATCATAATTTTTCTTTGTTCTGAAATGCAGTAATAAAAATCGGATTTTATTAATGTTGAGATAAATTTTAGTATGTTTCACTTAATTCCATTTTGTTTCTGTAGACAAATTTATGCAAATACACACAAAATATTATAATTTTATCTTAATTATGTTACGAAATAATACAAATTTAATTTTTGTAGGGTTTAGAAGGAAATTTTTGCATGTTTCACTTACTTCCATTTTGTTCCTCTAAGAAATTTTAGAGAAATATACATAATTTTCTCTTAATTTTAACTCCAGGAAATAAAAAACACTATTATCTTGTATTTTCAACTCATTTGGGTCATGTTTCACTTAATTCCATAACGTTCCTATAAGAAATTTGAGGGAAATATACATAATTTTTTCTTAATTTCAACTTTAGGTAGTAAAAACACAATTATCTGGTATTCTCAACCCACTTGGGCCATGTTTCACAAAATTCCATAACGTTCCTCTGGGAAATTTTAGTCAAATATTTTATATTTTTTCACTATTTTTACTTTTAGAGTTATTAAATATATTTTTAAATCTATTTTATTAAGTTTTTACTACTTTATTTTTATGTTTCAATTAATTCCACTTTGTTCCACCACTATATTTATTCAATTCATTAAAAACTTTATATTTTTCAAGCTATATAATTCTAAGTACACATTATGTTAATTTAAAACCATATTGAAGCAATTTTAAAAATGTTTCAATTAATTCCATTCCGTTCCTCTGAGATATTTTATGAAATTTTACCAATTTTTAAGTTAAAAAAATAAGAGACACAATTATCTTGCGTTTTAAGCCTATTTGAGGTTATGTTTCACTCAATTCCATGTTGTTCCTCTTAGATTTTTTTGAGAAATATAAAACATTTTTTTTACTTATACATGTATTAAATATATTTTAAAACCTATTTCATTTAGTTTTTACTACAATTTTGTTATGTTTCACTTAATTCCATTGCGTTCCGCATACATAATTCTTTAATTTATTAAAAAATTTATAGTTTTCAAGTTCAATCAATAAAAATATTAATTTTCTTTAGTTTAGAAAAATTTTTGGGCATGTTTCACTTAATTCCTTTTTGTTCCGTCACCATAATTATTAAATTTGTTTAAAAGTTTCTATTTATTAATGTTAATAAATAAAATATATTCATTTCCTCTAGTTTGAAAAAAATTCGGGCATGTTTCACTCAATTCCATTTCGTTCCACAAGCATATTTCTTGAAATTACTGAAATATTTTATATTTTTTAATGTTGGCAGTTGTAAATATTTATTTTCTCTTCTTTAAAAAAAATTTTTAACATGTTGCACTTCATTCCATTTCGTTGCATCATTAAAATTTATGAATTTTTTTAAAAATGTTATATTTTCAAGCTCAGTTTTCAATTGGTATTAATTATCAAAAGTATTAGTATCAATAAAATAATTTTTTTATATTTTTGTGATGTTTCACTTAATTTCATTTCGTTCCATAACCGTAATTTTGAAATTTATTGAAAAATTTTATATTTTCCATTAGCAGAAAATAAAAACTATAAATTTCCTATAGTTTAAAAATATTTTGGTTCACGTTTCACTTAATTCCATTTCGTTCCACCATTAAAGTTCTTAAGATTTGTAAAAAAAAATATTTTTCGGGATCAATCTTTAAAGAGTATTAGTAATCTGTAGTTTAAAAAATTTTTTGGTCATGTTTCACTTAATTCCATTTCGTTCCAAGCTTATATTTTATATTTTTTCACTTTTTATCAAAAAAAAAATATAAATAAATAAAATAATGTTTAATTGTGTAAGTTAAGAATTTGGCAATGTTTCTCTTAATTCCATTTCGTTCCGCCACTAGAATTCTTGAATTTATTAAAAAAATATATATATTTTTCAGGCTCATTTATTAATGAGTAGTAAATATCTTAAGTTTAACATATATTTTTATCATGTTTCACCTAATTCCATTTCGTTCCAAGCTCATATTTTATAATTTATTTGAAATGTTTGTTAAACTTTTGACTCTTTAACAATAAAATTAAAGTTTATTCAATTAAATAAAGAATTTGGCAATGTTTCACTTAATACCTGTAGATTTTTTAAAAGCGTTTTGATGAACACTTTAGGGTTTTTGTGACTTCTCTGTCACACTCTATCTACTCTATTTTAAATTATATACACAGATTTTCGACTTTATATTTACATTTATTTATTTACAATATTTACAACACTTAGCATTAACACAAACTCTTTTTGTGTCAATGCTACTTCCACTCAGTTCAACTCACACTGAGTAACTCTCCCAGTTTGTCAAAATTGTCGGTCTTTTATACCCACGTTCCCATTCCGTCTTATCCCGCCCTGCTTAAGCCCAACCCTTAAAACTCTAAACTAACGTCTCCGTCCAGCAAAACCTCGGTGATCCTCCCATTTTCTCCTCCAGTTCCTACATTCGGCCCTCCTGACAGCACATTCGACCCCGAATGTAGTAACTCACGGATTCACGTCCTCTGTGACGTTGATACATCCACCAGAATCTCCGAATTCACCTATAATCTACAACCCGCATCGCTCATGTTGACCTCTTCCAATACTCTATTCATAAAGGCTTATTGAACTGTCTACACCATGCTTCCCCAGGACAAGATCTTTAACGAAATCCTGTCCAGTAGGGTTATGCATCTTCCGAATACTTTCCCACTAGGCCTTGGGTTGGATATCCTCGCAATGAATTCTACACCATCACCGTTTTGCTTCCGTCAAACGTCAATAACCCCATCGTACAAACATAAAAAAACAAAATATCAAAAATAAGCAATTACTCCATAAGTAGAAAAAATCAAAAGACAAAAAAAAAATAATAAAAAACAAGATAAAAAACTATTACGCACAATATCACCCAAACAATATTCACTACGTAATTACAAAAATAAACCAAAAAAAAATGTAACCCAAAATAAAAATAATATCCCAACAACCCAAAAACGATCACAAAAAAAATATGATCCCTCCATCAAATTACAAAAACAAATACACGGACAAAATTAAAAACATCAAAACAAAAAGCACTTTCCCAAACACGTGTGCTTTGTACACAAACAACAAAAAATCACCCATAAAAAAAACTCAAAATTCTAAACCCTTTTACAAAAAATAATAATGACCTAACGGACCACGGACACTAAAATTGCATTGCGCAGCTGCAAATACTAAAAATAACAAATCCCAAAAAAAAAAAAAAAACACTAACAACACAATACTGCGCACCCAAAAATTCACCTAACGGACACTCATCTAAAAAAATCAACACACAAAAAACAAACAAATTGCACGTGCACACCAATACTCATACACGCACAATTCTCCTTAGAACGACTTGAAATCGAACAACAATCACACAATTTCTCCTCTGGGCGGTATCTCACACTCTGTCATCGTTCTGTTGTCGCACAACGATCAACCTTCTCCTTTTGCTGCCTGTTGTATTGCCGCATGCTTCTAACACCTTAGTAAATCTCTGCTATTTACTACTCACTCTACAGGTTATGCGCCTCTGCAGATACTCAATATCCTTTCTCTCTCCTATGCTCAGCGTTCATAGGCGATATAGGGTAACTGTCTCTATCACACTCCTCCATACACATGTCTTCTCCCTTCATACGGTCAATTTACAACAGCGCCATCTATCAACAAGTATATTTCACCTCAGAAACTCATCGCGCCATCTATCAGTGAGTAAATACCACCGCAGCAACTCAACGCATCACCTGCTAACGAGCATATTTCACTCAAATACACTCGCCAAATTCTATGCGCCATCTGTACAGCAAAATTCTCTCTCAAAACACCTACATCTACTGCAAATCACTTCTCAAGTTGTTGTGCAGCATATTGTTGTTGTTGACTTCCCATCATCTGTTCCTTTATCTCCTTATTAGCTGCAACTCTACCTCGACTGTTATTGTTTTTCTCCTAACAAATAACATTCCAGTCCTCTCACTCTTGCGCACTGTACTTAATATTTTAACGAATATTTTCGTACTGGCTCATGAGAACATCCCGGTTGAGCCCCCAATTGTAGATTTTTTAAAAGCGTTTTGATGAACACTTTAGGGTTTTTGTGACTTCTCTGTCACACTCTATCTACTCTATTTTAAATTATATACACAGATTTTCGACTTTATATTTACATTTATTTATTTACAATATTTACAACACTTAGCATTAACACAAACTCTTTTTGTGTCAATGCTACTTCCACTCAGTTCAACTCACACTGAGTAACTCTCCCAGTTTGTCAAAATTGTCGGTCTTTTATACCCACGTTCCCATTCCGTCTTATCCCGTCCTGCTTAAGCCCAACCCTTAAAACTCTAAACTAACGTCTCCGTCCAGCAAAACCTCGGTGATCCTCCCATTTTCTCCTCCAGTTCCTACATACCATTTCGTTCCGCATACATAATTCTTGAATTTATTAAAAAATATTTAATTTTTCAATGCTTAGACTTAGATTTTGGCTATATTTCACATAATTCCATTCCGTTCCTATAAACATATTAAAATTTAATTTATTTTTGTTTTTCTTAAAAAATATAAATTATCTTAACTTTTAGTCATATTTAAAATATGTTTCACTTAATTTCATTTTGTTCCCTGTTTGAATAATAAGAAAATCAGATCCCTATCAAATTAATGAAAAAAAAAAAAAAAAGAAAAAACTTTGACCTCTATAGTATTTCTTTACGCAATACCTTCTATTATGTAGATTAGTTCCTTTACTTAATCTAATCTATTTTAAAATTGTCTCTCCCTCTCTTCTTTCTAAAAGCAACTTAGGAGGCCTGTTTCAAGGGTAAATCGGTGTGGTCGTACTTCTAAAATATTGCTAAATTAGATTAGAAAATTTGTTTTGATTATATTTCTTAATAAACATAAACACATTTGTGCAAAAATGATTAATTTAATAAAAATAATCAACACCACAAGCGTGTGTTTTTCTGAGCTCCCCTGGTTCAAAGTGTTTAGTTTTTTAGCGGTGCGTAATAATTGTGTCATTTAGCCGCCAAAAACTGCAAGTGTTTTAAAAACTTAGAACGCAATTTCATAGTTATAAATTATCAAAAATGACACATCGAACTATAATAAAGAAAACAATAATACACATTTAAAATCAAATGCGTTTTTGGAAAAAAACAAAAATATATTTTTCAGATAATGCAACAAAGCACATGTTATAATATTTATATTCAAAACTAATTTTTACAATTTAAATATTTTACTAAAAAACGCTTAGTCAAGTGATTTATTTAATTTCACTACATTGTTGCAACACAGAATAATATAAATAAATATTTTAATAACTGTTTTTATATTTCTTTTTATTATTACACTGCTTTACTTAATACCATGTTATTGCAGCCTTAAAAGCTTCTGAAGTTCAATTATTATGTCATAACTTTTATTACCTCAATTACTTCTCCTTTTCTTTTGCCGATTTCATATTTCAAATTATGAACATATAATTCTTATCATTAAATAGTTTTAAACATTGCATAATTGTTTTCAAAACTATAAACAAAATTTTAAGCTTATCTGAATATTTACTGAAATGAAAACAAAAACTATCAGTTTCCTTTGTATTTGTTAACTCTTGAATATTCTACAACAATTGACGTCAGTTTAAGATTGAAAAAAAAATAGATTTTCAAATTTTTACTTCCTTGAACGTAAATGTAAAAATAAAAAATATTTATATAAAATTTTATTTTATAGAAACTGGAATTAATTTTAAATTAATAATAGTCTAGATAAGACACAAATCTAGAGCCCAGTATAGACACTATTCCAGAGTTTAGTGTAGACATTAGTTTAGCGTCTAGTGTAGACACTAGTCTAGAGTCTACTGTAGACACTTATCTATCTTTTGGAGTACACACTCGTTTATCGTTTTATTTCACTTCTATTCCAGGTTTAGTTTAGTTCTAGTTCAGTTCTAGTTAAGTTGTAATTCAGTTCTAGTTCAGTTCCAGTTTAGTTCTAGTTCAGTTTTACTTCACTTCTATTCCAGGTTTAGTTTAGTTCTAGTTCAGTTCTAGTTCAGTTCTAGTTCAGTTCTAGTTCAGTTCTAGTTCAGTTCCAGTTTAGTTCTAGTTCAGTTCTAGTTCAGTTTTAGTTCAGTTCTAGTTTGAGTTTTAGTTCAGTTCTAGTTCAGTTCTACTTCAGTTCTAGTTCAGTTCTAGTTCAGTTCTAGTTCAGTTCTAGTTCAGTTCTAGTTCAGTTCTAGTTCAGTTCTAGTTCAGTTCTAGTTCAGTTCTAGTTCAGTTCTAGTTCAGTTCTAGTTCAGTTCTAGTTCAGTTCTAGTTCAGTTCTAGTTCAGTTCTAGTTCAGTTCTAGTTCAGTTCTAGTCTCGACTATAGTCTATTCTATAGTCTCGACTATAGTCTATTCTATAGTCTCGACTGTAGTCTATTCTATAGTCGACTATAGTGTATTCTATAGCCTTATCTGTAGTCTATTCTATAGTCTCGACTATATTTTATTCTATAGTTTCTTCTATATTCTGTAGTCTCGACTATAGTCTATTCTATAGTCTATTTTATAGTCTCGACTATTGTCTATTCTATAGTCTCGACTATTGTCTAGTCTAAGGATTCGAGTTTAGTCTAGGCCAAATCTTGACTATAGTCAAGTCCAAAGTCTACTAAACTATTCTATATTCTAGTTTGTTGTCTAGTCTATAGTCTGATCTATAGTCAAGCCTATTGTCTAGTTTATAGTATAGTGTACAGTCTAGTCTAATCTATGGTGTACTCTTTAGTCTAGTCTACAGTATAGTCGATAGTCTATTCGATTGTCTATAGTCTATTATGCAGTCTATTTTTATAGTCTAGTTTAGAGTCCGGTCTATAGTCTAGTTTATAGTCTAGTCTATAATCTAGTTTATAGTATATAAACTAGTCTATAGTCTAGTCTATAGTTTAGTCTATAGTCTAGTCCATAATCTTGTATATAATCAGTCTATAGTCTAGTCTGTAGTCTAGTCTGTAGTCTAGTCTATAATCTACCCTATAGTCTAATCTGCAATCTAGTCTGTAGTTTATTGTTTAGTCTATAGTCTATTTTCCAGGTGAGTTCACAGCAGGTGAAGTAATCTTTTTAAAAATAAACTCAATGTTTATATATTTATACTTTATTTTTTAATCGTTTTTCAAAAAAAAAAAAAAAGTTAGCAGTTGGTTACTTGACCATTATAGCCAAAAGTGCATTTTATTGATGCATTAATTGTTGCTATAAAAAAAAATCAATCTAATCTGCTAATCTTTCTTTCCCTCTGTTTCTTTTACTTTCCAAACCAAAAACATATTAGTCACGTCTTTTATGACAGTTGTATGACTAAAATAATTAAAAACTGATTATAAGCAGATGATTTAAATGTAAAACTAAACATAAAATAACAATAATAACATGAAAATATTATTAAAATATTAACACGTTCTTAACACATTGTCTTTAAATGAATTCATTTTAATAAATAATAATAAAAATATTTATTAACATATTAATTTGTTTTTCAGTTTAAGCAAAATGTATACTCAGTGCTATATTTGTTTTGAAAAAAAAAAATCAAAATTACTACATGCATTTATTGTCTGAGTAAATATTTATATTTGTATGTAATAAAAATGTCATTAATATTTTTGTTTAAATATTACAAATCATGACTAAACATATTTGTTTATTTATGAAAATTAAATGGCACTAAATTCTTGTGTAATGTAAAATAATATGGACTGAAAAATATTTAAATAAAAATATGGAAATTTTTTTAATGAACATAAAATAAAATCTTTAAATTTTGAAGAGGAATAAAATGGAATTTAGTGAAACATTTTAAAATTTTAGGTAAATATATATCTAGTCTAGTGAATTATTATTTTTAAACTAAATTTTTTTCTATTAAAGATATTTTTTTAACACTTTCTTTGCAAATTTTGTGTTCATTTGCTAAAACGTTTCTACCACTCCAAATTAAAAACCAGTTGAACTTGACATACAAAAATGCCACATGCTCACACAAGTCAACCTAAAAACAAAAAAAAATAAGTTTATAATCATCATCAACGTAATGGAATTTGAAGACATTTTTGAAGAGTGTTAAAAAAAATAAATAAATAACTTTTGACAAAACAATAACAAACAAATTGACCACACACACACATACAGATTGAGGTATGATAAAAGCTTTTTTATTTTGTTTATTTTAATATTTATATGTTGTCTATTTTATGAATATTTTTTTTTAATTTTTTCATTACCATATTAGACAAGCCTTCTAAATATGAAACACGATTATTATTTATTGTTAAATAAGCTTTGTCTGTTTTATATATTTCCGCATTGGAATGTTGTTGAAATTGTTCCATATGTAAATTTTGTATAATAAAGAGCTTTATAACATGTTTAATAAACCAGCAACCATCCCCCCGATTTACACAAACACACCCACTTTTCCATAAGGAAAAATAAACAAAATAAAAAGCTTTTTTTCATTTGGATCATTTTTCATTCATAGAATGTAATTTTACAATTCACTCTCTCTCTTTTGTTTACTTTAGCTCTTACTCCTCTTATCTCTCCCATTGTAAAGACATTGAATTTTAATCTTTTGGTATTTAAAGAATGTGATGATGTGTTGGTGCTGTACAAAAAGAATGGTTAAATAAGTTTGTTATAAAGTTTTGTTTAAAGCAAAATAAATAATTGGAATTATTTAAAAGTCTCAACAACTTTAAATACAGCCAAAAAACCTTATAAAAACACAAGGAACGAAATGAAATCAAGTGAAACATTTGGAAAATCAAACTTATTCCCACCAGAAGTTAGAAAATAATTATGTTACATTTAAAATATAAAGACCCAGAAGAAAATTTAAAAAAAATCTTAAAATTTTTGAAGAGGAACGAAATGGAATTTTCTGAAACATTAAAAAATCTTAATTTTTTCCAACATTTTTCATAAAAATATAAGCTTTTATATAAAATATAACATTTTTGGGGAAAAAGATCAAGAAATTCCATTAAAAACTCAAATTTTCTTAATAGGAACAAAATGGAATCAAGTGAAACATTTGGAAAATCAAATTTATTCCCACAAATAATAACAAAATATTTATATCACATTTAAAATATAAAAATCCGACAGAAAAATTAAGAAAATGTATGATTTTTTTCTAGAGGAACATAATGGAATTCAGTAAAACATTAAAAAATCTTAATTTCGCAAAAAATTTTAATAAAAATAAAAGCTTTAATATAAAATATAACATTTTTAAAGAAATAAAATTCAATATAATTAAAAAATCTTTAAATTTTCGTAAAAGGAACGAAATGGAATTATGTGAAACATTTGGAAAATCAAACTTAATCCAGCAAAAATGTGAAAAAACTTCAGTCAGACTTAATATATAAAAATCTAGAAGAAAATAAAACGAAAAACTTTGATTTTTCTTTAGATGAACGAAATGGAATTTAATGAAACATTCAAAAAACAAAAATTTTAGTCAAAATTGAAAATTTTACTTAAACTACAACATTTTTAAGGAAAAAATTCATTAAAATTTAAAAATTGTCTTAAAAGGAACAAAATAGAATTTATTGAAACATTCAAAAATCATAGTTTTTGAAAAAATTTTAAATGAAAATAAAAGTTTTTATATAAAATATAACATTTTGAAGAAAATTAAAAAAAAAATCTTGAAATTTTCTTAAAAGGAACAAAATGGCATTTAATGAAACATAACATTTTCACTTTCTTTTTAAAATATTTACTATTTATAAAGAAAAAAACTCATTAATAACAAAATATTGCTCCAAAAACTATAAAAACCAGCTTAAGGAACGAAATGGAATTAAATGAAACATTGAAAAATTCAAAATTGTTCATAAAAATTTCACAATTTATCTTGCTGTAATACAAAATTTATAAAATGATCGATAAAATTTTGAAATTTTATTAAAATATTGTAAGTTTCTTAAGAGGAACGAAGTGGAATAAAGAGAAACACTAACTTTTTGCACACAATTTAACGTAAATTTTAATATTTTTCAGTTAAAACTGCTTAAAAAGAAAATTTAAACGAAATATAAAAAAATACAAAAAAAAATATATAATTTACAAATTATGACATTTTTCTTAAGAGGAACGAAATGGAATAAATGAAACATTTAAAAATTTAAATTGTTCTTAAAAATTTCGAAAGATCTCTTTGATTTTATAAAGTTTAGAAGCAAAATTAACGAAAAACATTAGTAACTAGAAATTTTTTCTATGAGGAATGAAATGGAATTCGACGAAACATTAACAAATTCTAATTTTTCATTAAAATATTCAAGTATATTGATATTGAGAGGAACGAAATGGAATTTGTGAAACATGTAAAAATTAAAATTTTCTCCCAATTAACGAAAAATGTAGAATTTGATTCAATTTATGGGAAAAAACAAAGATAATGTTCGCAATTGAAGACTTTTTATAAGAGGAACGAAATGAAATTAAGTGAAACATTTACAAATTTTAATTTTAACTAAAAATATGGGAAAATTCTTTTAAATTTACTAAATTATTAAAAAAAAAAATAAGGAAAATAATTAAAAACTAGGCATTTTCTTAAAGAGAACGCAATGGAATTAAGTGAAACAGTAGTTTTTTTCATCAATTTATTAGAAATAATGTAAAATTTTCAATAAATAACTCATTTAAGAGGAAATGTTGTTTAGAAATATAATAAAATACCGCAAGGAACAAAATGGAATTAAGTGAAACATTTATCAATTTTATTTTTTCAACAAATATTGAAACATTTTGTTCATTTTATAAAATTTTTAAGGAAAAAATTAGGAAAAATTTACAAAATTAAGAATTTTTCTTAAGAGAAACGAAATGGAATATAGTGAAACATTTAAAAATTATAATTTTTCTTGCTAATATTGAAAGATTTTTTTTATTTATTAAATTTTAATTAAAAAATCTAAGGAAACGTGAAAATTGGTAATTTTTTTTAAGAGGAACGAAATGGAATTAAATGAAACATTAACAAATTTTATTTTTTATAAATATTAAAAGGTTTTCTTTAATTTTGTTAAAACTTTGAGGAAAAAATTTAAAAAATTTAAAATTTTTCTTAAGAGGAACAAAATGGAATTAGGTGAAACATTTATAAATTTTTCCTGCAAATATTGACAATTTTTGTTAATTTTATTCTTTTATGAAAAAAAATAAGAGAAAATTTACAAAATTAAGCATTTTCCATAAGAGGAACGAAATGGAATTTAGTGAAACATTTAAAAATTATTTTTTTTATTTTGCAAATATTAAAAGATTTCTTTTAATTAATTATGTTTTAAGAACAAAAATCAAAGAAAACTTAATAATTGCTCATTTTTCTTAAGAGGAACGCAATGGAATTATGTGAAACATTAAAAAATTCTAATTTTTCAAGCAAACATTAAAAAACATTTTTTATTTCATTAAGTATTGAGGGAAAAATAAGGAAAAATTTACAAAATTGTTATTTTTCTTAAGAGGAACAAAATGGAATTAGGTGAAACATTTATAGATTTTAATTTTTTCTACAAATATTGACAAATTTTGCTAATTTTATTAATTTTTGAAGAAAAATAAGAGAAAGTTTACAAAATTAAGCATCTTTCTTAAGAGAAACGAAATGGAATTTAGTGAAATATGTAAAAATTATAACTTTTCCTAAAAATATGGAAAGATTTTTATGGATTTTAGGTAAAATATCAAAAAAAATTTACAAAATTGATATTCTTCCTTTAGAGGAACGTAGTGGAATTTAGTGAAACATGTAAAAATTATAATTTTTCCTACATATTGAAAAATTTTTGGAATTTTAGGTAAAATATTTAAGGAATTTTTCAAAATTTCTAATTTTTCTTTAGAGGAACGTAGTGGAATTTACTGAAACATTTAAAAATTATAATTTTTCCTAAAAATATTAAATGATTATTTTAAATTTAAGGTAAAAATTAAAAGAAAATTAAAAAAAAAAAAAAAAAACGTACAAATAGGGACTTTTTGTTCAGAGGAACGAAATGGAATTAAATGAAACTTATAAATTTTAATTTATAAAAGTTTAATTAAATTTGAAGAAAAATATATGAACATATTTACAAAATTAAGCTGTTTTTTTAAGAGAAACGAAATGGAATTAAGTGAAACATGATTTTTTTAAGAAATGTTTATTATTTATAAATTTTTTTACTTCCTATAAATTTTTATATTGGTATTTGACACAAATTTAACTATTTCTATTGCGTTTCTTATCTCAAAACTTATTTTAAATTTTCCTCAAATTTCAATTTCTCTTCAAAATTTAGTTTCGAAACAAAATTTCCAAAAATATTGATAAATCAATATTGTTCAGTATGTATATAAATTCTGCCCTTATAGGGGTTTAAAATATTCGTTTAAAACTCTTGATAAAACTAGAAAAACCCGCATAAATTTACTCTTCTTTTATTTAACACAATTTTATCTAAATTTTACTCTCTCCTTTTTTTTTTTTTCCTATACTCTCTTCTCTATTTATGCTTCAAAATGTCAAAGTATATGTTGAAGAAAATAAAGCTTTTTTTATTATTATGATATGGTGTGATTTTGTTTGTCTACAACAAATATTTATGTCGTCAGCTGTAAAATGTTTGTTGTCTCTATCCTAATATATATTATAAAAATGAGGTGTAAGTTTGTTTGTTTGTTTGTTTGTTTGTGCGTCAATCACGTCTAAACGACTGAACCGATTTTCACGAAATTTGACACACAGATAATACCAGTGCCAGAGGTGGTTATAGGCTATATAAGATTTCGATTGGATGCCACGCCCACATTTTACGCCCACTTTTTATAACTTCCAAACGGTTGGACCGATTTTCACGAAATTTGACACACAGATAGTATCAGTGCCGCTGATCATTATAGGCTATGTAAGATTTCGATTGGATGACACGCCCTTATTTTACGCCCACTTTTTATAACTTCCAAACGGTTGGATCGATTTTCACGAAATTTGACACACAGATAGTATTAGTGCCGCTCATCATTATAGGCTATGTACGAACTGGATTGGATGCCACGCCCACATTTTACGCCCACTTTTTATAACTTCCAAACGGTTGCACCGATTTTCACGAAATTTGACACACAGATAGTATCAGGGCCACTGATCATTATAGGCTATGTATGAACTGTGTTGGATGCCACGCCCACATTTTACGCCCACTTTTTATAACTCTTAAATGGTTGTACCGATTTTCACGAAATTTGACACACAGATAGTATCATTTCCGGTGGTCATTATAGGCTATGTATAAACTTGGTTGGATGCCACGCCCACATTTTACGCCCACTTTTTAAAACTCTTAAACTGTTACACCTATGTTCACCAAATTTGACACACAGATAGTACCATTACCGCTGGACATTATAGGCTATGTATGAACTGGGTTGTATGCCACGCCCACTTTTTATAACTCTCAAACGCCTGTACCGATTTTTAAGAAATTTAACACACAGATAGCACCAGTAACGGTGGTCGTTTAAGGCTATGTAAGAACTGGGTTCACGCCCATATTTTACGCCCACTTTTTAAAACCCCTAAACAGTAGCAATTGTTTTATATTCCCTATTAGGGGGTAGCGAAGCGCACCGGGTTACGCTCGTATATATATATATATGGTTGTTGTTGTTGCTGCGCATAACTACCAGATCTTAACATTCATAATAGTATTGTGAATATAGTAAAAGCTTTCCAGATTGTTACAAACACAAAACACATCATCATCATACTCTTTTTTATCGTGCCACTACCCATTTTTTTGTCTTTTCAATTTTATAGCTGTCAGTTTTAGTTTGTAATTTTGCGCAGAAACAACACTTGTGTACGGGATAGAAAATATTTAAATAAATAAATTAAACGAAAAATAAAACAAAATAAGAAAAAGAAATAAGTCAGTAAATTATTTAATTTACTGTGTGAATTAAATGAAATATTTATTTAGTTAAAAATAAACAATTTAAAACAATATTTGAATAAGAAATAAAAAACGAAAGACGTGCTAAAATATATTGAATAATAGTAATGAAGTGATGTTTTGTTTTTGTATTGTTTATTAAATGTCAAAAATATTTATCAACAAATTACTACATACAATACAAGGTGAATTAATAGAAAACCTAAGGGTTGTTTAGTTTATGATTTCAATAAATATTTTATGAATGTAAAAAAGGTCTAGAATATTCTTAAGGCGAAAGATTGTAAAGTTATGGTGTAATAAAAAAATGTTTGTTTATGATTAACATTATGGAACTTAAGTTTAATTTGGAAAATAATTTTTGGCTAGAAATTGAATTCTTAAACTTGGGTCATAAAGTCAACAGGTTGTATATTGGTTTAGGAAAAATTTTTATAAATTTAAAAAAATCATTAATTTAAATAATTTATCAAAAAAAAATTAAAAAATTTTTCATAAATTTTAATAATTTATTAAAAAAAAAACCCAAAAATTTTATTAAGAAAATTAATAAATTCACACTAGGAACGAAATGAAATCAAATGAAACATTTACAAATTATAAATTTTTCTAAAAAAAAATAATAAAAATATAAAGTTTTTATATACAATTTTCTAAATTCCAAGCAAAATGTCCAGAAAAAATAATATAAATACAAATTTTTCTTCAGAGGAACGTAATGGAATTTAATGAAACACTGTTTTTTCACTTTATTTAAAACTAATCTTGATATTTCTTAAGAAGAAAATAATTTAATGAAATGTTATCTAAAAAATTAATAAAAAAACATTAAACAATTTTCAAGTTTTCGAAAAAATATTAAAACAAAAATTTAAATTTGGAACAACCTTATCCCTATCGACTTATTTATAACAATTTTTTCTAATGTTTCACTTAATTCCATTTCGTTCCTCTCAGAAATGTTTAATATTTTTAACAATTTTCTTTAGTTAAAGCTATTTCGGTTTAATTTAATTAAGATTTTTCATCAAAATAATTTAATTTATTAAATTTTTCTCAATGTTTCACTTAATTCCATTTCATTCCTCTCAATAAAAATTAGTCAAAAATCTATTATTTTTTGTATTAAAAAATTAAATTAAAGTATGGAGAAACTGACAATTTTGTAAAAAATCGCAGGTAAATTGAATTGCATAGGAATGAAATGGAATTTAGATCCAGAGGTAATTTTTTAATAAAAATCTTAAGTAAAATAAAATTTTAAACATTGGAACGAAATAACATCTAAAGCTAATTTCCAATAAAATATTCAAAAATTATGAAAATTTCTACAAAGGAACGATATGGAATTAAGTGAAACACTTATAAAAATGCTTCCAAATAAGAGAATTTTACATAAATTAAACTATTTTTTTAAACATTTTGATACTATGTTTAAAAAAATAGTAAAATTGTTAAAAAAATGCGACGAGGAACAAAATGGAATTATGTGAAACATTGAGAAATTTGGTTCTAAACAAAGACAATATGCTTAAATTTAACTTAAATAACAAAGTAAGATACAAATTGTAAATTTTGTAAAAGGAACGAAATGGCATTATGTGAAACATAGGTACATTTTTAAAAATTATAGTTTTTTTATAAAAGAAATATGAAAAATTAAAGGAATAAAATTAATTACACTAAAAATCCATAATAAAGAAACTTTTTTCTCAAGTGGAACATAGTGGAATTTAGTGAAACACAAGGAAATTTGATTTTAGACTAGGGAAATATATTTAAATTAAATTAAAATGGTAATAAATAATAAATTAAGTAAACTGTTTTTAAAATTTGAAATGAGGAACGTAATGGAATTCAATGAAACACTGTGTTTTCACTTTTTTTGAAGCTAATCTTGGTAATTTTTAAGAAAAAAGCATATAACAAATTTTTTCTTTACAAAATTAATAAAAAATAACTTGAGGAACGTCATGAAATTTAATGAAACATTAAAAAATCTTCAAGTTTTCGCAAAAATTTTGAAACAAAAATTTAATTTTATAACAATCTTATCTCTATCGACTTATTTACAACAATTTTTTCTAATAATTCACTTAATTCCATTTCGTTCCCCTCAAAAATGTTTAATATTTTTAATGTTTTTCTCTAGTTTATGCCATTTCAGTTTAATTTAATTAAGATTTTTTATCAAAATAATTTAAGATACAATTTTTCAAATGTTTCACATAACTCCATATCGTTCCTCTCATTAAAATTGCTCTGTATGATAAATTTTTGAAACAAAAATTTAGTTTTAGGGTTCAATTACAATTTTTATTATAGAGTATTTTTTTTTTTTAATCATTTTTAATTGTTTCACAAAACTCCATTTCATTCCTCTAAAAATTTTTAATTTTTTTAAATGATTTTCTCTATTCTTAACTATTTCAGTTTAATTAAAGCAGTTATATTCTATTAAAAGGTAATTTTTTAAGTGTTTCATTTAATTCCATTTCGTTTCTCTCAATAGAAACTGTTATTTGTTGACATTTTAAACAAAATTATATTGATTTCACTAATCATTACCTAATACTTCATAAAAACTCATAATTTTTAAAAATTTTCCCATGTTTCACAAAATTTCATTTCGTTCCTCTCATAAAATATTAAAAATTTTAACTTGTTTTCATAACCTTTTGTCTTATTTTTTATTTAGAATCCATTTTTAGTATAATTAAAGCAATTTTATCTCGTTTAAAACAATTTTTAAAGCGTTTCACATAATTCCATTTCATTCCTCACCGAAAATTTCAAAAATTTTACTCTATATTTATTAAATTTTGTTATTTCCGTTTAATTTAAACAAAATTCTTTAATTCATTACCATTTTTCTTTATGTTTCATTTAATTCCATTTCGTTCCTTCGAACAAAAAATTCCGTTTATAGCAGATTTTTGCTAAAATTTTACTTTTCAATCAATTAATGAAATTTTTTTAAGAAAATATCTTAAGTTTCTCAAATATTTCCAATGTTTCACATAATTCCAATTCGTTCCTCTATTAAAATGTCCCATATTATTAGTGATTTTTGTAATACTTTGCCATTTTAATGCAATTATAGCTTATTCTCTGGGTTTAAAACTATTTTTCTTAGTGTTTCCTTAAAATTCCATTTTGTTCCCCTTCATAAAATGCCTCTTTTAGTATAAATTTTTAATAAAATTTTCTTTTTATTAATTTCTTAATTTTTTTGCTATAAAAAAATCTTAATTTGTGAAATTTTTTACTGTTTCACAAAATTCCATTTCATTCCATTAAACAAAATTTAAAAAATTTTACATATTTTTATTAATTAACACTTATTTCATTTAAATCGACATATTTTTCTGGTTGAGAAAAGTTTTTCTAAGTATTTCATTAAATTCCATTTCGTTCCCCTTCAAAAAATGCTTCTTTAGTATGAATTTTTGGTAAAATTTTCTTGTTTTTATTAATTTCTTAATTTTTCTTCGTAAAAAATCTGAATTTGTGAAATTTTTCTAATGTTTTACAAAAATCCATTTTGTTCCTCTAAACTAAATTTTAAAAATTTTACTGATTTTTATTAATTAATAATTATTTAATTTAATCGACTTATTTTTCTGGTTTAGAAAAGTTTTTCTGAGTGTTTCATTAAATTCCATTTCGTTCCTTCTAAAAAAAATGCCTCTTTAATATGGATTTTTTGTAAAATTTTCTTGTTTTTATTAATTTTTTAAATTATTCTTTATAAAAAATCACAATTTTTAAACATTTTCAATGTTTCACCAAATTCCATTTTGTTCCTCTTCTCAAATTTTTAAAACTGTTTACTTAATTGATTATTTATTACCATTTTAATTTAATTTACATATTTCCCTAGTCTACTATCAATTTCCTTTATGTTTCACTAAATTTCACTACGTTCCTCTTGAGAAAAGTTTCTTTATTATGGATTTTTAGTGTAATTAATTTTATTCCTTTAACTTTTTATATTTCCTTTATAAAAAAACAATAATTTCTAAACATTGTCCCATGTTTCACAAAATTCCATTTCGTTTCTTATCAAAATTTTTCTAAATTTTTTTTCTTTTTTTATTTAATTTCACTCTTTTTTTTATATTTTGTTTAATTTAAGCAAAAATTCCTATAAAACCAAATTTCTTTATGTTTCACATAATTCCATTTCGTTCCTCTTGTGGAATGTTTTTATTTTGTTAATTTCTTGTTATTTAAATTGAATTTAAGCATATTTTCTTAGTTTAGAACCAAATTTCTCAATGTTTCACAAAATTCCATCTTGTTCCTCATAGAAATTTTTCAAAAACTAATTTTTTTAAAATTTTGGTACTTCTGTTTAATTTAAGCGAAATTCGTTTCTTTAGAAGCATTTTTATAAGTGTTTCACTTAATTCCATTTCGTTCCATCCCCAAAATTTTTAATATATTGCTGGTTTTAGTTAAATATTGTTTATAATTCTGCAAATTTTTTATTTAATTTAACTAATTTTAAATTTTTCGAAAGTTTAGTTAATGTTTCATTAAATTCCATATCGTTCCAATGTTAAAAATTTTATTTTACTTAAGATTTGTACTAAAAACTAAATTTTTTATCTTACAATTTAATCATATATAAAATTTTTCATGTTTCATTTAATTCCATTTCGTTTCTCTGTAGAAATTTTCATAATTTTTGATTATTTTATTGGAAATTAGCATTAATATGTTATTTGAATTAATTTTATGCAATGTTTCACTAAATTCCATTTCGTTCCAATGTTTAAAATTTTATTTGACTTAAGATTTTTATTAAAAAATGTAATAAATACATTTTTGGTCTTACAATATAATATTATTGATTAAAATAGTATTTTTTGTATTTTTGTCATGTTTCACTTAATTCCATTTTGTTTCTCTGTTGAAATTTTCATATTTTTTATTATTTCATTGGATTTATGAAAAAATACATAGTTTAGTGTTTTAATATAATGTTTCACTAAATTCCATTTCGTTCCCATGCTTTAAATTTCAATTTACCTGCGATTTTTAGCAAAATTTTCAGTTTTTGTATACTTTTATTTTATTCTTCAATAAAAAGTTATAAATTTTTGGCTAATTTTGTCATGTTTCACTTAATTCCATTTCGTTTCTCTGTTTAAATTTTTTATTATTTCATTGAATTTATGCAAAAATATATAGTTTTAAGTATTTTTATATAATGTTTCACTAAATTCCATTGCGTTCCTATGCTTAAATTTCAATTATGTAAGATTTTTAGCAAAATTTTATGTTTCTCCATAGACTAATTTTATTTTTTAATACAAATTTAATAGATTTTTGCTAGTTTTGTCATATTTCACTTAATTTCATTTCGTTCTGTTTAAAAATTTTAAAATTTTTGTGTTTTTTATACCCTTCACCACAGGTGTAAAGGGTATATATAAGTTTGTCATTCCGTTTGTAATTCCCACAATTTTCGTCGGAGAGCAAAAAAGTTTACATTTTCGGGATCCTTGTAAGAAATGATGACGATAGGACCATGTCCGTCCGTCCGTCCGTGTGTCGGTTGAAATGGCGTTTATGAAGCCCACCGATAACTGATATATATAATATATATATCAAACGATCGGAAATGCTATTGGAATTCAGCAAGATCGGTTCATACAATGCGGAGATATGTTAAGAAAACCGGTTTTTAGAACCGGTTTTCCAGTTTCTGAAGCCTCTGTATATACTAGGGACTTCGTTTTTACAAAGAAGTCTCGGACATTTTTTTTCTAAATTTTTGTTCTGAAAAAATGAAATAAATCGGTTCAATAATAACTGAGATATCGGACAAAACGCATTTTTTATTTTTTGAAGCCCTGGTTTAAGCTATAAATTTTTATTTTTATACAGATCGGTCACAAACATTTTTATAAAATTTTGGTTTTTTGAATCAGCAGGATCGGTTTATAAATGGCGGAGATATGCTTTAAAACTCGGTTTTTTTAACCGGTTTTTCAGTTTCTGAAGCCTCTGCATATACCACGGACTTCGAATTTTTAAAGGGGGCTAGGAAATTATTTTCTGAATTTTTGTTCTGAAAAAATGAAATAAATCGGTTCAGTAATAACTGAGATATCGGGGAAAACGTTTTTTTTTATTTTTGAAGCCCTTGTTCAAGCTACAGATTTTATTTTTATATAGATCAGTCATAAATGTTTTTATAAAATTTCGTTTTTTTTAATAAACCAAATTCGTTCATAATCAACAGAGTTATGGCCCAAAAACAAATCTGTTAAGAATATAAATACACACACAAACATGTATATTAAGCATTGTAATGACTATTAGTGACGTTTTTTGTTTTTTGTATAGACAAGTAGTTTAGTTAGAAACAGCAGTCATATAATGAATAACAGTGTTGTTGTTGTTCTTTGTATATGCAGTCTGTACAAAAATAAATAGATATGGAATTGTTGTTGTTTATTTTTTAAAACTAAAACATATCTGTTAAGAATATACATAAATACATACACAAACATGTATATTAAGCATTGTAATGACTATTAGTGACGTTTTTGCCTATAAGACAAGTAGTTTAGTTAGCAACAGAAGTAATATAATGCATAACAGTGTTGTTGTTGTTCTTTGTATATGCAGTCAGTTTGTATATACACACATAAAAAAATAAATAAATATGAAATTGTTGTTGTTTATTTTTTAAAAGCAAAGCCTGCTATGATTGTTTTTTTTTCATATTGAAATTTTCGTAGTTTGAAAAAAATTTAGATTTATATATGTGAAAATATGAAAGCATACGTTAAGGCGAAAATTTTATTATTTGTCGGTAATATGGTAATATGATGTCGATAAGATAGTAAGATGGTAATATGGTAATATGGTAATATGGTGAAGGGTATTAAAGATTCGGCACAGCCGAATCTTTTTTCAATTTCATTTTATTTAGTTTTTATTTAAATTTAATTTTTCCATTTGATTGCTTTTCCTTTCTCTTCCAAAAAAATCCTTTCTAATTTTCTTACTCCACTTTTTCTTTAAGATTTTTATCAACATTTATTGAATTCAATATAAATCTTTGTTGTTGTTTACAAAAATAATCATTTTATTTATTTTTTTATAAATTTCCTTTACAAATCGACTTTAGCTTCCATATAAATTTTACAACTTTCCCTTTTCTTTTTGCTTTTTTTTATTTTCTTTTCTGCTTTACCCAGGGGTAAGCAACCTAAGATAATGTATTTTTTTAATTATTTTTATTTATTTCTCTCTATAAATTACTTACACACTAGACGGATAGACAAAATGCCATTTAGGTGAAAACTGGTACCAACAAGTATTACACAATTTTCCTAATACAGACAATAAACAATAACAAAAAAATTACCATTAACTTAGCTGTTTTTTTTTTTAATTATTATTACAAACACATATTTGCACTAGTTTATTAATAAAATAATAATAAACAAACGTGTGCTAAATAATTATTTAAGCAATAAACGATTTTATACTAAGTATAATATTAAGTAACGTTAACATTACGTTTTCTATTAGAAACAAAAACAACAAAAACAGAAACAATTTTAAGAAAAAAATAACTGCAATTTTCTATAGAAAAAAACAATAACAATAAGAGTACGTTATAAAATCAAAATAAACAAGAACTTAGGAAGGGAGTTATTAAAAGAAAGTGAGAGTGAGTATTTATTGAATATAGGAAAAGAGAGAGAGAAAGAAAATAACGGAAGGAAGTTGCTTTGTTTACATATTAAAGTAAACATAAAGAGTTGCCACTCTAAATAATAAATGCTGGTTTTAAAAAGAATTAATTTAAGTTTTTTTTTTATAAACAAATAATTTTAAATAGTTTGTTGATATTTTTAAATTATTTTATGGGAATTTTTAATTAGTTAACAATTAATTGAGTCAAAACAATTACACTTTGTAGGAATTTGAATACAAATGCTAATCATTAATGACCTAATTTCAAAGCAAATTAAATTAATTTG
Source organism: Protophormia terraenovae (assembly GCA_951394005.1). Lineage (NCBI taxonomy): Eukaryota > Metazoa > Arthropoda > Insecta > Diptera > Calliphoridae > Protophormia > Protophormia terraenovae. The sequence continues at coordinate 9,765,205 of OX596074.1, read as the reverse complement.
AATTTATTTTTTTAGTGTAAAAATAGAGCAGCATATTTAAAAAAAAAAGTAGACAGAATAATTGTAAATTAATTAAAACAAATAAATAAACATTTTTTTAAGAATTAAAACCACATAAATTAAAAACAGCTATTATTATTTTAGTATCAATTATTTATGCTAAAAATTTAATTTCAAGAATTTGTTTAATGTTTCACAAAACTCCATATCGTTCTCTTATGAATTATTTTAATAATTTATGTTTCATTTAAAACATTTATTCTTAATGTTTCACACAATTCCATTACGTTCCTCTTCGAAAAAATTTCTTGTATTAAATTTTTTTCATGAATTATTTATTTTTTTAATCGCTATGAAAAAAATCATAATTTTAATAATTTTTCCAGTGTTTCACAAAATTCCACTTCGTTCCCTTTGACAATCTTTTAATATTTATAAAATTTTAGTTAAAATTTTTTTATTTGAGTTAATTTTAGATGAATCTCCCTTGTTAAATATTATTTTTTCAATGTTTCATTAAATTCCATTTCGTTCCCCTTGAAAATTTAAAGTTTCTAATCTTTATCATTAAATACATTAAACATTATGTTAAAAAATTATAATTTCTTTAATTTTTTTAATGTTTCACTTAATTTCATTTCGTTCCTCATGAAATTAGTTAATTTTTTTAAGTTTTGCATTAAAATTAAGGTAAATTTTGGACACTGGTTTATTATAGATGAATTTCCGTTTATAAATATCATTTTTGCCAATGTTTCACTAAATCTCATTTCGTTCCTCTTATTAAAATGTCTATTAATTAAAAGTTTTTGACCTTTATAATTTAATATATTAATAATTATGTTAAAAAATTATAATTTGATAAATTTTTCTAATGTTTCACTTAATTTCATTTTGTTCCAGTTCAAATTTTTCATTATTTGAAATTTTTCCTTAAAATTACTTCTAATTCTGGACACCTTGTTTAGTTTTAGATGCATTTCAGCTTTTAAATACTATTTTCGCCCATGTTTTCACTTAAATCCATTTCGTTTCTCTATAAAAATTTTTAATATCATAGTTTTTTATTAACATAAGAGTTATTTTTGAATACTTTTCCCTTTTAAAATATTACTTTTTCAATGTTTCAATAAATTCCATTTCGTTCCTCTTCAAAAAATATTCATTTATAAGGAATTTTTCACCCTTTATTTCGTATGTATCAATAATTATGTTAAAAAAAAAAAAAACATTTGTTGAATATTTGTTATGTTTCACCAAATTCCATTTCGTTCCACAACAAAATTTTATAATAATTTTTATTAATTTTTTCTTATATTTTGGGCATTTTAGTTAGTTCTTAATAATTCTTTCTTAAATATTACACTTTTTATCTATGTTTCATTTAATTCCATTTCGTTCCTCTAACAAAAATACTTGATTATTGAAGATTATTATTAAAAACAACTTGTGTTTCCTTATACTTCCTTTTAATTTTTGAAAAATAACTTGATTTCCTAAATTTTTTCGGTGTTTCACAAAATTCCATTTCGTTCCCCGGTTGTCAAATTAAAAATTTTAAGGATTTTTTTAAATATTATTCATATTTTTGAGTTATTATCATATTTGAAGTATTTTAAGCCTATGTTTTATTCGTTTCCATTTGTTCCTCTAACAAAATTGCTAGATTTTTGGAGATTTTTGTAGAATATTTTATATATTCCTTATCTTTTTGATAAATTATTTAAATTGATGAATTTTTTAAAGTGTTTCATTAAATTACATTTTGTTCCTCCGGCAAAATTGCCTGATTTTTGCAGATTTTTATAAATTTTTCTTATTTTTTTTATAATTATTTTAATTAGTAACACAATTTTCTCAATTTTTTAAGTGCTTCATTAAATTCTATTTCGTTCCTTTGATGCAAAATTTAAAATTTTAAAATTTCTATCAAAGTTTTTAAATATTTTTGAGTTTTTATTAAGTTCTTAGCCTTTTTGGTTAGTGTTTCACTTAATTCCATTTTGTTCCTCAACAAAAATAACTGTTTCTAGAAGATTTTTATAGATTTTTTTTATATTTTCTTTACGGTTTCATCTAATTTTGTTAAATAACATAAATTGCTTCATTTCATAGGATATTGTTAAAATTTTCTTGTTGTTTTCAAGGTGCTGTTAATATTTTTGAGCTTTTTATCAAGTTTTTGGCCTTTTGGGTTAGTGTTTTACTTAATTTCATTTGGTTCCTTTGATAAAAATACTTGATTTTTCAAAATTTTTATAAAATTTCTTAATATTTGGTTAAAATTAGTGATAAGGACTACAAATTTTTATATTATTTTTATGTTTCACCAAATTCCATTTCGTTCCTTTGCTTTTAAATTTAATTTTTTGAGTTTTTTGTTAGAATGTTTACATTTTTATCAAAGTTTCATGAAGATATTAGTGTTTTTCTTACATTTAACACCTTTTTGATAAGTGTTTCACTTAATTCCATTTTGTTTATTTGACAAAAATGCTTTATTTTTAAAGATTTTTATAAAACTTCTCAATATTATTTTGTTTAAATTGTTGTTAAGGGTTAAAAATTTGTTGATTTTTTTAGGTGTTTCGCCAAATTCCATTTCGCTTTTCTGTAACAAAATTTAATTTTTATGTAAATTTTTGAAGATTTAAATTAAATTTAACAAGTTTCTAGATAATTTAAAATATTTATCTTGCTTTTGAGTTTTACAAGTGTTTTTTTTTTTTTACTATCATTATTATTATTATTTTTAAATTTTCTTTATTTCTTTGTAATTTTTTTTTTATAATTCATGCTTTTTAATCAATTTTTTTCTATTTTTGTTTCAGCTTCACAATAAGACCTAGACAATCTTATAAGTAACAAAGAAAGATTATAGTGAGCGCACGATAATAATTAATGCAACAAATAAAACAATAAAATTATATAAAAATCAACGTCATTTTAATCAATTTTTAAAAAAAGTGTGACAAAAAAATCTTATCAGTTTGAATAACAAAAAAAAGAAAAAAACTAAAATATTTTTGTTTTTTCCTCAATGAAGGCAACAATTGCAAAGAAATTATTAACAATTCTATTTTTTTAATATTAATTAAATATAAGGGGTTTTTTTGTAAACAATTACTGTATTCATTATTAAAAAAAAAAAATAATGATTAAAAATTAAATATGTACTTGGTAAAAAAAGTTTGTTAAAGAAACAACAAATTCAAAAACCCCTTCGAAACGAAATAAAGCTTAATTTATGAACCACAACAGAAATAAATACAAAAAAATAAAATACAATCAACAAATACAAACGATTGCCATTCGCGAAAAATAATAGTAAAAAAATTATCTGCGTTATTAAAAAAATACTAATAAAGTGTTTAAAATTTATTTTTTTGCACAAAAAAAAAAAAAAAAAAAACAACAAACACACTCACGGAAAAGTTAAAAAGGCAAGCAACATATAACAACTTTAACACAGTCCAGTCTAAGTGGGTCAACAGCTTGGACGCGCTCCATCAAATTAAAAGAAAAATTAAAAGAAAAAAATAGTTAAAAAAAGAAGTATTTTTTTTTTTTTTTTAACATAAAACATTAAAACAAGTAATATTATTGTGTATTAAACTAGTATTAAATTAAGAGGCCAATTGCCTCATAGAGTTTACACAATAATTTTTTACAAAAAAAGAAATATATAAAGCCATAAAAATTTAAACAAGTGTTGTAAAAAAAATTTAATAAAATAAAACATCTAGAAAAATCCCAAATAGAAAAAAATAATAAAAAAATAATAAAAATAATAAAAAAATAATAAACAATCAACAAAATGTTATTTAAAAGTTTTAATTCCATAATCCTTTTGGGACTGTATTTAAATTTAATGTCTCAATTGCCTAAAACGGAAGCATTTAAAGTAACGGTAAGTTTTAAATTAAATTCACCTTTTTAACACCACTAAGAACTTTAATAACAATAAAAACATAAACAAACTAAATCACCTATAGTTAAAAATAAAACAATAATAAATCTCTTAATGAATTTTTATTCATTTGTTTTTTTTTTTTTATTTGCTCACGAGACTAATTCCTTCATTTTAATTTTCAAGTTCAAAGTTACCTTTGAAGTCACCAGAAGGTGAATAAAGAAATGACAATCAAAACAAAACCTCAGTTAAAATTACCATATTTATTTTCTTTTTTATTGTTTTGCATATAAAACCGTTAGATTAAGATTTTTTTTCTCAAGAGAGTCCAATAACATGGTGACATTGAAGAAGAGCATTCATTAATAATAATAAACATTGTTACACACACGAATATAAACAATGTTACAAACATATGTATAATTTTGGGTGGTTAATATGACATTAAAAGGTGAAATAATAACAAAAGTGCAGACAAAGTATTAGTAAGGTCTAGGTAGCTGTTTTTTTAAATGAAAGTAAATGAAGTAATGTTAGAAAAGCACGTTTTTAAGCATTTTGTTAAAGAAAAAATTAAAAGTAACAAAAAGTATTAAATAAAATTCAAGAGAATAAAAAAAGAAACGTGTTAAAAAAAGTTTTTAGTAAAAAAATAAAAAATCCAAATTTAAATAAAATAAAAAATTGTGAAATAAAAAAATTTTGAAATAAAAAAAAAATTTCATATAAAAAAATTATGAAATAAAAAAAATGTTAAAATAAAAAATATTTAATTCATATAAAAAAATTAAAATAAATATTTAAAAATAAAATAATCCGTTCTTAAATATTTTTAAGGAAAAACAAAAATTAAAATATTCATTTTTTTATTTGAAAATTGTGCAATTTGAAATTGTTAAGAAAAAAGTTACTAAAAATAAAAACAAAATCATAAAATTTTAATAAAAAATTATTTATTTTAAATAAATAATTTTCACTTAAAAAGCAAAAAATTTAATAAATTTAAAACTAGCAAAAATATTTTAGTAAAAACTTAAAAAATTTAGTGCTAAATTTTAAAATTAATTTTTTCCAAAAGCAAAATGAATGGTAATAAGTATGTATAAGTATCTTTGAAACCACTAAACCGATTTAGATGAAACTTGGAATATCGTTAGAGGAGGAGTTAGGCTTTCAGAATATTGTTGGCTGGAGTGTGAAGCTGGAGCACGGACGCCGCTACAGTAATCCAAAGTTGACCACCTCGAGGGTGAAAAACATATCGGAGATTATAACTTTTACAAATATAAACCGATTTTAAATATTTTTATATTTTTAAATTCTCCTAAGCAAGTTAAAGAAAAGAAAAAGGAATACTATGCTAAATTATCTCTAATGGTTTAAAAGATAATTGACTTCAAAAAATAAATTTCTCATTTTTGGCCTTGACTTTTTGGCGATTTTGCCTCATAACTTTTAAATTAAAAATTCTAAAATTTGTTTAAAAATATGTTGAAATTATCGATAATTTTCTAAATTATGCTAATAAAAAAAATTTTTAGTTATCTCAATTCGATAACAGGAAAAAAATTTTCAAAGTCAAAATTTAAAAACAGATCACAAAAATTGCAATTTTAAAAGTAATTTTATATATTTAATGTTTTTAAAAAATTTTGTTAAAAAAGTTTAATATTTTTTGGGATTTTCTGAAAGACTAGACCCCAGGAAAATATGTGAGTGTAATTTTGAAAAGTTCTAAACGTTCACCCTACATCCAGCAGTGGTCAAAAATGGTCAATTTTGGATGAAAAGCTCAACTTTTTGAGTCTGTAAAAAAAATTGATTGTTGATATCGGTACTTCTGCGAATTAAATTATAAAGTTCCATATGTTCTTAAAGGTTTTGAAAAAAATTATGACAGCCTACCGGTAAATATAGTCACACGAGTTAATTTTCCGAAAATACCCATATTTTCAATAATTCAAATTTTGACCTTTAAAAATATATAGTAAAATTGTATATATTTTTCTGATTTTTACATTTATCAATTCTTCATGAAATATTTTATAACATATGCAAAAATTATCTTGATACCTATAAGCATATTAGAAAAAATTCAGGCTCAAATTTTTGTAATATATCCCGGTAAACATAATTTGCATTTGTTTATTTTGTTTTAAGAAAAGTGTGCTAAAAATTTTAAAATTGTAAAATTTCTTTTACATAGTTTTAAAGAAGACACAATTTCCAATATGACTATTTTGAATTTAGAACGCTTCTAGTAAATCAATTTCAAATAAAACAAAATGCAAAAAAATTGTGAAATCTTCCTTAAATTTTTGGTAATGCGGGGGGATAAGACAGTGCGGTAAGGCCGTATCAAAAACAACATGAAAAATATTAAATACGATTTCAAAATTACTAAAAACAAAATCATTAAATTTTATTAAAAAATACTTATTTTAAATAAATAATTTTCCCAAGGCAAATTTATTTATCAGGTAAAGTCAGTTAATCAGCTGATTTTTTTTTTACTTTGTTTTGGATATTGCATCTGTCAAACTATGTTTACGTTTACCAAAGAACAAAGCGCATAGGCAGCCTGTCGCCGCATAATTTTTCTAGCCGTCGCCGCCGCTGACTCATACCGGCTAGAAAAGCTGAACAAAATACAAATAAAAATTTACTGAAAATTGCATATGTTAAACGTAAATATTAGTTTTTAGTAATAAACATAAGAAATGTACTTAATTTATGTAATATAATATAAAAAACATTTTGAGCTGACAAATAAGCTGCCGCCGATATGATCTTGTGAAAGTCGCCGCCGCCGACCATAATTATATACACAGCCGCCGACAATTTTGCGTCGGCTTGGTTCTCTGATGCTTACTTTATTTTTTGTTATGTTTACAAATTCGCTTTGTTTCTAGTCAGCCGATTTTGACATAACTAACCAGCAAACCATTAAAAAGTGCCTGTTGTTTTTGTATTGTTGTATTTGTTGTAGAACTGACTTTTACCTAAATTTTAACATTTTTTTTCTTCTTTATTTCATTCGCCAACATTTTATTCATTTCAAATCATCTCAAAACTTGTTAAAATTCATTTAAATCTTCAAAAAATAAATTTTTCTAAAAGTGGAACGAAATGGAATTTCATGAAACACCCAAAAAATTCACAATTTTAACCCCTAAACAAAAATTATAATTAAATTTTAAGAAATTTTTATAAAATTTCTCAAAATTCAAACAATTTTGTTAAAGGAACAAAATGGAATTAAGTGAAACACTAACCAAATAAAGTTTAACTTAACAAAAACTCAAAGATTGTATTAAAATTTTATTAAAAACTTAAAAATTTTATTTCAATCGTAAAAAAAATATAATAAAAACACAAAGGAATTTAATGAAACACTTAAAAAATTTAATAATTTCAATTTAATTAACAAAAATTATATAGAAATATAAGTAAAATATAAAAAAATGTATAAAAATCCTTATAAATCAGTCAATTATAATAGAGGAACAAAATGGAATTAAGTGAAACATTAACAAAAAAAAGTTTATAAACTTAATAAAAACTTTAAAATATTAAAAAAAAAGTTGATAAAACATAAAAAAATTAATAAAATCCTAAAAATTTAAAGTTTAAATACAAAGGAACGTAATGAAATTTAATGAAACATTTAAAAAATCAATGATTTCAAATTAGTTAATACAAATTTATAGAAATATAAGGAAAATATAAAAAAAATCATAAAATATTAACAAAACTTTAATAAAAAAATTAATAAAATCCTAGAAATTAAAAACATTCACACAAAGGAATGAAACGGTATTTAATGAAACACTGAAAAAAATCTAAAATTTATATAATTTACTTATAATATTAAAGAAATTTAAAGAAAATCTAAAAAATGTTTCAAAAATCTTCAAAAAATCCGGCAATTTTTGTAGAGAAACAAAGTGGAATCAAATGAAACACTGGTTCTTAAACAATTGAACATAAAAAAAAAACTTAAAATTATTAATAATAATACAAAAAAAAAATCCTTAAAATTGTTAATTTATTAACAAAGAAACGAAATGGAATTTTATGAAACATTAAAAAATTTAAATATTTTTAATTTTTTTCATAATATTATTAATATTTTGTTGTCCTAAATATGTTAACAACATTTTTAGTTAGTGTTTCATAAAATTCCATTTTGTTCCTCTAACAAAATATCCAATATTTCTAGATATTTTAACATAATTTGTTTATATTTTCTTGAAATTTTAATATAATTGTTGTTAAATATTATGATTTATTAAAATATTATGGTGTTTCATGAAATTCCATTTCGTTCCCTTTATAATAAATTGAAAAATCTTATGTTTTTTCAGATATTATTAATATTTTGGAGACCTTAACCTGTTTATAATATTTTTAGCAAGTGTTTCATTAAATTCCATTTTGTTCCTCTAATGAAATGGCCCGATTCTGGCAGATTTTTTTTAAAATTTTTTTATATTCCTTATATTTCTTTATATTTTTTTTTAAATATTACAATTTGATAATTTTTGTTTCCATTTTGTTCCTTTTTGTCATAATTAAAATTTTTTGGTATTTCATTAAAGTTTTTATGTTTTTATAAAGATTTTATTTATATTTTGAAGATTTAAACGTGTTAGCACAATTTTTAAATAGTGTTTCATTAAATTCCATTTGGTTCCTCCAAAATAATTTTCTGATTTTTACAGATTTTTCTTAAGTTTTTTATTTTTCCTTGTGCTTTCTTATAATAAGTATTAAATAATATTATTTTATAATTTTTTAAGATGTTTCACTAAATTCCATTTTGTTCCTTTTTGTCATAATTAAAATTTTTTTGTATTTTATTAAAATTGTTAAGTTTTCATTTATATTTTGAAAATTTCAACACGTTAGCATAATTTTTAGTTAGTGTTTCATTAAATTTCATTTTGTTCCTCTAACAAAAAACCCCGATTATTGGAGTTTTTTTAAATTTTCTTATATTTTCCTTATATTTCTTTATAATTTGTTTTAAATATTACAATTAGGTCATTTTTGTTTGTGTTTCATTAAATTCCATTTCGTTCCCTTTTGTATGAAATGAATATTTTAAGAATTTTATTAAAATTTTTAAGTTTATATGAAGTTTATATTAGTATTTTGTAAATTTAAACATGATAGCATAATTTTATGTTAGTGTTTCATTAAATTCCATTTTATTCCTCCATTAAAACTATTTGATTTTTGCAGAATTTATGAAATTTTCTTATATTTTCCTTATATTTTTTTATAATTTGTTTTAGATATTTAAATTCGTTAAATTTTTTCCATGTTTCATGATATTCCATTTCGTTCCCCTCTTAATAAATAGAAAACTATTAAGATTTTTTGCGATTTTAATATAATTTTGAAGTTTTTATTATGTTTTAAACATTTTTAGCTAGTGTTTCATTAAATTCCATTTTGTTCCTCCAATAAAATTTTCTGATTTTTATAGAATTTTTGAAATTTTTTTCTATTTTCATTATATTTCTTTATAATTTGTTTTAAATATTACATTTCGGTTAATTTTTGTATGTGTTTCATTAAATTTCATTTCGTTCCCTTTTGTATGAAATGAATATTTTATGAATTTTATTAAAATTTTTAAGTTTTCATTAAATTTTGGAAATTTAAAAATGTTAGCATAATTTTTATTTAGTGTTTCATTAAATTCCATTTTATTCCTCTATTAAAACTATTTGATTTGTGCAGAATTTTTGAAATTTTCTAATGTTTTCCTTATATTTCTTTAAAATTTGTTTTAAATATTACAATTTTGAAAATTTTTGTCTGTGTTACATTGAATTTCATTTCGTTCCTCTTTTAATATATTGAGAATTATTAAGATTTGTTGAGATTTTAAGAAAATTTTCAAGATATCTTTTATAATTTCTTTTGAAATATTACAATTCAATAATTTTTTCCCGTGTTTCATGAAATTCCATTTCGTTCCCCTCTTAATAAATAGAAAATTATTAAGATTTTTTGCAATTTTAATATAATTTTGAAGTTTTTATTATGTTTTGAAAATTTTTAGCTAGTGTTTCATTAAATTCCATTTTGTTCCTCTAACAAAAATACCTGATTACTGGAGTATTTTATAAAAAATTATTATATTTTTTAAAGATTTGTGTTAAAGAACATAATTTATTAGATTTTTTTTAATGTTTCACTAAATTTCATTTTCTTCCTTTTTAATTTAATTGAAAAATGTTTGTTTTATTAAGTTTTTAAGATTTTTTATTAATATTTTGAAATTTTAAACATAAAGCATTTTTAAATACAGTTTTATTAAATTCAACTAAAATTTATACATTTTTTTTCATTTAATTTTGTTTTCACTAAAAAATATTTCCCACAAATTAATACATTTTCAGATTTTCAAAGAATGACCCTGAACATTTTGTAAATTTCTATTTGCGTTACTGTAAACTTATATGAAAATAATGTTATTTCAAAAATTTATAAAATATTATTTACATAAATTTAATGCAATAATTAAATTTATTTATGTAAATAATATTTTATAAATTTTATCTTATGTATAGCCTTCTAGTTTTTTTCAATGTACTTATTCATTACATAATTGAAAAAATGTTTAATTAAATAAAGAAAAAAAATTTTTTCAGTAATAATTTTATTTTATAATTCTACTATTAAGATAAGAACATTAAAAATTTGCCAAATAAAATAAATTATTTATCGCTTTAAAGCAAATTTAGAATTAAAAAACTCTCTTAAAAAATCAAATAAATTTAATTTCAAGAACAAGCTTAAACTTTGGAACAACAGATTACTTTCAAAAAAACACAAAAATACTTTTAATAGCAATTTAAATTTCCAGATAAATATTTATTTAATTTTATACATTTCTTTTAATATTTATTTATTCTTTTTTATTATTTAATTTCTTTAAATGCTAATTTTTTTTTATTACACTTTGTCTGGAGTCTAGTTTAAGCTTTTGCTTTTTTAAATTGGCATCATATTTAACCACAAAAAAGCTTTTAATAAAAAACAATAACAACAATAATAAGGAAACTATTAAATGATGATGATGATACCAACATTGATCTAGAATAAAAAATGTAAACAATAACAAAACGAGATTTTAAAGAGATGCCAGATGTTAGGGAAATTATAGCGATAAAACCAGGATGGTGTTTGCAAAAGGAATTTGAAAGTAAAATTTTTAATTTTTATTTTTTAATAAGGAAATTAATAAAATAATAAAAAGATAGAACAAATTATGTAAAGTAAATTGAAAATATGAAATAAATTTATTAAAAAAACATCATAAAAAATATTAGAAAAGAAATTTAAGAATTTTTGATAAAATTAAATAAAGAAAACATTTTAAAAATTATTTGAATATATTTTTGTTAAACATTTAAAATTGTTTTTATGGAAGGAAAATTAAAAATTTTTAATAAATTTATTAAACAAATTTTAATCAAAAATTTACAAATTTTTTAATAAAATTTCAAAATATGATTATTACAAAAAATATATATTTTCATAACATTTTACAAATATTTAAAATTGTTTTAAAGAAAAAGAAATTAAATTTATTTTAAAATATTAAAAAAATATATACATATAAAAGATTTTTATTGAGATTTTTATAAAAATTAAAAAAGTTTAAATATTTGTTTGAATTTTTTATTTTTAAATATTTCTCCATTGTTTAGCCTTTTATTTGTTTTTGGGTCTTTCAACTTTCGGCTAATAAAAATCTTATCTTTCATCATAAATGTCGTGTTTTTTTTAATTATATCTTTAAATGTACTTTAATTTCTAATAATGGTGTAAATCCTTTCTTTTGTTTTAATTATCTTAAAGAAACAATAACAACAATTAAATTTATCGATGACACATTAATACAATTTAGGCTAATAATCTGACTTTTGGTATAATTAAAAAAAAAAACACAATTTAAAATTGTAATAATAACAAAATTGATTTAAAATAAATTTATGGACTAATATGACATTTAATTTTTTAAATTATCAAGTAAATAAACTGGTTCGTTGTTTAATTTTAAAAATCCTTAAATATTTATCAATAACTTAAGAAAAATTGGGGGTGAATTAACTTTTATTGCCCACATTGGTAATTATTTTCACCCGTATTATAACAGGGTGACTTTTTTCTGAAAGCTTGGGTTCTTTTCTATAAATTTTCTGTACAATTTTTATTCTTTGCCACCAGTAGTTCAGAAGATTTTTTTGGCGTTTAATTTATGGAAATTATCAGCTCTCAAAACCATGTAGCTTATTAGTTATTAAAAAGGGTAACTATAATAAAAGTTTCCTGAAAGCTTTGCTTCTCCTCTAATTTTGCATTTTAATTATTTGCGTTCACTAATTTAGAAGAAACAAATTAATAGAAATTATGAGCTCTTAAAACATTTTCATGCTCGAAATTGTTAACTTTAACACCCTTTAGCTCCTACTGTATTGTAACGGGGTGACTATAACAAAAATTTTCTGAAAGCTTAGGACCTTCTCTATAACTTTTCTGTATATATTAATTTGTTGCGTCTAGTAGTTTAGAAGATAGAGACTTTTAAAAATTACAAGCTTTTAAATTTTTTTCATGCACGAGGTGTTCAACTTTTACTCCCTGTAGCTCATTCTGTATTTTAACAGGGTGACTACAATATATAATTTTTCTGAAATCTTAGAACTTTCCCTATAACTTTTCTATACATTTTAATTCGTTGCGACCAGTAGTTTAGAAGAAATATATTAATAGAAATTATGAGCTCTTAAAACATTTTCATGTTCGAGGTGATAAATTTTGACACCCTGTAGCTCCTATCGTATTGTAATATGGTGACTACAAGATATTTTTTCTGAAAGTTTGGCTCTTCCTCTATTTTTATACATTTTAATACATTGCGTCTAGTAGTTTTTTCATGCACGAGGTGTTCAACTTTTACATCCTGTAGCTCATTCTGTATTTTAACAGGGTGATTACAAGATAATTTTTCTGAAAACGTAGGTTCTCCTCTATAATTTTCTATAAGTTTTAGTTCGTGGCGATTAATAGTTTAGGAGTTAAAGTTTTATTATTAATTTTTTGCGATCGACCTTAATTAATAGATATTACGAGCTTTGAAAATATTTTAATTAATATTGACATCCTGTAGCTCATCCCCGTATTATAACAGGCTGAATACAAATAAATTTTTTTGAAAACTTAGGTCCTTTCCTAAAACTTTTCTACAATTAAATCTAATTTAAAAGTATATAAAGACCAGCAATTGAAATTAATTTAAGATATAACAAAGACCTAAGAATTAATAAAATTTAGGACTATATTAAGGTCGGGAATTAAACCTTAAAAACAGCTGCAATTAAACATATTTTAACATAATAGACTAATATAATAATATAGACCTACGATTGAATCTAAGTTATGGCTATATAAAGACCTACGATTGAACGTAATGTAGGACTTAATAAAGACCTAAGAATTTGTCAAATTTAGGACTATATAAAGATTTACAGTTAAAACTATTTTAAGGCTGTATGAAGATCCACTAATAAACCTTATAAAAGGTAATAAAGGTAATAAACCTTATTTAAGGTAATATAATATATTGTATATAATTTAGGACTTAATAAAGAACTAACAATTAAGCCAATTTAGGACTATATTAAAACCAATGATTAAAGCTATTTTAAGACTATATGAAGACCTATAATTAAACCTTTTAAAGGGACCTCAATTGGACCTAATATAAAACTATAGAAGCCTTGATTTTGATACCATTTTAGACTTATAAACCCCTACGATTGTATATAGTTTAGGACTTAATAAAGACCTAACAATTAAGCCAATTTAGGACTATATTAAAACCAACGATTAAAGCTATTTTAAGACTATATGAAAACCTATAATTAAACCTTTTAAATGGACCTCAATTGGATCTAATATAAGACTGTAGAAGCCTTCACTTTGATAAAATTTTTGACTTATAAAGCCCTACGATTGTATATAATTTAAGACCTAAATAAAGACCTAACAATTAAGCTAATTTAGCACTATATTAAATCCAATGATTAAAACTATTTTAAGACTATATGAAAATTTATAATTAAAACTTTTTAAAGCCCTACAATTGAACCTAAATTAAGACTATATAAAGGCCTGGAAATAACCTACTTTAAGACTATAGAAAGACCTAACAATTAACCCAATTTTGGAATATATAAATAATTATGATTAAAGCTTTTTAAAAGACTATATAAAGACCAATAATTACACATAATTTAGAACAATTTAAAAACCAGCAATTAAGTCTAATTTTAAACTTTTAAAGTATTTGAAGTTAAAGCTACTTAATTTAAGGCTACTAAATCGCTATAATTGAGCCTAAATTAAGACCCAATAACATCCCAAAATTAAAACTAATTTGGTATATTATTTTTTGTCAACAAATCTAAATTTAATTATCAGCTTCCTTTAACTTCCTTTCCATATCTTTGAGTGGTTATATCATTTTATATATTTCTAAAATCTAGCAAGCATTAATCAACCATTTTTTTTTTATAAACTCACTAAAAAAACCCAATAAAATATTAACAAAATTATAACATCCGCTTATAAAATTAATTTCAATTGTTTTAAAAAAATAACTTTAAAAAAATATATCTTTATCTCCAATTACCACCACCTACTCTTGTGATTATAAACATTTTAGTTACTGTTTTTTATTTAAAAATATGAGCAAAAATTTTTTATCGAAACCCCTAAAAATAATCTACACCCACTAGCTAAAATTTCAAGAGCCTATGATAAGTAAAATAAAATCATAATTAGCCATATATTTAATTTATTATTTTAATAAAAAAAAAACTATTATAGATAAGATATAAAGTGTTATAAACGTATTTTTTAAAACTTAAAGTCCAATGACTTAAAAACAAAACTAACAGTTTGTAAAAAAGGGGGAAAAAGAATTATAAAAAAATATATAAGGTAAATCCAAAAAAGACCTAATTAAAAAACATAAAAAAGTTTTAATAAATTAAGAGGACCATGAAAATAAAAAAGTTTTTAATGTGCTTTTTTGTTTCTAATTTTATTTAAAATTTACCATTTTATAATCCCAGTATTTCTATATTATTTGTAATTTTCTAATAACTTAAAGTTCGTTTTTTATTGTTATAATTAAAAAAAAAAAAAGTTATATCACCCCTTTTTAATTATTTTACAACCCTAAATAGTTTTTATTATTTTCAAATTTCTTTTTATCTGTTGATAGTTTTGTTTCAAACAATAACATGATTAATTTATGATTAGAAATTTTGCAAAAAAGCCACCAAATAAATGATAGCATTATCATATGATTTTCAAAGACAAAATCAGCCCATTGAAAAAGCTAAGTATACTGATAAGAAATACTACTGAAAAAAAATCAAACGAGAACACGCTTTTCTAAGACCCCCAAAAACTAAATAATGGCAATTAGTGAAGCAATAAATTAAATTGCCAAAAAAAAAAAAAAAAACTATTACGCAAAAATTTTAGAAAGAAATGGAACAAATTTAACAGACTAATATAAAAAGGGGAATATTTAAAGAAAGGGGAAGAGGGAATTATAAGAAAATGAGGTCAGCATTTCATAAATTAATATTAATATAAAAAAAATTTGTTTAATACAAATTTAATTCTAAAAATAAAATGTTTGAAATTCAAACTTAAAATTTTTATTTTCGAACATTGAAAATTTGTTTAAAAATCATTTATAATTTAATAATATTAATAATTTCAAACAATGTTCGAAAATTCGTACTTCGAAAATAAAATTTCAAACATTCAAAACTTGTTTAAAAATTAAAGACATTTATTTTTTTTACACTTTAAGGAAAGAACTGAATTTTTTAATGTTTTGAGACCATGTTCGAAAATTCGAACTTAAAATTTTAGTTTTCGAACATTAAAAATTTGTTTAAAAATCAAAGATTTTTATGTTTTAATATAGTAAAAGCATAGCTAGTTGATTTTTAATAATTAGAGACAATGTTCGAAAATTTGTGCTTCGAAAATAAATTTTCGAACATTAGAAATTGTTTAAAAATTAACAATTTTTAGTTTTTATTACATTTAATGAAAAGTCTGATACTTTTCGTGATTTAAATTAATATTCGAAAATTCGAACACTATTCGAACATTAAAAATTTATTTAAAAATCAAAGATTTGTATTTTTTATTATCGCAAAAGGATAGCTAATTAATTTTTAATAATTTGAGATAATGTTCGAAAATTCGAAATTTAAAAATTAATTTTCGAACATTACAAATTTGCTGGAAAATTGAAGATTTTTATTTTTTCTTAGTGCCAATTGATAACTAATTGATTTTTAATGATTTGACATATTTATCGAAAATTCGAACTTCAACAATAAGTTTTCGAACTTTTAAAATTTTATGGAAAATTAAAGATTCAAGTTCAATAGTTCGAAATTCAGAAATAAATTTTCGAACATTAAAAATTTAATGGAAAATTAAAGATTTTTATTTTCTTTTAGTACCAATTATTAACTAATTGATTTTTAATAATTTGACATATTAATCGAAAATTCGAACTTCAACAATAAATTTTCAAACATTAGAAATTTGCTCGAAAATTAAAGATTTAAAATAATTTAAAACAATGTTCGAAAATTCCATTTTCCAAAATAAATTTTCGAACATAAACAATTTAGTAAAAAATAGATGTTTTTACGTGTTCATACAATTAATAGAAAGCTAATAGTTTTTTTTTATGATTAAAGATATTGTATACATTTTCGAACATTGAAAATTTGGAAGAAAATAAAGAATTTTTGTTTTTTTTTTATTTTTATTTCGGATTATAAAAATAATTTTTAGTTTTTTTTTAATTAATTTTAATTTGTTTTATAATTAATTTTTAATTTTAATAAAAATAATTTTACTAAAATTAATTTTTAAAAAATGAAATTTCAATTTTTATAAAATTAATTTTTGAGTTTTTATAAAATTGTTTTTAATTTTTTTACATTTTCAATTTTTATAAAAACAATTTTATTTTATTTTTTTTTTTAATTAATGTTTTGTAAACATTTATTACTAAGTTTAAATTTTATTAAATTCATTTAAATTTTATCATAAAAATCCCTTTAAAATTACCCTCTTATTAAATAAAACTTCCTTTCGTTATCCTAAATCTCCCTTTATCTGGCAACTTTGCCAGAAGAAATCACAAGAAATGCCAACAAAACAAAGTTCTAAATAAGATGATGTCACGAACAACCGCACTCATAAAAAAAATAATTATAAAAAAAAGGGTAATAAAAATAAAAACACACAAACCTACATACATATAAGAAAAAATAGTGCGAGAATGAGAGCAACAGTGGGGAGCAGAAAAAAAACAAACATACGAATACTTATTTCATAATTGCACACACGTTCAAATAATAGAGGGATCATGAGAGTAATAGTGGGGAGAGTAGTAAAAGAAATGAGTGTTAGCAAAACATGTGAATTATTTAAAAAAGAGGTTGGGGTAGGGGGTGTTGTTTATAGCAATAATAATGTGCAAAACCGGTAAATAAATAAAAAGATCACATTGAATTTTTTGTTATACATGTGATTCTTTCTTTATTTTCTTTTACTTGTTGTTCTTTTTAGGAGAAGTTGTGGGGGCGGAAATTCAGGGGGTTATCAACATACGACATTTAGGTGGACTTTGATTTTTAAAAAAACACTTATACAAACTTGGATATTTTTAATGGTGTTTATTTTGTTTTAACATTATGACTGGGTACTTAGTGGTGATGTTACTTTATACACCCACAAAAATTGGTTTAAATAAATGGGGGGATATGAGGAGGAATTGTAGAGAAAATTTATAGTTTTTTATTAAATAATTTGTGCAAAATAGTAAATATTTTGGCACCAAAAATTAAATTAAATAATAAAATATATTAAATAAATTTAGAGAAAAATCTTGGACAAATTTCCTGTATTTAAAAATAGAATTTATTTTTTTCTTAAAAAAAAATTTAAAAATAATTTCTTTATTTGTTTGTTATTAATAATATTATTGGTTTTTTTAATAAGTTTGCTTATACTTAACCAGCTTATTATTATTTTTTTGCTGGAACTAAAAGTCATGAATTATTAATTAATGTTTTTGTAGGTTTAATTAAATTTAATTGCTGTCGAACAGGTGAAGACATACAAAAAGTTTTTTTTTTTTTTTTTTTGCAAATTTACAAATAAATTTATAATTTACAAAGAACTTTGACCAGCTGGTATAAACAAAAATAATGTCTTTAAACTTTTTTATTAATTATACAGCAAATCAAAAACAAAGAAATAACAAATTACAGGTTTTGGACTATGAACCTAATAAATGATTAATAATTTTTTAAAAACAATATAAAAACCTAAAAAAAACAAATAATAAACATTTTTGCAAAATAAAAAATTTTTAACTTGTTGGGAAATTAAAATACAAAGCTTAATAAACTTAACAGTTTTAAAACTTAAGAATCTTAAGATTTTGTCCAAATTTCGTCATGAAAATTTCTATAATAACATAACTTTAATATTCATAATTTTACTTGTATAAATTTAACTTAATTCTAATTATCCTCCTCTCTCTTTTTCCAGGCCAAATTGATCTCTAATCATAATTACCCTGTCGAAGAACATACAGTCCATACACTCGATGATTATATTCTCACCATTTATCGCATACCCGATTCACCTAAATTAAAATATCACAACACCACCCAAAAACCTGTGGTGTTCCTACAACATGGCATTCTCTGTGCCTCCGATGATTGGATCATTAATGGTCCCGAAAATTCTTTAGCCTACATGTTTGCCGATATGGGTTATGATGTTTGGTTAGGAAATGCTCGTGGTAATACCTATTCCCGTCAACACAAACATAAACATCCAGATTCTTCAGATTTTTGGAATTTTAGTTGGCATGAAATTGGTGTTTATGATTTGGCTGCTATGCTTGATTATGTTCTAAACGAAACGGAACAACAATCGTTGCACTTTATTGCACATTCTCAGGGTACTACAACATTTTTCGTTTTAATGTCTACCCTGCCCATGTATAATGAAAAAGTTAAAACAGTTCATTTATTGGCGCCCATTGCTTTTATGAAGAATCATTCCTTTTTGTTGTCAAAAGTGGGTCGCATCTTTTTGGGTTATCCCTCGTTTATGAGCATGATAGTAAGTGGTCTAGAGCTGTTGCCTACGTCTAGTATCCAGAAATTATTTTGCGAATATGTGTGTTCGCCCGATTCACGTTTTAAATTTTTATGTTCGAGCATATTGGACTTTATTGGCGGTTGGGGTACAAGGCATTTTAATCATGTAAGTTGAAATTTTTGAAATAAAAAAAAAAAAAAATAGATATATATTTTTGGAATCTCAAGACAATAGACCGGACTATAGTCAAGACTATAGTATATTCGAGACAGTAGACTATACTACAGTCGAGGCTATAGACTATACTATAGTCGAGACTATAGACTATACTATAATCGAGACTATAGACTATATTATAGTCGAGACTATGGACTATGCTATAGTCAACACAATAGACTATACTATGTTCGAGACTATAGTCTATACTAATGTCGAGACTATAGACTATACAATAGACAATACTATAGTAGAGACTATAGACTATACTATAGTCGAGACTATAGACTACACTATAGTCGAGACTATAGACCATACTATAGTCGAGACTACAGACCATACTATAGTCGAGACTATAGACTATACTATAGTCGACACAATAGACTATACTATTTTCGAGACTATAGGCTATACTATAGTCGAGACTATAGACTATACTATAGTCGAGACTATAGACTATACTATAGTCGAAACTACAGACAATACTATAGTCGAGACTATAGACTATACAATAATCGAGACTATAGACTATATAGTCGAGACTATAGACTATACTACAGTCAAGACAATAGACTATACTACAGTCAAGACTATAGACTATACTATAGTCTAGACTATAGACTATACTATAGTCGAGACTATAAACTATAGTGGAGACTATAGCTGAGACTACAGAAAAGACTATAGCCGAGACTACAGTTGAGATTATAGCCTAAACTATAAACGAGACTATAGACTAGACCATAAACTTTACTATAGTCAAGGCTATAGACTGACCAATACACTAGTACATAGACTAAATTATAGTCTGTAAAGTAGTCTATAGTTTAGTCATAACTATATATTCTTAGGGTTATCTTTAAATTAAAAACATTTAAATAATATATCTTTTCTATTTTCTCCCTTCCAGACTCTATTGCCTCATGTCTGCGAAACACATCCCGCCGGTGCCTCTACCACACAAATCATTCACTACTTACAACTATACAACTCTGGAGATTTTAAACAATTCGATCATGGTCTCGATTTAAATCTCAAGAAATACAATCAAGAAACTCCACCCCACTATGAAGTGAGCAACATCAAAACCTGTGTCAATATGTATTACAGTAACAATGACTATATGTCGGCAGTGGCAGATGTTGAATATTTGGCTACACTGTTACCATGTGCTGAACTTTTTAGAATACCTTATGATGATTGGAATCATTATGATTTCTTATGGTCGGTTAATGTTAAAGAAGTGATTAATGATCGTATTATAGAAAAGATTGAGGCTTATGAAAAGAACCATAGTAAAGGAAAAGTTTTATAGTTTTTCTCTAAAATACTCAAGGAGTTAGTAAAAATAAGATGAAAATGTAAGGAAATGTAAATAATTAAAATTTTTGTTTAAATGTATTTAAGACTATTATATATATTTTTAAAACGAACAGAATTATTAACGACAACAAAGAACAAAGTGATACTATTTAATAGGACTCAATTAAGGTTTAAGAGTTAAAAAAAAAAAACAAGAAACGCTTTTTATACCTATTTAGTATTAAGAAACCAAAATAAAGCACAAAGAAAAAAAACGAAAAAGAAAAGAAAACATTAATGAAATTAATGAAAAATTATATATAGAGTAAACAAGTAGTTTAAGAATTTTGTAAAAAAATAACGAAAAAAATAATAAAAAAAAATGTAAAAGCAATATAAAAATAGAGTTTTATTTATTTAATAAAGTTATTAAAAATAAAAAAAAAATCTTATTTAAATTTAAATTAACGTTTATGCAAAAACACCACCCAACGCCCTCTAGCTGTCATGTTATAAAAACATTTACCAACACTAGTTATTTTGTACATATACATCTGGCATCTCTCTCAACCCACTATGCAGTGTGAGAAAAGTCTTCACATACAACAAAACTCACCAAGCAGCCATATTTAATAGAGTATATAACGCCATAATAGACGTGTCGATTTTTCAAGGTGTATACACCAAGAGAGAAAAAGAAAAAATCTTTTTCTTTTTTTGGTATAAAATCTTAGTTAAAAATTAATTTCACCAGAAATTTTTTAATGTGTAAAAATTAAACGAAGACATAAAAACAAAAATATAAAAAAAGAAAATAAACAAAAATTTAAACAAAACAATTTTTAATTTTCCCAAGCCCTCTTGTTTATAATTAAAAAGAGAAAAAAGTGAAAAAATCATGCATTAAGAAAACTTTTATAGAAAAATGTGATAATTACGAAAAAAAAAAAACTTGTACATAAAAAAAAATAAAAGCAACAAAGATTAGTAAAATAAAATATAAAGTAAATAAGGAAATTTGTTAATAAAAATAATTACACTGGTGCCGATTGAGTATTATAAATTAAAATGGGTGAGTTTTATTAAGATTAATTATGGGTTTTTTTATAATAAATGTTTTGTGAAGATTTGCACAACTTTTAATTAATTTTGCTGTTTGTTCATTCACTTTTTATTATTGGCGGTGTTCATTAATATTTTCGGCTGGGTTCATTAATGTTTTCCCACTTTTTTCTTGCACACAAAACAAGTGTCAAAAATTGCCGCTAAGTCAGGGATGTATTTTTGTTTTAATTAAATCTCAAATTAACCCTAGAAAGGTTAAGATGAAAATTTGTTACATTCTAAACTTAAATATACAAAATTTAATATCAAAAGATTACATTTTAAAAATTTTATGATTTCAATTAAAAAATTGTAGGTATAAATAGACCACCCTAATTCAGCTCCGATTTATTTGATTTGCCACTGATAGTACTTTTAACGGTGAATATAACGATGTAAAAATTGGTCGCAAATAAATATTTTGGAAGTTATAAGGCTTTGAAAATTGAATTTTCCTAAGAAACTCGTATCAAAAAAATTTTCGTTGTAAAAAAAGTTGGGTAAAAATAAAGAATTTCGTTAGCGAAGCCGCTTTTAGACATACCACAGAGTTGAAAACCCTTCCGCGCGGCGGAAGGCCAGCTATTAAAAAAAATTATTTAAACAAAAAAATTTTTTTTTGCACAAGAAATTACAAAATGCTTCAAAGGTTGTGTTTATGAAACTTTTATATTATTTTTATTTTATTTTTGTAAATGCAACGTTAAGAGCTTTTAATTGACACCTTAATCATTGCAATCGGATAACTAGTATAGGAAATATTTACGATTTTAAGTGAATTAGGGAGGTAAATGAGTACCAAATTGTACTTTAAAAAACATTTTTATCATAATTTTCTGTTTTAATTTATTAAATTTAAATCTTTTTTAATAATTTGTTCAAAAACAATATTTAACTCTTATTTTTTCCCCACTAGCCGATGCCTCTGACCCTTCAACATCATCGGCTGCTGCCGCTCAAGCTATGCTTGTCAAACTCTCCACCGATGGTGTGCCCAAACTTTTCTGTCCCATTTGCAATAAAGCTCTCGTATCTCTAGCCGGCTATGTGAAACATGTTAAAAAACATGAACCTCCCGGTGGCTTTCTTTGTCGCTATTGCGAAGCACGCTTTTGTTCCGATGAAGAACTTAAAAAACATCGTGAATCTGTACACACCACTATAGCTTGCCGCCTGTGTAAAGATGTTACTTTTACCAATGAAGATGATTATCGGTCACATATACGTGATGTCCATCAGGGTGTGGATAGAGAAATTTTTACTTGTGACAAATGTGGAGCTACTTATAAGACAATTGATCCTTATCGTCGTCATATGGATACAGAATGTGGTCGTATAAAACCTTTTAAATGTGATAAATGTCCAATGGCATTTGTTACAAAATACAATTTAAAACAACATTTAGAAAATCATTCGGGTGAATTGAAGTTTTGTTGCAGCTATTGTGGACGGAATTTTAAACAGAAAGCACGTTTGGTGGAGCATGAAAGGACACATACGGGAGAGAAGCCATATAAATGTGATGTAAGTAAGATAAGATTATGGAATAAACAAAAGAGAACACTTCAAGCCCAACTTTAAAGTAGATTATAAAATGAAAAATAGAGCAGACTATAGAGTAGGCTATAGACTATAGACTAGTCTATAGAGCAGACCTTAGACTAGTCTATAGAGCAGACTTTAGAATAGTCTATAGAGCAGACGTTAGACTAGTCTATAGAGCAGACGTTAGACTAGTCTATAGATGACACTATAGTCAAGTCTTTAGAGCAGTCTATAGTAGTCTTCAGAGCAGACTTTTGACTAGTCTATAGAGCATACTTTAGACTAATTTACAAAACTGACTATAAACATTTTATAAGTTTATTAAAAAATAATTAATAAAAGTTTTATTTTTTTCCTTTAGGTCTGTGGCAAAAGTTTTTCCCATCGTGAAAGTATAGTCACCCATTCCTCCATTCATACTGGCATACGTTTGGTGGAATGCAAGGGTTGTACTTCACGTTTCTCTTGTTATTCCAATCTTATTAAACATCGTCGTAATCGTCCCGATACCTGTGGTTTGCCACAGTTTGATCCTCCACGAAATCGTATAAGAAAACATACTTCAAGAAGTAAGTTTCAAAGAATCAAAAGTAATAAAACAAAAAAAAAAAAAATATTTTTAAACAATTTTTCTTCCATATCTTACAGTTCCGGCCACTTTAAATCCCACCTCTGAAATTAAAGTGGTTAATGTCAATAAAGTCATTAAACCCGATGATAAAGAAAAAGTGGCTTCTTTGAAAAAAGAAGTACCCGATAAACCAATAAGAACTAAACCTACAGCACGTAAGCGTACTGGTCTTCCTCCTCCTCCTCCTACCTTACGCAAAAGAAGTCCCCGGAAAAAAATTGTAGAATTAAATGTTATAGATGATGATGAGTTCAAAATGGAAGAAGATTTTGAAGATGATGAAGATGAATATTTACCTTTTAAGTCGAAGCAAAAAACTGAAATAAAATCTATAGAAGAAAATAGTTTGCCACCACTGGCACCAGAAATTGTAATGGCTGATAAACCTTTACAAAATCCCACCAGTACACAATGGTCCGATGATAGTGAAGATGAATATGTGCCAGACTTTGAGCCAGCAGATTCTGATACAGAAGATGAGGAGGATAAGAGTGTAAAAGATTTTAAAATTCCTTTACCGGCTGTGGGCATTAAGCAGGAAAACTATGATGTAGAAGAGGAAGATATAGAGGCCATAACTACTAATATACAAATAGAGCCATTGGGAGATTTTGAATATACCCGCATGGATAACTATAGTGCAGAAGTAAAATATGAAGAAGAGGAAGAAGATAATTTATTTGATGAAAAGGATCGTATACTGGAGCATCTATTAAATGAAAATGATTATACACATATGCAGGAAGTAGCAGAGCAAAAACCCCAAGAAACTAAAAGAAAACGGAACCGGAAATCTGCTGTTTCAAAGGATAAACTTGAAGCAGAAGATATTTTAAAGGAAACTGAAATGGCTTATATAAAATATGAAGATAGTGATGAGGTAGAGGACCCGGAAGGTGATATTTTGGAGGAAAAACCAGAGGTTAGTAGAGAACATAGTATGATTAAATATAAAAATATTTATTCTTATTACTTATAGCTGCTGGAAGTTACCAAGGATGATATTAAGGATTGTTATGTTTTGCTTGAAGATATAACCAATTGTTTCCCTACGTTAAAGGAAGTACCAAGCGTTAAAGTGCCACGTAATGCCCAACCTTTCTTTTCCAAATCAGAAAAGATTAAGAAATTTATTAAAAAGCGAGGCAAATACCGCCCTAGAAAACCAAAAACAGAACCAGGATCAGATGATGACAGCAAATCTAAATCTTATCGTTTAGCTTCCATTTCGGCCAAACAATTAAAAGAACGCATGAAATTGCTTAGAAAACGTGATAAATCTTGGCAATGTCCTGACTGCATTAAGATCTATTATATGCGTAAACCTTATGAAAAACATTTAAGGGATGATCATAAAAAATCTGAAGAATTTATAAAAGAAATCTTTAAAAACGATTTGGAGGAGGTGAAGACCGATGATGTATTCAAGTGTCATATTTGCGATAAAATCTATTTAATGGAAAAACGTTTACTCTCACACATACCCAAACATGGACCAGATGGTAAATTGATACATAAATGTCCCTGCTATTGTACTCTATATTTTGCCACACGTGAAGAGGCAACAGCTCATGCCCAGGATAAACATAAGGATATGTTGTGGTGTGAAATATGTGAAAAATATATGACTGGCTGTGATGCTCTTAAATCGCATAAAGCCCGTATACATGGTGGTAATAAGGACTATAAAAATTCTCGTAATTTAGTGTGCATGAAATGTGGCAAAAAATTCTTAGGGCGCACTCAATTGACTGATCATGAACGTTCCGATTGTGGTCGCTTGCCTTTGTATCAGTGCCAGGAATGTGGTAAATGTTTGACTACGGCGGGTATTTTAAAAACCCATATGTTACTACACAGTGATGCTAGACCTTACCAGTGTGATAAATGTGGCAAAACATTTAAGATTAAGGCTCAATATAAAACACATATTAAATACGCTCACACTGATGAGAAGCGCTTTAAATGTCATGTAAGTTTATATGTCAATTTTATTGAGAACAATAAGAGATTGTTGATTTATGAATGTTTTTTTTTTTTATAATTTTTTCAGCTGTGTCCCAAAGAGTATCCTTATCGTGAGAGTTTGCTTACCCATATGTCTGTACATACCGGCATTAAACGTTTTATGTGTAATGGCTGTGGCAAACGTTTCACTTGTGTTTCTAACCTTCAAGCTCATCGCAAGGTCCAGGCAGAAACTTGTGGTCTTTTACCTTTAAATGCTAAGGCGACTCAGTATATGGGTGTACAAAAAGGTAATCTATTAATGGGTGCTAAACCTGAACCCGGCTTGGATTATGTAGAGACACGCACTTTTGTAGCCAAAGAGGTTATTACTCATGACTTGCCCATGGCCCAAGAATTACACAATCAATCGAGAAATATGCAACAAGATAATTCCTTAAGTGATGGCATACCTCTTAATTATGTCACCTCAGGATCTGAAATTATTCTTATGTATAATAGAGATTAAAGGATCCTAAACATTTCTATAATAATTATAGAAAAATTTTGAATTATTTTTAAACATTTGCTAATATTTATAATTTAATTTAAATAATTTAGTTATAATTTAAGAAATTTTTCAATAAAAGAACATACAGATTTAAAATCTGTAGGCTTATTTCAAAAAAAGAAATATAAAAATCATTTAAGAGCTTTTCTCTTCATTTAGTT
This sequence comes from Protophormia terraenovae, assembly GCA_951394005.1. Lineage (NCBI taxonomy): Eukaryota > Metazoa > Arthropoda > Insecta > Diptera > Calliphoridae > Protophormia > Protophormia terraenovae. The sequence continues at coordinate 9,738,560 of OX596074.1, read as the reverse complement.
TTTAAGGTTTTTGTTTTTATTATAATTTTTTCCATTATATATTAAAGAAAATGTAATAGATTTCTCTTTTATATATAAATATAAAAATATAAAAGAAAAATTAAAAAAAAAAAAAAAAAGTTATAAACAACTTAAAGAAATTGATAACAAAATGTAATGGTATGGAAAAAAAAGCAATAAGTGTTTAATATATAATTTTTTTGCAAGGGTAAAATAGTAATAAAAAGAAAAATGTTTATATATATACTTCTAGATATTCCTAGTAACAGTTTAAAACTGTTTAAGGAATTGTGTTACAACAAACCTTTTTTTGTTTCAAAAAAATTTTTCATACTCTTCCTTAATAATCATCACCACGTGATACAACTTCTTTACAAGTGGGACGCAACATAATAGTGTGTTCATATTGAGCTGTATAGCAACCTTTGATATCGCACAATGGTGGATAAGCTTCGACTACACCTTTGTCACATAAATCCTTTAAAGCCATTTGATATTTAGTGGCTCCAGCACGATCCAACCAACGTTTACAGAAAGCTAAAGTTCCGAAATTTTTGTTAATTAAACTCAATAATTTACTGGAAGATTGCAAACGTAGGGGTACGAAAGGAGCTTCAAAGTTCTTCATGTAGTGAGAGCAATCCATGTCATCATGTACAAGACCACGACCGGTAGAACCGAATGTTTCAATGGCATAAAATTCATTTTCTTCCATACGGGTGGAATCGCCGCCCTTGACAATGGGTACAGTCTTGCCGGAGTGAATGCCTGGAAGGGACAAAAAATAATTTAAAATATAATGAATGATTTTAAACAAAAATTTTATTCTGATGAAGCTCAAAATTGCTTTTAATATCTTGTTCGATTGTTGAACAATTGTCTTCAACTCTAGATCAAGGTAACAAATTTTCTTTAAAGATAATGTCATCTCAATCGAGGTAAACAATTTTTGAGATAAATAAATTTTCTCATAAGAAAATTTCTTGCTTGAGGTAAAAAAAGAGAAAATTTCAAAAATTCAGCTAAATAGATATTCAGCTAAACAGAAGATTTCAAAAATTTAGACAGAAAATTTTAACTGAAGACAAAAGTTTGAAAATTTAGCTAGAGAAAATTTTAAAAATTCAGCTAAAAGGAAAATTTAAACAATTTAACTAAAGAAAATTTTAATAATTCAAATTTTAAAATATTTAGCTAAAGAAAATCTTATAAATTCAGGTATAAAGATAAAATTTCAAAAACTTATCTAAATAAAAAATTACAAAATTTTAAAAATTGAGCTGAAAAGAAAAATTCAAAAATTTCCTGAAGAGAAAATTGAAAATTCAACTGGAGAGAAAATTTTACAAATTCATCTAAGGAGAAAAATAAACTAAAGAGAAAATTTGAAAACTGCTTAAGAGTAAATTTAAAAATCCAGATAAAGAGGAAATTCCAAAAATTCAGCTAACGAAAAATATAAAAAAACAACTAAAGAGAAAAAAATCAGCTAAAAAGAAAATTTTAAATAATTAGCTACAGAAAAATTTTTAAAACTCAGCTAAAGAAAAAATTTCTAAAACTCCGTAGAAAAGAAAATTACAAAAATTCAGCTGAAGAGAAAATTTCAAAACTTAAGCTAAAGAAAACATTTTTAAAATTCAGCTTAAGAGAAAGTTTCACAAATTCAGCTGAAGACAAATTAAAAAAATTTTGCTACAGAAAAAATTAAACTGAAGAAAAAATTTAAAAATTCTGCTGAAGAGAAATTTTGAAAAATTCAGCTAAAGAGAAAATTTAAAAAATTCAGCTAAAAAAATTATAAATTTAGCTAAAGAAAAAATGTATTTAAATAGAAAATTACGAAAATTCTGCTAAACGAAAAAATAAAAAAAAAAAAATCATATGAAGAGAAAATTTTAAAAATTCAGCTAAAGAGAAATTTTAAAATATTTTCTGAAGAGAATATTTAAAAATTCAACTGACGAAATATTTTCAAAAATTCAGCTACAAAGAAAATTTTAAAAATTCTGATTAAGAGGAAACTTAAAAAATTCAGCTGAAGAAAAAATTTCAACTTTAGCTAAAATGTAAATTTCTAAAATTCAAATAAAGAGAATATTTTAAAAATTTAGCTAAAGAGAAAATTGAATTTATGAAATTTATAGAAAAAATTTCAAAAATTCAGATAGAGATAAATTTTAAAAATTCTAAAGAGAAAATTTTAAAAAATTCAGCTAAAGAACAAATTTTTAAAATTTCAAAAATTTACCTGAAGAGAAATATAAAAAATTGAGCTGAGTAAATTTAAAAAAAAGTGATAAAAATCTGAGATTAACATGCCTATTCATAGAAAAAGTCTTTAAAAAAGTCACAATTTTATTATGACTAAAAGTTACGACTATTCTTGTGACTCAGTCATAACTTCATATTCTGTTAACATAGTCATAAAACATGCTTAACATTTGAAAATGTTGACTTTTCTTGTCAATTAAAAATAAAAAATAAAATTTTTTGTAGAAATTTGAAATTTTTAGAGAAGAATGATAATTTGCAAGGAATACTGCAAAATTCGATTGCAGGAAATGTGAGTAAGAGTGTGTTGTATATATGCTTTATCGTTTTTTGACCCTCAAATGTTTCAAATATGAATGTATGCATTGTTTTTTCCACAACACATATTTTTATATTTTCATATTTTTTATTTTCAATTAAAATGTCTTTTTATGACAGTCATAATTCTTATGACTGTCTACATATCAGGTCTTAATTTGAAAACGAAATATTAATACATTTTTGTTTGTGAATAGAAAATTAAAAACTATAGTCACAATTTGTGTTTTATGACTATTTTTCAGTCACAATTTTTCTGTGAATAGGCATGTAAATTTAATATTTTTTTAAATGAATCTTTTAAGAAAAAATTTCAATAATTTCGAAAATTTTAAAAATATTTTTAAGAAAAAGATTCCAATAATAAACATTTTCAAGATATATTATAAAAAAAAGAAAAAATTTCTGTATAGAAAACTTGTTTCAAATATAGCAAAAAAAATCCAAATATTCTTTTGAGAAAAAATGTAAAAAAAAAAAAATTCCTTTAAGAGAAAATTTCAAAAAATTCTCTTAATAAAAAATTTTCCAAACTTCTCTTAATAAACAATTTCAAAAAAAAAAAAAAAATCTTAAATTTTAAGATCTTAAAAAAATTCATAAATTTTTACTGAGAAATTTTAAAAATTAAATATTCTTAAAATTTTTAAATTTTTAAAGGTTTAATTTTTTACGAGATTTAAAAAAAAAAAAAAAAAAAAAATTAATCTAAAAATTTCTACTTACGATATGGACTAATCGAATGACCATTCAAATTTCTTATCGCCTTTACACCATAAGTTTTACCATCCAATTCCACTTCATAGGATTCCATAACTTCTTGTATAGCAGCGCCAATATCACATAGACGCACATCAATACCAGCCTCCTTAATACCGGTATTGGTGGCATCCTTGACGGCCTGTAACAAAGCATCGTATTTGTCATTGAAAGTCAACGTAAAGGCACAATCAATAATGCGACCCTTAATATGTGTGCCAAAATCGATTTTGCAAACATCATCGTATTGCAGCACAGTTGTATCACCGGCATTGGGTGTATAATGAGCAGCACAATGATTGAGAGAGCAACCTGTGGGGAAGGCTAAACCAGCTTCCAAACCATTTTCGCCTATTAAACGGCGAGCAGTATTTTCGAGTTCTTCACAGATTTGTATCATAGTCATGCCAGGTTTAATATAACGTTGCATATATTGACGCGTTTGCCGGTGAGCTTCAGCGGCTTGGCGCAATTCCTGATAAATGTCATTATGGGCACGATCGAGAGCACGTTTTTCTTCAGAAGTAAAACGGTTAGCGGCCACTGTATCATCGGGCAAATGTTTAGGTTTGGGATGTTGCATAATTTCTCCCTCTGGGAAATTGCCATCGGGGAACAGCTCAGCAATGGGTATGGAGGGAGGTTCAGTTTGAACTTTTTTCTGACCCTTGTTTTTGTTTTTATTTTTCTTCTTATTGGCCGACTTCTTTTCGCCGTCAGCGGCAGCAGCAGCTGGAGCTTCGCCATTAGCTACTGGTTTGACTTCCGCCTCAGCGGGAGTCTCACCTTCACCACCATCAGCCGCTTTTTTAGCAGCAGCTTCAGCTTTTGTTTAAAAAAATAGGTATAAATTAAATATATTTTCTTTAGTTAAATATATTGACTATATTTTTACCTTGTCTCAATTTTTTATTATTCGGTTTGGGTTTCTTTTGTTTTTTAACCTCTTCTTGTTGTGGGGCCACTACCTCATTGGCTTCTTGTGCTTTCTCAACATTTGAGGGCACATTCCCATCAACTTTGGTTTCCTCTACACTGGACATAGTGTTAATTTAATAAATTTATAATTTATTTATATAAAAATATGAAATAATTCGAATTATTTGTACTAATCAACAACCAATTTGCAGTTTTTTGCAAAAAAGAAAGAAAAAACGAACACGAGTTTTTTCTTCTTTGAGAACAAAAAGAAAAGTCAAAAGAACCGCAAGAAAGATAATTGGAAAACATCGAAAGGAAAAGAAAACGTTTAACAACACTGAAAGAATAACAGTAATGAACATAGGCCTTGAATTGGAATAAGGAAAAAATATGAATTTAATAAAATAGTTGGGGAGAATTAAAAACTACATATATTAAAAAATTTACTTAACATTAAATAAAATGAGTTTGTACATCAATATTTACAGCATTAAGAGTGCTATTAATGATGACAAGAATTAAAAAAATTAGGGTATTCAATTCAAGCTATTGGTTTTAATTTAATCAATTTGTAAATAATTTAATTTAAATAAAAACGGGAACAAATTGATACTAATTACCATTAATAAAGTTTTCTCCTCGCTAAATAAACTTTTTATTAGAAAATACAATTTTTCCTCTCAAGAATTTAATGAATTCTAAAATTTTTATTTAATACAAAATATATTCTAAATAAATCATTTTATAACACTGTTAATGTTAATGAACACCGCAATTTTAATTTATTTCTTTGACATTTCTGTATATTTGTAAACAAACATTTGGAACAAACACAAAAAAATTATAGAAAATTAATAAATTCCTTAAAATTATTAAAAAACCATCTTAAAACATGGACGATATATTCTTTCCCACACAAAAATCTTCACAACTGAACGACTCCGATGAAGTGGATTTAAAATTTTTCGATTCCCATGAGCACAACAAAACCACCAGCGAAAGCAGTCAAAATTCTGATTCAGACAATAAAACTGATGATAATAAGGATTCTGATGCTAAAACGGAAAACTCCCAAGAAGTAAAAAAAGAAAAACATGAAAGTAAAGATGATACCGATGAAAATCAACCTGTAAGTCGCAAACAAAAATCCAAAAAGGAATTAGAGGAAGAGGAAAGGGAGAAAATGCAGTAAGTTTTTGTAAAGTAACAAAGTAATATAAATTTTCTAAAATTTTTTTACACGGCCAGAGTTTTAGTATCCAATTTTACCGAAGAGCAATTAGATCGCTATGAAATGTATCGTAGATCCGCTTTTCCCAAGGCAGCTGTTAAAAGACTTATGCAAACCATTACGGGCTGTTCGGTGTCACAAAATGTCGTGATAGCCATGTCGGGTATAGCTAAAGTTTTTGTGGGCGAAATAGTGGAAGAAGGTAGGTATTTAGTTAATAAACTTAATATGTAAAAGAATTATTTATTTAATTTACTATAAATTTTAAAGCTTTGGATGTAATGGAAGAAATGGGCGATACAGGTGCTTTGCAACCTAAATACTTAAGAGAGGCCGTAAGACGTTTAAGACAACGCAATCGTATGCCTATAGGCAAATTTCAAAAACCTTATTTTAGATTAAATTGATTAATTAGTATTTTTTAATTGTAGTTTTTATTAAAAAAATTTAAACTGCCAGTTTTAAGTTAAAATTAAATAAAAATTTAAATAATTTGTGTAAAATATTTTATTAAAGAATTATATTATTTCAGCTATTTGAGCTAAGCTTACTATTTTAATAAAATTTACAAAATAAATCCTTTGTAATAAAAGGACATGAACATATTTATTTCTACATATTTTTAGATTTTTTATTAAAATATTTTCACCCGTTGCTTTTTCGATTTGCAAAAACAATACTAACGGTATTTTTGTTTTGATTTGCAAGTTAATAAAAAAGCCATCTGTCTTATGAGAAAAAAACGTCAAAACAAGTTCTAAAAACGGCCAACATCAAGATAAATCGCTCAAATGTTCATAAATAATCAAATCTGGCAACAGTTTATTATTTATTTGTGAGTGAAGTGCAAGTGATTAAAAATAATTTAAGGAAATATTAAAATAATTAAGTAGAACTAATAATATATTAAAAGAATTGTTTATAAAAACAAAGAACAATTATATTTTTATAAAGTGCAAGACTTTTTATGCAAAAAATGTAAGTAAAATATAAAAATTTAAAAAAAGGCAAATTATTGCAGTTTGTAGTGTTTTGGAAATTATTTAAAATTGTTGTCAAATTGTTAATATTTTAGACCAACATATTTGGTATTTAATAAATTTTAAAACTATTTACTTTATTGCGTTGAGAAATATAACAAATTGCAAGTTTTTCATACAAATATTTCTGCTTAATTGTTGGAGCCGCCAAATGGCCAAATAATTATTTAGTGTTGCCCCCTCATTTGGTTTTTTGTAAGATTAAAGCGTTTTTTAATGACAAGTTTTAAGAAATGAGGGTTTTAAATCATGGTCTTTAAACTATAGCTTGCGGTCTACACCAGCCATTTTCTTGTTCGCACATTGAACAAAATGTTGTGCGCACATGTATTTGGTTAGTGTGGACCTTACTTGTTCATTTTTTGTTCTTGTTCGCACACCGTTCACACAATTGTTCGAGCACCTTATTTACCGTTTATTTCCATAGCTCCCATATATGGCCTATTTCCGAAAATCATCATAAAGTCATTAATTAGTATTGGTAAACATTGCTTTCTTTTTTAAACAAGAGATTGTAAAAAGTATACTTTTTAATTTTAAATTTTACAACAAAACTTGATCTATAATGAAACACACATTCCGTATAAATTCTCTGAGAAAATCGGTCAAGTCAGACTATAAAGTCAAACTATAACGTCCTGTGCTTAATAGTGGACTTCATCCACTATTAAGCATAGGATGCATATAAAATTCTCACCAAAAATAAGTCACGTCCGAGAATAACTTTATTTACAACACTGAGGAATGTTGTCATAGCGTCCTATCAAGTTTGGAGCTACAATATGGAAAGTTTACGTTCCTTAGCGCGAATATAGAAATAATTTCAATATCTTGAGCTCTTGCATGATATTTTGGAGTAGAAGTGATGGACATAACTACATGATATTGAAAAAATTAAATGAATTCTAAAAAACCAGTCAATGCTAGCTCAAAAGAGCGATAATTCGAAAAGTTTTTAACTTTTCAGATATTAAACTTTATTTTTCTGAAGTTCCTAAATAACCTAGAAATTTCCAAAAAAAAAAAACTCATTACTTATAATTTGGCATGGACATGCTTATTCCCTAGTTTAAGCAACAAATTAGTAAAATTTTAACTCTATATCAGTGTTCCCCAAAACCAATGCACGCGTGCGTTTTGTCTCTTGTGTTGTTATCTTGATATGAATAAAAAACACACATATCAATTCAGTCTAGCACTAGCATTCCATGAAGCAGGTTGTGTTATCGCTTGTTGCTTGATATACACTCATAAAAAATGTTTAATGTTATGTGTTAGTGAGGTACATAAGAATCAAAATATGAATATTTTTAATTTTTACTAAAAATAATATCATTTATTAATCAAAATTTTATGGTTAATTTGAAAGAATTATAAATTTTTATTTTTTATAGAAAAAACAAGATCTTTTATTTTCATTTCCATTTTATTATAAATAATTTTACTATAAAAAGGAATATATTTTTTTGGTGTATAATTTCAGAGCGGGAGAATTATACAGAACACACATTAACAAAATGTGAATGTATAAGTGTGGGGATCACAGCTCTATATGAATCAAAGGACAATAAAAATAAGATTTTCAATAATAAATAGTACAAAAAGTAGTTAATTGTAGTGCAAAATAAAGAAATTATATGGGGGTACGCGGGTATCATTAAAACCGTTTTACATATAGACCAAGTTAGTCCAAGTTCACACACAGCAATTTTTCTTTCTGAAATTATTCTATTTTTTCTTTTGAACTTGCATTTACGTTCACACACAAAATTTTACTTCAGCAATTCTTGCTTTAATTGCCTTGATTTGTTTTTGATTTGAAGTACGAAAAAGAAAAACAAAACGAATTTCGAAGTACATGCAAGTTTGTACTCGTCCACATGCCCTCTCGCTCTCTCTCACACAAAATCAGAATTGCTGCAAGAAAAATTTCTTTGTGTGAACGCCGACTTAATAAAATTTAGGTTTTTTCAGTTTTTATACTGTATAAACACCTTAATCACGACGATCTGAAGTTTCGTGGTTATATCTTTATTAACAAAAAAAAAAAAATGCGAGCACTTTAAAGTTAAAAAAGGGAGCCGGGTATGTACCGTATATTTAAATTTAAACAATATAAGATTATGATTCGAAAAAACTTATTGCGTTTTCTAGCCTGTTTCTTTATGTCGAACGTATGCTTTCTTTTGACTTCCTAGCGAACGAAAACTGATTTGGGTTTCTCTAACACACTTCTATGCGAACAATGAGTCGAACGAAAACGTAAGTGTTTTCATAAAAAATTGGGTTTCTGTGTGTCGAACGATACGAACAAAAATTTCAAAATCGGTCACTTGCTATTTTGCTTTCGACTGGTTGAATTTTTCAATTAAAATTACCCACCTGGACACTGCAAATGTTCCTCAATCTGTTTGTTATTCATTAGGAAATCCACCGTATTTTGGATTTATTTGGATTTTGTTTCCAAATTCAATTTAAAATTTTCAAATATTTTTGTTTATATTATTTTACATTTTTATTTATTTTTGTTTATTTACTTGGCGTATTTACAAGGTGAAGTTGTTAACCCAGCTGATTTTTGTTTTGGTTTTTCAGAAGTCAATTTTTTTAAGTGTGTGTGTATAAAAATAATAAAATTAAAAATAAAATTTTGTAAAAAAAAATTTTCTAATATTAATTTTGTTATATTATTGTGTTCGTGAGATATAATCCTTTATTAAAACATAATTCGTGATTTTAAATCAAGTTTATGTTATGAATCTGGGAGCAAATATGCAAAAAATTTGGTAAAACAATATAAACAAAAATATAAATGCAAACACATACAATTAAAATTTTCTTTTCTCTACAATATTTATTTTGACAGTCACAAATACTCAAAGTGCACTTTTTTAACAGAAGCAAACTCGAACATTTTTTGTTTAATATTTACTCGTGGTCCTCAGTGAGGATTCCTTACCTAACATAAAATATTTAACATTAACACTAACATTAATGGTAAATGTAGACCGTTCCAGTTTACGTTAATGTTAAATTGTTTGATGTTTAAACGCGTTTGTTAAAGCAAATGTTAACGTACCGTCTATACTAGCATTTTTCTTGTTCGCACAAGAACAAAACGTCGGCAGAGCAACACACACAATTTTTTCCCTTTTGTTTTCAGTGGGCAGAACATTTGTCGAACAAATCATAATTTTTTGTTTGCCGTCAGTGTCACTTCGATACTTTTACATGCAGCTCCTCTTCTTCCGTATACAAAATGACGTTTGATGGCAGACATGGTTGCTCAAACAATTGTGCGAACAACGGTGTGCGAACAAGAACAAAACATGAACAACTTGTGTCCTCACTATCCAAATGCATGTGCGCACAACATTTTGTTCAATGTGAGAACAAGAAAAAGTTTCGTGTGGACCGCAAATAAAAGAACAAAGTTAAAACACCAAGCATCACAAAAAAATTATTGTATGTGCGTAGAATGCAACAGCAAAACAATGAGAAAACAACAAATTAACATGAATTCATGTACGCCATAATGAAAACATTGAAATTTGAGTTGAAAATTTTAACATGATGTTACATGATGTACAAATTGAACTTTATTAAAGGAACTTTTTAAAATATATGTAAAATATGGCGCAGTCTACTACTGTGTGATATTGAAGTTTGAATGATATATTTTAACTTTGTTTCGTTTATTTTTGCCATTTCTCCTTTTTAATAAATTTAAATTTTTATAAAAATTTCAATTACATTTCATCTCGATTGTACAATTTCAAAATACCATCATTTTTAAATATATCCAAATCAACCGGCTGTCTAGGTTTCAATTCATTCCAGCACAAATTATAAGCTGGTGGTGGATCATCATCACCTTCCAAATCTTCCACTTTTTCCGATACCATTGTTAGAGTAGATAATTTACGTTCTAATTTTGATTTCCAACTCTTTAAGTAAAATGTGAAAAATTTACCAGTAGCAAAATAAATAATTTCAATATAGCTGATAATACTAAAGCCATACATCAATGACATAATGCCACCAAAGCGATCTAAAATAAGTGAAAGGTCAAGAAATATACACTAAATAATAAAATACTTTAAACTTACTCAATAAAACCACCCAGTCACCCACAATATCCATTTCGGTAGAGAAAACATAGCGCTGTTTAAAAAACAGTTTAACTATGGCTAATGGCTTTTCATTATTTAAACCTTTTCTGAAATATTGCATATTTAATATAATAATAAATTTTTGTATCAAGTGAAACTACTTTAATTTTTTCTTCTACTTACAATATACCATGAGTATAAAACTGTCCATAGGTTGGTCTCAAAGTCATATCATTTACCTCCATATTATAACCGACACCATTACAATTAGGCAAACAATGTGGGCAACGATGTCCCGTGGTAAAATCATCCTTTATATCTTTGCCATTTTCATGCACATATTCAAAATGATCCCACCCATACCAAATAGCTCTCCAGTTCATTAGACATGGCAAATCTAAAAAACTACAATACGTAATTTTTTTCTGGGTAGCAGCCATGGGCGGTGTAACACAACCACAATGTTTTAACATAGACTTCATGCGACATAGAAGTAAGCATTCATCAATGGAATAAAAAGATCTAATCGAAAAAAGTGAATTTCAAAATAAAATTTATCTAAAAACTTGAATGTTATATTTACTGATTTAAAAGTTTCTGGCCTTCATCGGGAAAATAACAATTGCGCACTTCTGGTGCAAATTGTCTAACTCGATAAGAGGAGCCAAAGAATTCAGGTTCAATAGGTATTTCCACTATGGTATTGTAGTCAACTAGAATTTCTCCTATACGATTTGATTGTATGGTGGCATAATCTTCTCGAGGGAAAATAAAAAGCTACAAAGTAAGTTTTGATTTTATTATTACATATTTGATTTTTTTATATTATTATGTTTATTCAGCCGATTTTAATCGGCGGTAAAATGAAATAAAAAGAAAAAAAAAAAAATTGGAAGAAACCACAACACTTAGCTGATTTTGATCGGCAGTAAAATGAAATAAAAAGAAAAATATTCTGTTTATACATAATTAGATAATTAAAATAAAAAGAAAAAAATTCCATTTTAAATATTTACTCCATACTCAGCCGATCATGATCGGCAGTAAATTGAAATAAAAATAAAAATTATTTTTATATTATAAAACGAAAAAACACTACGCAGCCAGCCGCTGACATTTATATTCCAACAATTGTGATAGGCAGTAAATTGAAATAAAAAAAGATTATTCATAATATTCTCACCTGAAATGCCGTATTATGAAATTCCCTAAATGTCAAATCATCCTGTTCACTACGCAAAACAAATTGTATGGAATTCAATATAGAATTTGATTGAAACTTAATCTTCTCTGCATTGGCCGCAAAACGATCGTCAGCTTCTCGTATTTTACTTCAAAAATAAATAAAAAATTAAATCAACATTAACTCAAATAAATAATAATATATCTGTTTCCACTTACGGATCAATCGAATATCCTCTACGTTTATAATTAAACATACAACATACACTGGACGAGGTCAAACGTTTATTAAAATATTCCAAAGGGTTAATTTCTTCATTATATATTGCGGCTCTAATTACTAAATCTTTACAATCGGGTGCTAAAATTTTCAAATAATCTCTTATGGGATAATCTGTTGTATTAAACATATAGGTAAATAATTTATCCAAACGATGAAGAACAGTTAAATTAAGGGGTTCATTGTCATGGGGATAAATATAGAAACCTTTCAAGTTTAATAAATGTTGAGCCATTTCTGGTACGGTTTGGGCCACATAGTAGGGTTGATAAAGTTGTTGTTTTTCAAAACTGATAAAGAGAAAGAGGAAAAAAAAAGATAAAGTGCTTAATTAATAGAATGTGAAGGCCACTTTTGGAAATGTGCATACACGTGTCTACTTGAAAATTAATACGAAATGTTAGTTATCTTTTTCTAGAAGTGATATCTTTTTTTTATAAAGAAGTTTGGATAGAGATTTCTTTTTAATAAGTTTGCTGATATTTTGATAAATTAGTATTAGTTATAAAGAAAATATTAATAATATTTAATTTAATTAAACAACTTTAATTTCGTAGATTTTATTCTGTCCTTGATTTCTTAATTAATTGAATATGTATTAAACTTCGCAATACTTAAAAAAGGTATAATTTCTTAAAAGAAATATATATTCAATAAACCAGAAGATTTGGGGTCTTAGACTTAGTTCAGTTGTTTATTCTTATTCACAAAGGACTTTTTTTAAGATGTATAAGTTCGTATAAGAAGGTTTTCGATCAATAAAATGATGCTCAATAAATCATTTGTCTTATAAACTTTTACTCGAACTAGAACCACTCAAATATAGTGATAAATATAATTGCTTATCCTTTTAGAAAGTCGAAAGATCTTCGTTACTTTGAATTGAAAAATCAGTATCCACAGTCATATCAGAAAATACGTTGATATGGTTCAAGAATTTCGTTACCACAAATTGGAGTCAAGCGAAATCCTGACCGATCGCAGAGACTACAAAAACTCATAATAATTTTAAATCATCTGAAAAAGGGGTATGTGGAAATTGCCATTTTCTTGATGGAATGTAATGAAATTGGCATTTTTTTACCCTGTTACCTGATGTCTTTAATTCAGGGTAAAATATTTGCAAAAAATTGGAAACCATATCGTACGAGAAATTTCGAAAATAATCGAAATCATTAAATTGATGTCTCTCTCTAATATCAGATTATGTTGAATTTTGGGAAGACATCTTGGCCTACAAAGCTAAAAAAACACATTTAATCTTATCTACAAACTCAAGACGTATACCATTGTGAGCTTTATATAGCATATCATTAGCCCCTAAACCAAAACCCATTAATTTAGTCTTCCTTAAGTTAATACTAAATCCATTATCAGAAGACCATGAAAAACTTCACGAATAATGTAATTAACTCCTTCCTGTACAAGACATCATTAAATTGTGAGTTTGCATAGCAAAGAAACTGAACATCATCCGCATAGATAAATCAAATCCTAACTGAAGAAGGTCATTATGGTTTAACATGAACAACAACGGACCAATTAATTACCCCTGAGGGACACCACTAGTTATACGGAAGAATTGGGGAATTAGAGTTGGAAACTAAGACGAATTGACACCTATTATTCAGACAAGATTTTAAGAGCTTACATGCCACAGTTGAAAACCCGAAGTTTAGCAATAAGTTTGGAATGAACAACTCTATTAAATGCCTTTGATAAATCAATAAAAACAAGAACTACATTTTTACCTTCATCAACAAGTCTACGTATGAATCCGTCAGACTAATAAGAAGTGTACTTGAACTATAAACACATCTAAAACCTGATTGTGAAGGGTGTAACAAGGAGTTATTATCAAGGCAAAGATACATTTGATCCTTACTAATATGCTCTGTAATTTTCGAAAAAATCGAAAGGACAGATATCGGACGCAAATTATCAAAAAGGGAATCTCCTTCTCTAGCCTTCTTACACTCTTCAGGAAATACTGATGTTGTAATTACTGAGTTTACCAAATCAAGTAAATGAGGGGATACATATGGAAAAATATTTTTTTAAAATTTTAACGATAACCTATCATGGCCTGAAGCATTTGACTTAATTTTTTCCAATGCTACGCTAAGTTCATCAAGATCAACAGAGCCAAGATCAAAAAAGCCTTATACAAACTGTCTATCTAAAGAATCAATCGGGAAAGGTATATCATCAGTCTGATATAAAATATTCGTTCATTAGCATCCACAGAAAAAACATCATCTCCATTTTTCTCTAAACAACCACTATCTCTCAAGTAATTCCACAAATTCTTTGGACTCATGTCTTCTAAACATTGCCATAGGAAATTACAATACGACAGGAATCGATGGATTCTTTGTCCTGTTAGGACTTTCATTTACAGTTTGGAAGACCTTTAGCGCTTCCATGTATGTACTTGCATTAATTTTTGGGTTTGACAATTTAATATAAAACGTTCCACAATGCGAAAGAGCAGATCATAATATTACCACCCGGACAAGTAATTTATACAGATTGTAGTATGTGACAGAGACAGAGAGACAATGGTACTTTTTTATACGCCCATCTTCATTTGACCAAAATTTTAAAATAACTTTTCGCCGCTAGTTAATCTTCCTCAATAGTTCTAATATGAAAAATTGATTCAAGAGATAATAAATGTAGGTTGTACTCAAGTGGCGAGCAGTGTGTAACAAACTGATATTTATTTGATCTCATCATATGACTATCGCAATCGATTTGTTGGAGCTAATTTTTTAACGTTATTTCTCTCACAACGAGCGAAATGGTTGACAATGTCACTTTCATTATTGTGTCTGAGATCCTATAAAGTTGTGACCCCTTAAAATAAAACCAACGGCGTTATATCGGATGAGCACCGTTTCATGATATAAAATTCAGAAATATCTCAGCAAAAACTTTGCTTTCCTGGTAAGCTAGCAAGTATAATTGGAAACAAAAATAAACTACTATTTTTTTTTTTTTGTCTCAATAACTAGTTATTTTTGTTCAAGTTGTTAAAAACTATTTGTTTTTAATAAATAACGTTTTATTTATTACACTATTTCGCACTTAATATTCCAAGTGACAAAAACTTTTTTAGTACCCAGCAAAAAAATGGTGCTTGGAAGCAATATCGTTGCTTACATAAGCGATATATTGGTTCAAAAATGCTATACAGTAAGCTATGGGCTCTGCACAAAAAACACTATTCCTTACAATAGTGCTCCAGAGATGCAAAAAATCACATTCTATTTCTTCTAGGCGGCTCATCTAGAACAAAAATCATGCACTATAAATGCGCTTCAATAATGTTTTATTATAAAAGTCTGCTCTGCAATTGTAAGAATTATAATATAAGCATTGCTAAAGCATTATAAATTACTTTGCTATTATACTATTGAGTACTTATTTATGTAATGTAGAGAATTAAAATAATAATGACGTCTCATTACCAAGAAACTACTTTAATAATTAGTTGTCATTACCGAAAACCAAAAAGTTTTTGCTGGGATCTCATATTTTTGGTAGATCTCAACTGAAGAAGTTTCAAGAATTTTAGAAACTAATTTTTATGTATGGAGAATATTGCACTTTTCATGGATTTATTTCATGTAATAATTTTAGTTGGGTCTATGTCAACTCTAACGTGTAACGAACATTTTCAATTCAGATTTATTTCGGCTAAAAAATAATTTTTCTCTCTCTTAACAGTTGCTAATAATGTCAAACTTCATACATATGTATATAAAAAATTTGAGCAAAAATCATCTCCAAACTGCTATTAGCTTGTTTAATGTCCCTTGGTCTGGGCTATACAGCGGGTAGCTAAAGTTCCCATTCACTATTTTTAAAATGTAATGACATGAGGTTGAGCAATATTATTTTGACTCGAGTCTGGTCAAATATTCTGGCGGGTTTTCGATCAATGCTCTCTTGTATTTGTTTTTCTGATATAAACACTTTGTAATAAACGAGCAGTATACCCGCTACTTCGTTAGCGTAGATTTTTTAAGAAAAACCATACTATATTATAACTTCAAATTGTGTTAAGTTATAATTTTATAACTATAAATTTTTTAATAATATTTCTAATAGCATAAACGCAGTGTGCTTCGCTACCCCATTGTATTGAAATAAAATAAAACATCGAAATAAAATTCAAAAACTGACAGACTAACAAACCCAGATTCACTTTTATATAGATATCATTTAACACGATCTTGCAGTATTCCTACATAGACCAGATAGCCTTTTATTTAGGAAAAATAAAATGAAATATAAAAAAATTAAGAAAACCGTAAAATTCAATGATTCCTAACACCCTTGGTGATCTGTCAGCATTAAGAACAATAAACTTTTTAATATTTTAGTTAGCAGTTTCATACATTTTTAACGTTCGAAGTTTCAAAAACTACCAAGTTTTGTATACCCTACACCACCATAGATGGGGAGGGTATTATGCGTTTGTGCTGATGTTTGTAACACCCAAAAATATTGGTCTAAGACCCACCTTAATTTATACCAATCGGCTTAGAATCACTTTCTGAGTTGATTTAACGATGTCCGTCCGTCCGTCTGTTCGTCTAACCGTCTGTCCGTCCATGTAAACCTTGTAATCAAACTACAGGTCGCAATTTTGAACCAAAATTAATGAAATTTGGTATACAGGCTTCTTATAGTCCAGGGACGAAGCCTATTGAAATTGGTTATGATCGGTCCATTATTTCACTTAGCTTCCATACAAACGTCCTCCCGGAAAAGGGTTTAACGATCATAAATCCCTTAAATATAGCAATATTTTAATGAAATTTGGCACATATAAGTTTAATATAAGTCTAAATAAGTGTGTCGAGATCGGTCCATAATTAACCATAGCTCCCATATAAACCCCTTTCCGAAAATCACTTTAACGGCCATAAATCCCATTAAAACGTTAGTATCAAGCTAATATTCGACACAAATAAGTTCTATATGAACATAAATGATAGTGCCAAATTATACAAAGAGCGGTCTATAATTTACCATAGCTCCCATATAAGGCCCTCTTTCGGAAATCAACCAAAAGTGAATAAATTCATATAAATGTCAACCTCAACGTAAAACAAAAAAGTACCACAAAGTTCCCTTCTTAAATTCTTAACCACATATATTTAAGATTTTATCCCCTTTTTGGTATTTTTTATTCTCCTTGAATGTATCAAAGATTGTATTTCAATGAATTTCTAAATTGTACTGGGATCTAATATTAAAATATTCATATGTATGTTTTAGTAAAAAGAAAAAAATATATATTGTGAAAAAAGTACCAAAATAAGGTACGATTTTTACCCCGTAAACGTTCGAATTTCCAAAAAGTACCAAACATGTATTCGCCAGTTTTCGATAAGGTACTAATTTGATGCACATTTTATTTCTATACCTACTGGATTAAAAGATAGATAGGGTTCCAAAAAAGTACAAAATTAAAGTTTTACCCATTTTCTCCCTAAAAGTGCCGAATTTAAAAAAAAAGTACCGATTTTTTTTTTTAATAAATTAAATTTTTTTGTATCTCTATTAGTTTAGGAGATATAAGGTTACCGATTTTACCCTTTTTTACCCCCTAAACATTCGAATTTCCAAAAATCCCGTCTTAGTGGATCTATTCGGTAGGAGACCAATCTACAGTCCATATTTCATCTTCCTAGCTGTTGATGTGTAAAATGCACTTACTTAAATTATCTTTAGTGTAAAAGAGAAGCAGCAAAAATGTCAAGCTCTGTCTCTCATTTGTTTAAGTGCTATGTAAAACATAAAATGTAAACATAAAAATCACATAATAAAAAGCTAAGGAACGAGCAACATCAAACCTCGCTTACAAAGTAAGAAAAAGAATAAACATTTTTTTATTCTAACCCCCATTAATCCCCCGGTATTTTATTTGGAAAATTTGTCTAAAATATTCCGCTTCCCATCAACACTAGCTTTAACCGTTTGGGCTGTGCGATGATGAATCACCAAGACAGTCAGTCAATCACTCAGCCGTTACTCTTTTATATATAGAAGACGAGCTTAACCCGGTGCGCTTCGCTACCCCTTATTAGGCGATATCAAATATTTACTACCGTTTAAGAGTTTTTAAAATGTGGGCGTGACATTCAACCCAGTTCTTACATAGCCTATAACCACCTCCGGCACTGATACAATCTGTGTGACAAATTTCGTGAAAATCGGTTTAGCCGTTTAGACGTGATTGACGCACAAACAAACTTACACTTCATTTTTATAATATATATTAGGATAACACCCCTCTGATCCCATCAAATACATAGCATTACTTTGGTGACATAGATGTTCCATATTGGAGTAGATTTTCCTTGTTGGACGACATCACATACGATTTTTTGTGTTTTGAATTGTCATAATGGTTTCACTTTTCATCAGCAGTTATAAATAATGTAGAAATTACATTGTTTTGTGGTACTGAAGCAGCATTTCAGACATGCAAAATCCCAAATTATTGAATTTTCAAATTTTTTGGCTGGTCCGAATGTTCATCGAAATCGCCATGAACTACTCCGGAGAGTAGTAAGATAAAAATCTTATCTTCCCTTTTTTCCCTTAAAATTTTCTATTAATTTTGCTGTAATCATTAACTTCTAACCCATTTAAAAACTATTTTTCATCTAACTCCAACTTGACCTATTTCTTTTTTGTCACTTTTTTTCCAAGAATATTTCTTTGTATGCAGCTTATCTTTTAAAATATTCATTCTTGAACATGAACTTCTTTTAAATTTTTTACATTTTGCAATCATGATTTAATTAATATGCAACGCGTAACACATATGAAAACACCAATCAAACAAACTGTATGTATTTGTATTGTATTGACACACTGAGTAAATTCACATTAAGTACATATGGTCTCCTTATCACTATTAACTCTTTTTAACACGAGCATTTCTTAGCCACCAAAACTAATATGCATGAGTTGAAATATCAACGCATATCTCTTACTTAGAAATGCGAGCACAAATTCTGTTTTTTACTTGTTTCATTTTCATTTGTTTTTCTGTTATCTTTCGATACAAAATAGCCTATAAAAGCCCTAGTGACACTTAATAGTTAGATTATTTAACGAAAAGTACGCGTACCATGAAGTATTTTACCATCACCTTGGTGGTGGCCATTTTGGCCTTAACCGCTGCCTCTTCTGCGGGCTTAAAAGTACGTTACGATAACTACCATGTCTATCAATTGTTGCCTGAAACTAAGGAACAGTTAGCTGTGGTTAAGAAATTGGATGGTGCTGGTGATTCTTATATATTCTTAGATGCCGTACACTATTTGAATTCTAAGATTCATGTAGTAGTAGCTCCACACAAAGTGCCAAATTTTGTGCATGCCTTGGAAAAGAATGGTGTACCTTATAAGTTGGTAGATACTAACGCCCAAGCTTCTTTGGAAGATGATGTTGTAGCTGATCCCAAGAGACGTACTGGTAATTATACCTGGGAAGAATATCATGAATTGGAAGATACCTACAATTGGTTGCATAGTTTGGCCGATAAATACCCCAATGTGGTTTCAGTTTTTGTAGCTGGTAAAACTTATGAAGGACGTGATATTTTAGGTGTTAAAATCTCTTATGGTCCTGGTAAGAAGGGTATTTTCTTGGAAGGTGGTATGCATGCTCGTGAATGGATTGGCCCTGCCACCACTACTTACATTACCAACCAATTGTTGACCAGTGAAAATAAGGAAGTACGCATGATTGCCGAAAGTTTCGATTGGTATATTATTCCTCATGCCAATCCTGATGGTTATGTTTATACCCACACCACTAATCGTTTATGGCGTAAGACTCGTACTCCTTATGGTGATGATTGCTTTGGTGCTGATCCCAACCGTAACTGGGGCTTCCATTGGAATGAAATTGGTGCTTCTGATAATCCTTGCTCGGATACTTATGCTGGTCCTTCGGCTTTCTCCGAAATTGAAACTAAGACGTTAGCAGAATTTATTGCCAGCTTAAAGGGTAAAATCTTCTTGTATGTTTCTTTCCATTCCTATTCGCAATTGTTATTGTTCCCCTATGGTCATACTGGAGAATTGCCACCAAATTATGATGATTTGAAACGTGTATTTGATGCTGCCGTTGCTGCTGTATCTCAACGTTATGGTACCAAATATACTGGTGGTAACATTTATGATGCTATTTATCCAGCTGCTGGTGCCAGTATGGATTGGGCTTATGGTGAACAAGATATTAAATACGCCTACTGCTATGAATTGCGTCCTTCTTCGACTGCTTTCTGGACTGGTTTCAAATTACCTGCCAAACAAATCATACCCACCGGTGAGGAAACTTTGGACTCTTTGATGGCCATGATCAAGGAAGCTGGTATTACAAAGTTCTTGTAATAAACATAATTATTAAGGACTTTGCTATTAAAAAAAATCTTTTAAGAACAATTTATAACAAAATTAAAAACTATTAGTTCTATTATCTTCTAAAACAAAATTTTTGCTTTAGCTTCCTCATTTCCCCCCTAAATCGTTGTTGCTATTTCCATTTTTAGCTCTATTCCATTCAATATTTTTTTATGGAGGTATTATAAATCATTGCAATATCTTTTATTCTTTCTTATCTTTAATTTGCTACTTTTAAACAAATTTCGCTTTCTCTAGGAAATCATTGTTTTGTTATCATGATTATTTAATTAAATTTATGATTAAATTAATCCATTTGATAGTTATTTTAAAGTGGTCAGTTCTTAAAAATGACGTTTCGTTCAATTGAACTTATAATCTTATCTTGGTTTTGGTTAATTAATATGATTTATAATTGAGTTTATTAGTTGAATTTATTATCAAAGATTTTAGGGCCAAACAAAAAATTCCCATAGAAAAATGTACAAGAAGTGTGTCTTGGTTGATGGCGTCTTTTAAAGGAGAATTAAAGATTAGTGTTGATTCTCTTCAGATAATAAATGGCTCTCTCTTTCTCTTTAATAAAACTTTATAATAATAACATTGAAAATAGTGCTAAAATTAATGTTTCAAGTGCAAGGGCACTTCTAGTAAAAACTAATTCCAATATCATATGTTTTGTCCTCATATATACAGTGATTTCAAATAAGAATGGGTCTCCAGCGGCCTTAATACTTTTGGGGGAGTCTGAATTTTTCAGACTGATACTAATTTTTAGAAGAAGTCGACTCCCCATTGTTTGGTGATCAAATTTTAGTTCAGGTCGGTAAGCAAATATCTATCTCTCGTCAAAAGGATGCCATATTGGCATTAAATATCTCCTCTCTCTGCGAAAGTGCTCAGGAGAACTTGAGGCAGTTGGGTACAAGAACTTAGATTTTTGCATACTTGAACTTAGCGAAATTGGGCCTGTACCTGTAAAAGAACAAATTCATTAAGGAGCTGAAAGTTAATGACTATAGAAATTTCCGTTTATTCACTATTTATCAACCAAGAATTTTTCTCTCTCCGTAAAAGTGTGTAGATGATTTCTAATCATACTGGAATTTTTCGTCTGGACTCTAGTCTGCAGAAGCTTTAAGTCGGATTATAGACAATGCAATATGTTTGCTATCTTAGATTCGAACTGTTTCTTAATGAATGCTTTGAAGAGTGGGCACCAAGATCATTAAATTAAATTAAATTGTTAGTTATTTTTAGATTCAGATAATTTTAAGCATATTGGCATCGATTTGTTACAGCATATTTTTGCATATTTTGGTTATAAGAGCATATTATTGCAACTTTTTTGTTATATTTTCATAAAAAATCTGTATTGTAAAGCATATTTAAACAATTAAAATGGCATTTTTTATAAATAAGAACATAATTTAGCATTTTAACACTCAATAGATTTTTTTATATATTTTTCCATTAGTGAAATTTTCTCTTTACGACTTTCAAATCCAATTCCCTAATAATTTAATTTTATAAATTGATTGAATTTTTGTAATTTCCTGATAAAACGTATACGATTTGAGCTTTAATTTTAGAACTTTTTCAATAAAAACTTTAAAATGTTTTATTTCTTGGTTATTTTAGTAATGTGTACTACCACCTTTATTAGAGATAACCACAAAATTGCGGTTTGGAATAGAGTCATAAAGGCTTTTTAGGTAATCCAAAGAAATCGTACTCCACGCTTTTTTAATGGCTTCAATTAGGTCGGATTTTGTTTCATACTGTTTCCCAGATTCATACACTTTACGAGCTAACCGTCCCCATGCATTATCAGGTTGATATGCCATGACATAGAGCTAAAAATATTCGAAAAATGAGGAAATGCTTTTTCCAGAACAGTAATATACGAATTCGCGTTCATTTTTGAAGTAAAATATTGCAAATCGCTTGTTCCGTAGTAGGAAACTCAACCTCAGACCATCACACCTCCAGCACAGCTATGATGACGCTCCAAATAAATTTCTTCTTTTCGCAAATCGTGGAAATAATAACTGTAGCCATCTGGTCTATCTAAATTAAATTTTTTTCATCGGAAAATACAACTATGTGCCATTGTTTTTCCCATGTCATATGATGCCGGCTAAAAAGTAGTATTTTTTCTTTTCCAGATGGGTTAAGGGGTGGCTTCTTTTTAATTTTTAATCGTTTAAGATTAGGAGCTTTCTGTATTACACGCTTTACTGTTGCTAAGCTTACTTTAACGCCAGTTTTTTCTTTGATTTTAGCAGCAGAGTCTTGGGAGTTTGAAGCACTTCTGATAATTATTCTTCTATCTGCATTGTTCTTCATCTTTTTTCCTTAATTGGGTGGACTACACAACAACGAGTTCGATAAACTAGTTTAATTTTTATTAAAATTTATAAAAACATCCTTTTTAGATGTTACTTTGTTACAAAATAAAATAGAAAAATTTCGTATTCTGATGAGCTAAAAAAATTACTATTTTTTTCTAAAGAAGTTATATTAACTTTAATAAATTTATAAGAGCAATCTTTAAAAATGCTTTGTTTAATCTAAATGAAGGATATTAATGTTAACATCAAACTAAAACTTTAAATACTCTGATGAATATTGAGAGGGAAACCGGAAAATCTGCATAACATTTATGTCGTATGCAGATGAGCGGCAGTGTATGTATATTAAATTCGTTTCTTTTTGTATAGCAGGTACTCTACAGGTCGACGTTTATCTGCACAATTTTTTATAGTATTTTAATCTAATCAATTTTAGTTAATCGTTTTCCAATAAAAGGGGAAAAATTGTAGAAAATACTTAAAAAACAATAACAATAATTAAAACAGAGGCGTAGTTTAAAATTAGTTGTGTAGATCAATGGGGCAAATTAAGAAAATACAAGTCTATTCTTAATAAACTAGTAGCTTAAAATAAAAAAATGTATCTGTTTAAAATCTTTGGATTAGTAACGCATTGAAACTTTGGTAAATCCTAAAATCTTCGAGGTTTAGAAAGAATTTATAAATAACGAGAAATAAAGAAATAGTGGGTCAAGCCCGATCATATGATGCCCTACACCATTATCTATGTGTACCAAAATTCGGGAAGGGATTAATTGTGGCTTAATAAAAATTTGCCAAATATCACTATAGACCAAGCTGGGATCTGTTTTAAGTATTTTTATACGGGAATTCAGTCCGTTAAGAATGCATGAAAGTCAACTTGAAATTCCCTTTCATTACCACTGTCACAACATTAAGGATAAGCAAAACGAGAAAACAGCTTTCCTTCTTTTTGGCGAATGCCCTGTCCTAACTGTCAAGAGTCATAGATTTCTAGGAAATTATAAAAAACCCATTGTGAGATATCTGGTACTTTATTGTGAAATAACTCACAAATGAAATAATTTCCTGCAAAAAAAAAAAAAAAATAATAATTCTCAATTTTTTTTCCATGCAAATGCAGAAAACTTAACTTAGCGAAGCCGGTGTTTGAAATACCACAGAGGAGAAAGTCCTTCCTCCCGGACGAAGGCCCACTATGCAGGAAAAATTTACTTGGCAAAATGTTTTTCTGGTATATAAAAACCTCCAAAACTAAAACTTATTAGTTATTTTATTTGATAATTTTAAATTGAGAATTATTTCATTCGTGAGGGGACTTATTTCATTATGACTTACCAGCGTATAAGCCTGCCAATGCCAGGAAATATAATATTAAGCACAAACTAATCCGAAAATCTTAAAAAAATATATATAAATTACATTTTGAGGCTTTTCCTTATCGAAGTTAATGATTTGAAGCTGTGAGAATCCTATCGAATAATAGTAATCAAAGTATTTAATTAGTAAACTTAAAAAATAAAAAAATCGACATAAATGTCCTACCTGACCGAAATATAAAATCTGTTTTCGATATGATTTGGAGAGCAAACAATGAATATGGAAAATCCAAATTCCTTAAAACCAAAACAGAAAAACTTATAGAAAAATTTGCTCTTTTAAGATTTCTAAGACAAATAGTTTTATTACTAAGCCATATTTTAATTTTCCACTACGTATGGGAGCCTCAGAAAGCTCTGGAAAGAGAAAAAATGCTTTGAAAATACGCTTCCTGATAAAAATTTCAAAATCTGGCTTCGTTAGGATTTCTAGAACGAAAAGTTTTATAAGTAAGCCAAATTTTAATTTTCTACGTCGTCTGGGAGCTTCAGAAACCTCTAGAAAGAGAAAAATGCTTGAAAATTATATATTCTTATATCTCCGCTCTCTGATAAAAATTTTAGAATCAGGTTCCGTTAAGATTTATAGGAAGAAAAGCTTTATAAGTAAGCCGAATTTTAATTTTCTAACAGGTCTGGAAGCTTCAGAAAGCTCTGGAAAGAGAAGAAATGCTTATCAAATTATATACAGTTAGGGACAAAACTATTTGTACACCTCATATATTTCGTATACCTTCACGCACATTTTCAACAGATCCGCCGTTTTTATACTTGCTTACAATGTATTGTACTGTGGAATGTTGCAAATTTACTAAATTACTTATATTCCGGAGAGATTTTCCTTTTTTATGTTCATCAATAATTAAATTTTTAATATCCAAACTCAACTCTTTTCGCTTTCCCATTTTTGATGTGCTTATTATTCAAAACGTTAAAACCAACTTCTTATTTTGTAAAATAAAACTCGATTAACGAAGAAAATATAACGGTATTTAAAAAAATCATCATACAAGAGTCCAACGTACAAATAATTGTACAAAGTACTGATGTACAAATACTTTTGTCCCAAAGATGTTTACTTAAATTGTACTTTTTTTTAACAATGTGTTATATATTAATTTATTTTTTATCAAATAATTCAATAAAAATGGACCTGAATTAAAACTACATATAATAATTTTTTATTCTTTATAAATTATTGAAGATATACGAAATGCATGGGTGTACAAATAGTTTTGTCCCTAACTGTATATAGATAGAAGATAGATCATATATTTTGGTACTTATTTCATTGGGTTATTTTACTAAATGTGGCTCTTATTTCCTTTGTTGTGATAAAAGTCCCAATTGTTGGGAATTATTTCATTTGACTCTTTAAAAAAGTACATTTTGAATATTTGTTTAGTAAAATTTTAATTATTGGAAAGGAGCATTTCCTAGGACTTTTAAAAAATGAAAGTTGATTCAAACAGTCAATCTTAAATTGCCCCAGAGTTTGTAGCTTATATAAGACACCAACAAAATTGAATTCTTGGGGTATTATCCAATTTCCATAGTTTCACTGACAAACGACTAAGTTCCCAATAAGCATGCTGGAATTCAAGTATAAGAAAAGTTGAATTCCAGTTACAAATTCAAATTTCAAGTGTTGAAATACAGTTCTACTACACTTTTATTCAATAGTATACTCCAGTGAAAAGGAAATTTGAATTCAAGTCGAACACAACAATGTTTGTACAACTCATTTCAAGTATTGAATCACAGTGAAATTCCAGCACAACAAATAGTTGAATTCAAGCTTGGAAATATAATATAAATCAAGCATTTGTTAACAGTGCGATTCCAGTAATCAGTAAAATAAAATTCTAGCTGCAATATTTTTTAATCTTATAAACTAAACATTTTTATTTCATAAAAATTTCACATGATGCATACATATATGATAAAAAATAAAATAAATTTATTAAAACATTAAATTTCATCAGTCTTATTCATAATTTTATTTTATTTATTTAATTATTGATAATCCCAATGTTACAAGATATAAAATCTTATGAGTAAAACATTAGTCATTATGAATGGGAAATTACAGAAATTAGATAAAAGTTTATAGAAAATATGAATAAAAATAATAATAAGAATGAATAAATAATAACGATAACATAATAACATAATTAACAATTTTTTTTTTTTTTTTTTTTTTTTTTTTTTTTTTTACGGAAATACAATACAATTAAGTTTTGAAATAATTAAAAAGTTGATTCTTAAAAGATGTTGCTTTAGGAATTAAATGGTAGTAATACGGCAAGGAGTTCCAAAGTTTTGTTGCGTTGATGAGGAATTGTCTGTCAGATAATAATCTAGTATAAGACAAAGGTACAATTAAGTTGTTACGTGCTGATCTGGTAAATTTAATTTTGTTATATATATAATCAGGTTCTTTAGTAAAAATTATTTTATGAGTCAGTATTAGTGTTCTTAATTTTAAGTAATTTTCAAAAGAGATTCCATAGATCTGATTAGTATACATGGATATACGATCATATTTTCTTAAACCAAATACATATCTTACAACAACATTATAAGTTCTTAATAGTTTACTTTTAGCAACGCTATCACAACTGCTGAACATTTCACATCCATAAAGGAGTATTGGTAATATAAAAGTTTTGGCAAGCAAGAGTCTAATATGCTGTGGAGTATAGTAATGAGAAAGCCAAAGACTACGTACGATTCCATAAACTTTACCACATGCCTTGTTAATTTGTTCGCTCCATGATAAAGTATCGTTAAATATTATGCCAAGATTCTTTGCATTTTTAACATAATCGATGTTAGTGTTGTTAATATGAATCACTGGGAGCAAACTAGTGTCAAACTTCTTATGATTGATAACTAAGCATTGTGATTTTCTTGGGTTCAAAATTAGATCATTCCTACATGCCCATTCATACACATTTCTTAAATCCGAATTTATATTAAAAATGCAGCTCCGAATGTCTTCCTTTTCACAAAAAGTGTATAGTTGAACGTCGTCAGCATACATATGGATTTGGCAGGTTTGTATAGTATTTGGTAGGTCATTTATGTATAACGAGAATAACAAAGGTCCAAGAATGGACCCCTGTGGAACACCCAAACTCAATTCAGCAACGGTTGATGAGTTTCCATTTGAAACAACTTTTTGTTTTCTGGACTGAAGATATGACGAGATCAATTTGGAAGAGTATGAGGAAAATCCAAACATTTTAACAAGTTTCTTGACTAAAGTAGCATGATTCACGGAATCAAATGCTTTAGAATGATCTAAAAGAGTTAGAAAGGCTAATTTTCCCTTGTCGATATGAACTCGAATTTCCTCTGAAACGTCGATAAGGGTAGTAATGCAACCTCTCCTTTTCCTAAAGCCAGATTGTTTATTATGCAATAAATTATTTTTGCTAAGGTAATTCATCATTTGTGCATACATAAGTTTTTCAAAGACTTTTGATAGATAAGGCAAGATAGCTATTGGTCTGAATTCTTTATCACTTTTAGGTAATGGAACAATTTTTGCGATTTTCCATGATTTTGGATAAACTGATGTCATAAATATTGTATTAAATATATGAGTGATATAAGGCAAAATTTTTGGCAATAAAGCTTTTACAAAAATTGGGTTTATGCCATCCAGGCCTTCCGAGTTTGATTTTACGAAAAGAAAAGCCTCAAGGACTTCTTCCTGATTGATGCCGTGAAAGTTAAATGAAGTAGCCAGGTTATGCATTGGTATGTTATCATAGTAAGAAGATGAAGTATTTGATGGATGATGTGTTGTAAAGGTTTTATTCAGCTCATTCAGTTCTATTTCGGAAAGGCTTGCTATCTTCACACCGTCTTTGAATCCGAGATTCCTGATCTCCTTCCATAGTTTTTTTCCGTTTAACTTAGAATGAAACTTTCTGCCAAAATATTGTTGCTTGGCAGATTTGATGGCACGATTAACTATTTTTCTTAACGATTTGAAAGTATCGTGTGTTTGTGGAGTTTTGTACCTTTTCCATTTTTCGTATGCTAAGTTTCTTTCTTTTAGTAAATTACATATGCTTATGTTAAACCAAGGATTTGAACAGTTTTTAACTTTTTTTATTTTTACTGGTACATATTTTTCAAAAAGATAGGATACCATTTCATTAAAGAAATTGGTTTGCTCATCCACATCAATCATACTATAAATATTTTGCCAATTTAAATGATCAATTTCATATTCAAGACCATCATAGTTAATATGTTTATAATCTCGATAAAACACAGTTTTAGTATTCGAGAGTTTAAAAATGGGCAAATCGTAGATTAAATAAATGAGATCGTGTTTGGAAAAACAGGGTACGGATATTTGATCATATAACTGTATTTTGGATGTATTATTAACGCAGAACAGATCAAGAATAGTGCTATTTGTTGATGTGAAATGTGTAGGTATCGTAGTATTTACTGTGTGTATTCCAATGGTTTGAAAGGTGTGGATAATTGAAATGTCCTCCAATAAGTTACAATTAAAATCACCTGCTAAAATAATATCATTTTGAACAATGTGGAATTGAGATCTGAGTCTTGATGCTACAAACCAATCATCTTTTTTTATCTTATTCACTTTTCTAGTTAACACAATGAATTTTAATCTGATTTTTTAAATAAATTAGAAATTAGATTCCATTTTCTTCTTCACAAAATTTTCATTAAACTTTTACTTTTTAATTTTTTTTTACAGAAAAGCAAAAAGTTTGAACAGAATTAAAAAAATGTTCGTAGTTAAAAAATACTTTAAAAAAACGTTGGAATTAAAGTTGAATTCTAATAAAATTTCAAATGCTTGAAGTTTAATTTTTTGAGTGCTTATTGGGTTTAGACCTTTTAAGTACATATTTGGAACTTTTTAATTTTTTAGTGAATTAAAAATTTAAAAATCTGAAAAATAATTTAATTTAAAAACTACAAGTTTATCTGTCCCTTTTTCATAGTAAAATGGAATTATGTTGCTCGATTTCAAAAGTTTTCTAATGAAGAATTTTGATTAAAAAATTGAGAAGTAATTCCTTGAAATTTAAATTAATTTCTGGCACTTAGTTTGCGAAGCTATGGTCAAACCTAGCGATAACAATGTATTTAATATGAGGAAAAGGTAGGGCGATTTTTAATCTAAATTAGGGTAACATGGTTGCCTAACTTCTGTTCTTAATTAGAGAATATTAGCAGACTGTATGAAATCTAATAAAGGAATTTTATTAATCATCTTTCTTGTTTTTAAAAACTCCCAATAACTTTAATGATAGACTTATATACTTCTTTTATCAACAAGTATTTGGTTCAGTGTTGCCACCAAGAATGTTACTAATTACACATAACTGATGACTAAATTACATATCTAAAGAAAAATTACACATTAAACATTTTTTAGTTTGATTTCAACAAAATAATCATTAAGGCCCAATCAGTGATCAAACAATCACTGGTCATAATTAAATACGATGGAAAATTTAA
This sequence comes from Protophormia terraenovae, assembly GCA_951394005.1. Classification (NCBI taxonomy): domain Eukaryota; kingdom Metazoa; phylum Arthropoda; class Insecta; order Diptera; family Calliphoridae; genus Protophormia; species Protophormia terraenovae. The sequence continues at coordinate 9,708,752 of OX596074.1, read as the reverse complement.
TGGCGTACTTTCAAGAAGCCTTTAGGAATACGCAGGACGAATTCAAGAGTTCACAGCACTTACAGATTCCGTAGGGTTAGGTCATAATGACAGATCTACTTCCGTGACACCTGGTACTCAGACTTCAGGCTCCCAGGTAAATTCGATTTCACATGTATCCTTGAACATAAATTTTCAATTAAAGGACTGGAAGGTTTCGTATAATGGCGAAGGGAATATTTCAGATTTCTTGTTCAAAATTGGCAATCAGCTGTTTTAACCTGATGTGTGTAAATAAAGTAAATATTGACACAAAAATTCTAAGTAGCATATCACATAAATCTATAGAAAATAGACTTTGACGTAGCTGCGTGACATTTTGACAACCCTATGGTTTATTTTCTTTACAAAATAACCAAAGAACAGGGTTGTTTATACAATTAATATTCAAAATCGTATGATACGTTTACTTTTCTTGACTGTTTGTACAAAATAGTTCACGCTACTTTTTTTCATTTTACGTTGCGTCGCAAAGTTGACTGGTTGGGTCTTTAAACATAAAAAACTGATCATCAAACACATTATTCTGCTGATACATTAGAAAAATGTAAAATTAAAACGAATTGAATTACCTTTTATAAATTTTGACATTTTTTTTCCCAAAGAATTTTATTAAATTAAAAACTTTTGGCCAATATGCATTTGGCTCTAAAGGCTCCATTACTCTACCGTAAATGTAAAAACGTAAATGTAAAAGGAAACGTAAGTGGATGATTACTCTAAAAACGTAAATGTAGCCAATACTTTGTTGTTGTTTTGTACACATGAACATCGGTGATGCCAATTACACATATTTCCAGTGGATCAAATTCAAATTGAAAATCGCTAAATTTATTGGTTTGTATTTCAGCGATTTGTATACAAAACGAAATATGTGCTTTTATGACAAAAATTTTGAATTTTAAATTAAATATTCGACTCTACGTCTTATTTAAATTATTTCAACAATTTTTTAGTGAAGAAAATAGCAAAAATAATTGTCCAATTTATTACAGCGATTTTTTACGCTGATTTTGTATATTGAAATAAAAAGCTATCAACACTGTTGTTACAGCTGTCACGTAAAAACGTAGAGCGACCTAATTTGATTAGGTTGCTACGTAACATTTACGTTTTTTAGTACACATACACACATAACTCTCACAAGCAAAACGTGTCAGCTGATTCGCTACATTTACATTTACGGTAGAGTTATGGAGCCTTAAATTTTTATAGAGATTAAATTTATCATAATCTAAATGTGCGTCTATTTTCCACTCATTAACCATTTCATAAAGGAAGAAAATCTTTGTTTGAAACATAATGACGTCTTTGGTTTAAAAGATTGGACAATTTTGAAATTAAAAATATCATCGCTTAAATAAAATTAAGATTTCATCTGACGTATCATCTGCAAGATCAAATACGATTGCTTTTTCTGAAAAGGTGCACTATTTTTCATTAGTGTTTTAAAAGGAAAATTTGGAAAATTAAACTAGAGACTTAAAATTACACATAAATTACATATGCAAATAATTACACATAAGCTGCACATGTAAATATAAATTACACACGATATGTGTAATTACACATGAAGTGGCAACACTGATTTGCTTCTCTCATTCAAGAGCCTGGACTTGGTTTCAAGACCAATATTGAGTACACCTTTAAATCCTTTTTGGAAACAAATTGCATTTCCTTTTCCAACTCCATTATTATGTCATTTGAGGGTCACTTTAAAATCAAAACAAACGTCACCAAACCGTCTTAATAATCTTGAACAAAACACTTAAAAAAAAAAAAACGAAACTCAGACACACGTACGTCCAGTTTTTATGTATGCAAAAAGATTTATTTTTTATAACTTAAAAAAATTTATGATTTTGGTAATAAAAAGATTTAATTTTGATTGAAAACAAACGAACGCTAAAGACAGACGATAAGAAATCAAAATATTGCAATGCTTGAAAAGATAGTCTAAGCGATAGGCTACAAATAGAAAATTCGAAAAAAATATAAACAAAAAGATTTTTTTTTAAATGTTTTGCAAAAAAACAATTTGAAAATTTACAACCTTTATTTACTTGTTGTATGAATAGGTACAACGAGTGACAGTTTTGTGTGATAGACTAAGTGGAAAACACTAAAATAAAACATTTTGTTATCTTTGTGTTGTTTTTGTTATTCTTATTATCAATTTAACCCAGTCATAGCGCTATGGGTTGCAGTGGAAATCATTTACTATAAAAGTTTTGTTTTGAGGACAAATCACAACAGTCGCTTAAGCGTTTTGGTATCAACAACAATCATGGCATTTAAATTTAAACTTTTCTTGGGTCTATGCCTTTTGGCTGTATCGTGCCAAGCTGAACGTGCTCGCTATGATAATTATCGCGTATACAAAACCTTGGCCTCTAGTGAGACCGAATTGGAAGTATTAAAAAACTTGGAATCTGCTTCTGATTCCATTATGTTCTTGGATGGCATACACTCGGTCAACAAACCCATCAATGTTGTAGTAGCTCCTCATAAAGTACCCGATTTCTTGGAAATAATGGGTGCTAATGAAGTGGAATATGAATTGGTGGAGACTAATTTACAAAGTCATTTGGAAGATGATGATGAAGAACAAGTAGCTAAATCAAATCATTTAGCTCGTTCCAATGAATACAACTGGAATCAATATCATGAATTGGATGATACCTATAGATGGTTACAACAATTGGCTTATGAATATCCTGGTGTGGTTACCTTAATCGAGGGTGGTAAGACTTATCAAGGACGTTCAATTTTGGGTGTTAAAATCTCCAAGAGTAAATCGGAAAAACCTGGTATATTCATTGAAGCTGGTATACATGCCCGTGAATGGATTGCTCCCGCTACTGCTACCTATTTGATCAATCAATTGTTGACTTCCAAGGTGGAGAGTGTAAAACAAGTGGCTGATAACTATAACTGGTATATTTTCCCTCATGCTAATCCTGATGGTTATGTTTATACCCATACAACTGATCGCATGTGGCGTAAGACACGTACTCCTTATGGCAGCTGCTTTGGTGCTGATCCCAACCGTAACTGGGGCTTCCAATGGAATGTTGTAGGATCTAGCAACAATCCTTGCTCTGATACTTATGCTGGCCCTTCTGCTTTCTCTGAAATTGAAACCCGCTCTTTGGCTGATTATCTTAAATCGTTGAAGGGTAAAATTTCTTTATACATCTCCTTCCATGCCTATTCACAATACTTATTGTTCCCCTATGGTCATACTGCTGAATTGCCTGCCAACTACAAGGACTTGAAACAAGTATTCGATGTAAGTGTTGCTGCCATTAACAAGCGTTATGGTACCAAATACACTGGTGGCAACATTTATGATGCTATTTATCCCGCCTCGGGTGCTTCTGTTGACTGGGCCTACGAAAATGTTGGTACCAAAATGGCCTACTGCTATGAATTACGTCCTTCTTCTAACTCTTTCTTGACTGGTTTCAAATTGCCTGCCTCACAAATTATTCCTACTGGTGATGAAACTATTGACTCTGTTGTGGCCATGGTTAATGAGGTACAAAAATTGGGTTATTTCCATTAAGTACCAACGACTTATTTTTAAAGGGAAATGGTGTAAATAAATAAATAAACGATATTAAATGATTTGAAATAAATAATTAAAGTGGTTTTCTTATTCTTAAACAACTTCAAAGTTTAATTGGTTTAACTAAACATTAAAGTGACCCATTTAATAGTTTTATCTTTTGAAAAAATAGTTATTAATTCATTAATTACAAAACTATTGACTGAAGTACTTAAAAGATTAACAATAAAAATGTAATTAAAGTTGTAAGACATTTATTAAATTTTTATAAAGATAACGATTTTTAATAGAAAATATAAGTGATGACAGATTTAAGCGATCACAGAAAATGGATTTTTGATGGAAAATAAAGTTGAGCATTGATCACAAATTTTTTTATTTTAATATACTTTGACAAAAATTAATTTTTGATAGAAACTTATTTTTCTTGTTATTTATTTTTTATAATTTAAAAGCTTCACGTTGGAGTAAAATGTGTCAAATTTTAAATTTTGTAAGAAAATTGGATACCGAATAAAAAAAGACAAAATTATCTATCAATAGCAATAAAAATCATCAAGCTAATTTGTATTATTTTCTTGCACGGACCTGTTAAAATTAAACATTTTTTAATATTTTAGAAAAAACATTTTTTTTTCTTCAACTTGCATTTGTTTTTGTTTTATTTACGTATGAATGAAGTTTTTATTATGTTTTTACTTCATTCTTTCGCGGTCATCCACGTTTAGTGAAGTTATTGTGAAGTTTTTTTAATTAAAAAAGTGTTTTGTGTTTTTAACTGTCAAAATTTTGCAAGTAAAACGATGTAAAAAAACACAATTTCTTTGCAAGATAAATTAAAAATTATAGCAGACCACGAAAATAAAACATCGTTGTTAGAAATTTCAAATTAATATGGATTATTCAAATCCACAATATATACAATCATTAAACAAAAAACGCAACTGCTGGATAATTCCATGAGTTCTTAAAAAAAAAGGGTATAGACTTACAAGTGGTGAATTTAAAAAAATGAAGGATGCACTTTACGAGTGGTTTTTAGCACAAAGAAAATTCCATATCACAGTCGGTGGAGAACAATTAAAATTCAAAGCTGTGGAGCTGCACAAAAAATTCTACAATGGTCAGTTTTGTGCCAGTGATGGTTGGCTAACAAAATTTAAAAAGCGTTATGGAATACGAATGTTAAAAGAGTCTGTTGAGAAATTATCTTCTTCTAAAGAACTTGTTGCGCCATTCGTTAATAAGTTAGAGTGTACCATTATGGAGCATGGGCTATCAAACGAAGCAATTTTTAATGCGGATGAATCCGGTCTCTACTGGAAAATGTTGCCAAACAAAACATATGTTCACAGTGGAGAAAAATCTGTTCCAGGTAGAAAATTATCAAAGGTGAGATTAACATTTTTAATGTGTGCTAATGCTGCAGGAACTAAGAAAATTAAACTTTTTGTAATAGGAAAATCTCAAAAACCGAGATCTTTTCGGAACAAAATTCTTCCTGTTGAGTACGGAAACTCTAAATCTGCTTGGATGAATTCAGCTCTGTTCAAAAAATGTTTTTTTGATAAATTTATTCCAGAAGTAAGTTTTAGTAAATTGTTTTAATATTATTAATGATTTAAAAAAATTCAAAATATATTTACAGGTAGAGACATTTTTAAAAGAAAAAAAAAAAAAAAACTGTCAACTAAGGCTCTTCTAATATTAGACAACGCTCCAAGTCATCCACTGGCAGATGAACTGGTTCATGATACTAAAGATGGACAGATTTGGGTAATGTATAAGCCCCCCAATGTAACTCCACTAATAAAGCCCATGGAGCAGAATGCAATTAGGCTCTTAAAACTGGATTACCATAACAGTTTACTGTCAAAAATTGTATCTTCCAACGAAAATTTAGAAACGTCCCTCAATCAAACCACTTTATTTGAAGCCGTTTCATTGGTTGCCTTATCCTGGGAAAAAGTATCCAGTGAATCCATAAAGAAATGTTGGAAGAAAATTTTGGCCGATGACAATTTTGAGGACGAGGATGATATTCCACTATCAGTAGTGCGTGACAGTGAGGAGGCAATAGCAATTTACAAATTCACAATTTGATTTTCTTGATTTATTTGAATGGAATCTTGATGATCCAAGTGAAGAAATTGAATTGGATGATGATGTCGATGAGGATAATATTTAAAAAAAATTAATTCAAAATAATACAAATTAATTATATCTTGTTTCGTTATGTAGTTTTTTTTTATAAAAAAATATATCGTCAATTCCACGAAAGATTTATAAAAAATGTCAATTTTGTCGTTAAAAGAAGAAAATAAATAGATTCCCATTTTCTCATCCCGAAATACGCAAAATTCTAGTTCGGGGAAGCTTCCTTCAAAAATTGACTTTTTTCATTGAAATGGTCACCCTATCGTTATAAGGGGCCTCTCTCAGAAAATACTTTTTGGGTGTATACCACACATATAGGGCTAAAAAATTAAAATAATTTTAAGTCGATCCCAGCTTTGCGATTTGAGAACATAACAAAAAGTCAACCTCCAAGTCAACTCAACACCTTAGCTCTGACCATGTGAAATTTTATTGAGATATCTCTAACGGTTCTTTAGTTACTAAAATAATTTCCAAAAAAAAAAAAAGCATTTTGGAACCACTGTGCGTACCTTCATAAAATTCTGAACATTTGAACATAATATCTAGAACTAATTTCAATTTTATTACAATTTGTTTTTGGTAAAGGGTAAAAGAATAGGAAGAAAGAATATTAAATCGAGAAAAGTAGTTGGTTCTAATTAATTGTATTTTGACTAATTAATTGTACAAATTTATTCACTACATACTTTTTATACCCTTCACCACAGGAGTAAAGGGTATATATAAGTTTGTCATTCCGTTTGTAATTTAAATAATTTTCGTCTTAGAGCAAAAAAGTTTATATTTTCGGGATACTTGTAAGAAATGATGACGATAGGACCATGTCCGTCCGTGTGTCGGTTGAAATGACGTTTATGAAGCCCACCGATAACTGGAATATAGAATATATATATCAAACGATCGGAAATCCTTTCGAGAATTTTGCTATTGAAATTCAGCAAGATCGTTTCATACATTGCGGAGATATGCTTGAAAAACCGGTTTTTAGAACCGGTTTTCCAGTTTCTGAAGCCTCTGTATATACTAGAGACTTCGTTTTTTGCAAAGAAGGCTCGGACCTTGCCATCAAAAAGATGGGGGTATATTGATTTTGTCATTCCGTGTGTAACATGTCGAAGGAATCATCTAAGACCCCACAAAGTATATATTTTCTGGGTCCTGGTTAGATTCTGAGTCGATCTAGCTATGTCCGTCCGTCTGTCCGTCTGTTGAAAGCAGGATAGGGCTCGAACGGGACAACGTAGGGGGTTTGTTTGGGATTGAAAATGGGCAAAATCGGTTAATAACAAAAAAGTTATGGGCTAAAAACTAGAAACACAGGGTGTCCGTTTTATACTTTTCTGCTGATATTTCTTCAACAAAAGCATGTACGACAACGAAACGTTGTACGTATAGTTTGGGAATCGATATAAACTCGGAAACCAAAAATGGGCGTGGTCCGCACACTTTACCGCCCCCTCCCATATAATGTAAAATTTGAAAAAATTGATGGTGGGTATATAGAATCGGCCGGGCCGAATATAACATTCGCGCTTGTTCTATCATATGTTGTAATTTTTTTGACAAAAAGTTAAAAATTGTATAAACTGTTGATCGAAAACCATATTTTTGGAGGTTTTTTAAAAATGGTCCAGCTCACGTAAATGAAATAATTGAACCGAAATATTTTGGGAATGAGTTAAAAACATATTAATCTTTAATTTTAGTGGGGTACATTTGCAACTTTTTTTATCCCCACACAAATCACTGTAATATACAGTATCTTAAAATAATTTTTGTGTATGGGCGCCGCCATTCCATCTCGAATACCCGACCTATTTTCATGTTAATGGTTGAACTTGATAATATGTTTATTGCTAAAGAATTTAAAATTTTTTTTTTTTTTTAGTTGTTAGAAAAATCAAGTAGCTTATTTTATTTTCGAGGCCTTCATGATTATTCTGTGAATATTTCATGAAAATTGGTGAATTTGTAAATAAAGTACCTGCTATAACAAATATTTACTTTATATGGCGCCTAGTACTCCCCTCGACCAATCCGCTCTAAAATTTGATATTAAAGGTTTTCCTACAATTGTTTTTCAAACTTTCACTAAATAATTAGTTTTAGATTAGTATATGCATTTTAAAGGAGCTACCCCTTCTCCTGGCCCTATCCATCATATGTTTATTTAATGAATGCAATTTGAAAAGAAAGTAGTTCTTACAAAATTTGCTTTGGGGATACCATTTTCCCAAGATATTGCAATGAAATATTTATAAATATTTTACCATTCCCCCTACTCCAGAAAAGTTAAAACCTTTGTCATCTTAGTTCTTTAGATGTGCGATAATTAGTATTTTATTTGTATTGAGGTACCTACTCCCTGCCTATAGAGTACATATCCTAACTAATATTTTCTTTATGTGGAGGCCACAACCCCCCTCAGTTTTTGAAACTTTCACTAAATGAATACTTTAGGTATTCGAAAACTAATATTTGCTTTGTATAGGGGATATTCTTTCCCCTAGTCCTATCTGTACTGTTTTTATTTTATAAATGTATTTTGTTAAGAAAATAGTTCTAACAAAATTTTAGGGCTCTCACTGTAATAGTTCTTTGGGTATACTATTAAAAATATTTCCTTTGTATGGGGGGTACCATTCCCCCAGGCCCTATACGTCCCGTTTTCATCTCAAATATGCAGGTTTATAAGAAAGTTATACCAACAAAAGATTTTCACTGTTGGTGCAATAGTTCTCAAGATATGCGCATAATAAGTATTTACTTTGTATGGGGGATACCACTTCCCCCGACCCTAACTATGCTATTTTTATTTCATTTTTTATTTGATAAGAAAATAGTTTCTACAAAATTTTAGGTCTCTCACCATAATAGTTTAAAGAAATAAGAATCTTTGCTTTGTGTGGGGGACACCATTTCCCCAGGTCCTACCCATCCCATTTGAATCTGGAGGTTTTTGAGACAGTTATTCTAACAAAATGTTAAAACTTTTGCTGTTATAGTTTCTAAGATATACGATATTGATTGTTTTTGTTGTATGGGGTGCATCATTTCCCCTGGTCCTATACGTTCCATTTTCATTTTGGTGATTGATAAGTAAGATATTCTCTCAAAATTTTAAGACTTTGTTTTAACAGTATTTAAGTAATCTGATAATTAATATTTTCTTTGTATGAGGGCTATCACTCCCCCTTAACCTACTCTCCCTATTTTTATCTCAATTATGTAGATTAGGGTCTTAAAATTTATGCTTCACCAAATTTACCAAAAAAAATTAAATTTTCACTTAAAAATTAAAATTTCAGCAAAACCTTAAAATTTCACTAAACATTTTAAATTTCACCAAAAATCCTAAATTTCACCAAAAATCCGAAAATTCACTGTAAATTTAAAATTTCACCAAAAATCCGAAATTGTACTTAAAACTTTAAAGTTCACCAAAATCTTAAAAAAATCGATTTTGATGGAAAATTAAGTGATCACAGATTTTCGCTAATTTCTCATTTAAACGCTTATTTAAGGAACTAGAACCAATTTTATTTTTCTCATAAAAAATCGATTTTAAATGAAATATTAAGTGATTATAGATTTTCGCTAATTTCTCAATTAAAAGCTTATTATATATTAAGAATTTAGAGTCAGTTTTAGTTTCTTTTAAAAAAATCCCTTTTTGATGGAAAATATAAGTGATCACAGATTTCCATTATTTTTTGCATTAATTATGACTTACACTTTCTCTGCAAATTTCAATACTTTGTTGCGACTTAATTTATTAGCACTGCAGACGGCTACACCCGGAAAAGGAGTATTTGATACGTGAACCATATTAGTAGACATATGAACTTCTGTGGGCTGTTCAATATATTGAATTGTCAGCGATATTATAATAAAATGTGTCCAAATTATAACAGCAAATATAAAAATTGTCCATATCAATCTGAAAATATTGTTATTACATTAAATATTAATACGATTTTAAAGGAATTTTTTTTTTCTATTTAAATACCTGGCATATTTAAAAGGTGTATAATACAATAGCAAACGTAGACCATGTATGGCACTTTGATTTAGAAAATCTTTTAAATGTTTCTTTTTTAATATAATACTAATAAACATTTCTGTTTAGCAACTGTTGGAAGGATACATTTGTGTCAAGGGTTTTTATAGGATTTTGTTTGAATTAGAAGACATAAATCATTGTGAATAGGTGTTTTTCTATGCAGACAGCTGGTAATTATTTTTGATTTTTAAATAGTAACATGTCAGTTAGTTATGTGTTGTGTTTGGCAAAGGTTGCTTAAATAAGTGGCCATATAATATGTTGAATACAATGCTGCCACTCTCTTATTTAAGTTAAAAAGGAGCCATTAAAAATTAAATTGGATCTAGTTTCTTTAATAAGCTTTTAAACAACATAAGTAAAATGGGAGATTTAATCAAAGAAATTAAGGCGCAATTTAACATAAAACCATGTTAAGTAAGAATTCGACGCGATGATATCAACAAACTGTCTCAAGAATTTAAGAAAAACGTTGCAAAAAAGAACAAATTGAAAAAATTATAAAATAGCAGCCACATCCTCTTTGCTAAAGAAATTCAAAATAAAACCCAGCAAAATAAGGATAAAACGTCATCATTTTAAATTGAATAATATAACTAGCGTTCGGTTTCGTTTTGTGAAAAAGTCAAAATCTTCCGATATAGTTATGTGTTTTCTATACTATATTAATATAAAATATATTTTTTTTTCTTGTTTATTTTTTTTCTACTTTTTTACAAATATTTCCTTTTTATATTTTCCGGTTCCTGAAATAAAAGTTTTTTATTTTTGTTTATAAACAATGTTGCTAAACATTTTTCAATTAATATTAATCATACGTCTTTAATTAAATTTTTAAAATATATTTTTCTTTATTTAATTTTGTTTTTAATAATTAATTTTAGCGATTATTATAATAATTAAAAATAGGTCTAAATGTAAGAAAATAAATAAATTCAAAGGCAGTAACAATGCTAAATCCCATAATTAAACCCAAAAGACCGCCAAAGGAAGCTATAGATATAAAAACATTAATTAAAAAAAACTCTTTGACAATGTTCAATACAATTTACCTAAAGCCGACAACCAATTTTGATAGATTTCTTTGCGATATCTGGTAGACATAAGATCGCTATAAAATACATGCAGCAATATATTATTATAATCATTAGGGATTTTCCTAAAAAAGAAGGAAAAATTAAAATACAAATTTAAAAATTAAAATTAATTTCTTCAAATTGGAAAAACTTCTACTTACAAATCATTTTCCTGTTGAAAAGCTAATTTAACATTTAATTTCCCCATAGTAATTTCAGAAACATAATGATTAGACTCACAATCCGGTAAACAATCACAAGGAAATTTATCCGTGCTTAATATAGTAGAAAAGGTTTGATTGTTGTCAATTAAAGCTCGAGTGAAAATTTCTGTTATACAAAAATATTTCATAAGAAATTAGTAAATATTATTATTTCTAATAATTAAAAATTTCTTCTTCCTCTTACCTCTACTTTTCAACATACATCTTAAATTTTTAATACCACACTTTGGCAAAGTACCATTATTGGGTAAATTATCTGGTACACAGCCACATGTTTCCAAAGCTTTTTTAATACGACATTCGGACATACAATTGATAAAAGAATAACGCTGCATTACACCCAATTTACGTTCATTGGAAAATAAACAATTTCTTAACTTTAAATCCATACTTTTAACATCACTTGTCGCATAAGTGGATTCGGGACTAACACGTACAAAACTTTCTCTTGTTGAAGTAATAACTTTTGTTTCAGCATTTTCATCCGGGAAATCATAGGCATCATGTATCATAAAACGAAAACCATAGCTGGTGAAATAGGTACCAAAGTAATCATAGGCTAAGGGATTTAGTAATATAGAGAGTCCAGTAGGATAACCACAACCCGTTACACGATAAGGTCTTTTGGGTACTTGATAGGCAATTTTTCTGTAAAAAAAAAGGAAATAATATGAAGGTTTATTTTTTTTATTAAATTTTTCTTTCTCAGAAATTTACCATAAGTATTAAAATCTTAACCTAAACTTAAATTAATGTTGATATTGCTACTGCAAATTTTTTTTTTTTAATATTTGTATTTATTTATTAAATCTTTTTAAAAATAGAACTAACAATAAGTATTCAAATTTTAAAATCTAAAAAATTAAAATTTATCTCGTCCAACCAGTGTCAGGCGATAAACATCTTTTCTCGTGCATTTCATATACGGATCAGATCTGACGTATTTCTTCTTTTTAAGCGTATGTGGCCATTACTTCTTAATATATTACGAGCAAGTGGGTTTGGGAGTGTTTCAAGCTTTTTTAGATATGTTAATGCGATATTCAAATTTTTTACATACCATGGGGCAGATGTAATTGTTCTTAAAATTGTATTTTGGCGCCTTTGAATTTTTTCAACATTAGAAGCTAAAGCCGTGCCCCATAATTGAATTCCATAGTTCCATATTGGCTTTAGAATTGTGTTGTAAAACAATAATTTACAGTCTAATCTCAGCTTAGAATTTCTTCCAATGAGCCAGTTAATCTCAAGAGCTTTCAACTTCATTTGGGTTAACTTTGCTTAAATATGCGTTTTCCATGTAAGGCATCGATCTAGATGCATACCAAGGTATTTAACCTCCGTTTGTTGGGGTATAGCAATTATTTATTCGAATTGTTGGGCATGCATTTCTGTTCGTTTATTTTTATCTTCCATTGCTTTAATTCCGTCAGGGCCTCCCTTGCGTCCATTGACGAACCAGCTTTTGAGCACTCATCCGCATTTTCGTTGCCTAGAATGCCTTGGTGCCCAGGTACCCATACTAGTCTCACACGTTGCGTGCGCAACTGATAAAGAGAACGATTGCATTCAAGTATACATTTCGATTTCACCACATACGAATTCAGAGCCTTGATTACGGCCTGACTATCTACAAAGAAGTCGACAGTAAGGGCTTCTGAAACGAGTTCCCTAATTCGTCTAGCAGCTACAGTTATAGCATATATTTCAGCCTGGAATACTGTACAAGTATTAGAGATATTGAAAGTCCCAGATCTTCAGAGTAAACTCCTGACACGATTCCGGTATCCGTTTTTGACCCGTCAGTGAAGATTAAAATTGCACCCTCCTGAAAAACAGAATTTGCTGCCCAGCTTTCCCTGTCGGGGATGCTGATCCTAAAGGATTTATCTAAATCCATCCTATGGATGATATAGTCCGTTCGGACACTCCCGCCTACCACTTGTAGGATTTTGCCATGTCCAATACGATCATGCCTAAGTTCGCCTTAAAGCAGACTTGGCCGAGACATATTTGATGTAGACATCAAGTGGAGCTAAGTCAAGCATAGTCTCCAAGCTAGCTTGCGGAGTTGGGTTCATCGCTCCAGTAATTGCAAGACAAGTTAGTCTCTGTCTCAGGGTACTTGTCTTGCAATCAGTTTTCTTAGTAGGGTCTAAGTTTTGCAGATATGTTTTCAATTTGGATTCTTTTTGATTCTTCAGTTGCCTATTTTCCCTAATAAGAGATTCAACATTTAAGCAACATTTAATATATTTTGGCCTTCGTGAGAAACTCGAAGGTGTGGATACTATAGCTGCATTAGTCAGGATATCTGTGAAGATATTAACTGCAGATTATATTTCGTTTTCGCTTTTCAGTGGAATATTTTGTGTTAAGTGTGAGCTTATGTTCATTTTGAATTTTAACCAGTTTTTGTTTTATTGTTAGGGAAACAAGAGCTTTGAGTTTCAAAGTGGCTTGGACTATTAATCAGTGTTAGGATCGTTGGTGAATGATCTGACGAAAGATCTAGTGAAGGAATCACTGATATACAATCGCGTTTTATGGCAAAGTCAATAATAAGATTAGGAATCTTGTTGATGTCTGCAGTGCAGTAAGTGGATTTGTTAAGCGACATTGCCTCGCATAAATGCCTACCCCTGGGTGTTATAAGGCGAGAGCTCAAAAATGTGTGCTTAACATTATAATCTCCCGCTGCTATAAATTTTGCGCCTACGATGGGAAAATAATCAAGAAACTGGTCTTGTTTAATATTATATTTTGGCGAACAATATACTGAGGATATTGTTATACTCACCATCAAAAAGATGGGGGAGGGGGGATATATTGATTTTGTCATTCCGCGTGTAACATGTCGAAGGAATTATTTAAGACACATAAAGTATATATTTTGTGGGACTTGGTTAGATTCGGAGTCGATCTAGTTATGTCCGTCCGACTGTCTGTTGAAAGCAGGATAGGGCTCGAACGGGACAACTTAGGGAAATCGGTTAATAAAAAAGTTATGGGCAAAATACTAAAAATACAGGGTGTCCGTTGTAGGTTAATTTCATACTTTTCTGCTGATATCTCTTAAACAAAAGTATGTACGATAACGAAATTTTGTACAATGGTCGATATAAACTTGAAAACCAAAAGTAGGCGTGGTCCGCCCACCTCCTATATAACGTGAAAATCAATGAAATATTGTACAAATAGTTCAAGGACCAATGTAAACTCGGAAACAAAAAAATTTTAATGAGAAAAAAACTTACTCTGGAAAATTATTTTTCGCTCTTCCAAAATAATTAAACGAACAGCAGGCTCCTTCTATAGTATTTATACGTTGAAATAAACTATCACAACGTGAATTAGTACCCTTCCATATACACTTTGATATCATATCCAAACAATTGGGTGATAAACGTTCTGATAACTCCGACAAGGTCATATTATTCAACTCCAAAATCTTTTCAGCCAAAGTAAAATTAACATTTGATTGATTTAAAGCAAAACTATAATACATGGTGACACGAAAGGTACGCAATACTTCATCCTCGGTGGTATTGGGAGGACGTTGTCTGAAATTAAGACAAGAAATTAAAGAGAAACTCAGAAATATCCCAAATAAAAAAAGATACTTACAAAACCTTAGCCAAACCCAAAGCCCTTTCTCTCGAAATCTTATTAAAATTGCAAAAAGTTATAGCCGGAAATGGTATATCCCAAGTAGGATGATGAGAACTTTCTATTACCGTTACTGTAGGAGTTTCACGATTCCATAAATATGATACTATAACCAAAACTATAGAAACTATTATTGATATTATTACCACAAATAACCAAAAATAACGTTCTCTCTTAGTCATATCGGTACGTGTTAAATAATTAAAACCATGTAACGAGGTAGTATTGCAATAATTACTTAAATTTTGCATAAACCATAATTGTATGGATTTTAAAGTTAATTTATTTGCCTTTTTCTTTTGAGATTTCCTGGAATGCAAGGTAGTAGCCGTAGAGGTAAAAGAATTATTACCAAATGTCCTATGATGATGATGATTATGATGGGTATAGGGTAAAACATTGCGTACAGTAAAAATAGGTTGAATTTTATTTGTAGACGACATTTATAAAGCGTTAAATTGAAACACATGAAGTCTATGAAAACTATAAACAGACTAAATAAAAAATCAAGTATCAAAATAATTTAATTAAGGTTTTTTTTTTTTTTTTTTTGTTTAGCTTGACCTTTAATGTGTCAGGCTAACCTGCCTTAAACCTTAATATATTAATTTAAGTTAATTAAAGGCTTTTATGTCCTTTTTCTTTGTTTTTCACTATGTTTATATTTATTTTGATGTTTTGTGTTAATTATAATTTTATTATTATTATTTCATTTAGTTTCGTTAATCGTCTTCCATTAATCGCCTGCATAGTCCGGACAATATGGTCTCATACGTAAAAATGCCTCTATACGTTCTTGTTTTTGTTTTTCTTCTTCTAATTTCTTTTTACGTTCTGCTTCTAGTTGTGTCTTTCTTTGACGTTTTTTAATGCGATATCTTATTTGTTTTTTAGTTAACCAATTGCATGCGGGACGTACAAAAACAAAGAAAATCAATTCAAATCCAGAAACAAAACTATAACCCATATGTAGACCGGTTATGCCACCAAAAGTGCCTATAAAAGATAACCAATTTTCATAGACATCCAGACGTAAACGTTCTGCATAGAGTTCGGCAAAGAAAACGTGCAAAAGTATATGATTGGTGGTGTTGATGCCTTTGCTGTAAGAGAAAAGAAGGGTGAGTTTAAAAAAGTTTAATTTAACTTTACTTTAGTTTAACGAAAAATAAATAAAAACACATTGGAAGAAATAAGGCAAACAAATTTGATTCGTTAGCTAAAAGCGAATTTATTAGACCTATTTAAAACACTAAGGATCGATGAAATTACTCTAACTTGTTCCCGACAACTCAGTGATAAACTTATATAAATTCTTTATAATTTCCTTATCTCTGGATCTGTAGAGCTACCATTAGATCCACTGTAATATTCTTAAAGTATTAGAGTTTATCTATCAATTATGTATCTTTATACGAGGGCGGATCAATATTTCCGTGACTTTTCGAACTTCCCTCGTAGTTATATGAAATGCAATACTGTTGCCATTAAGTACCACCTGTTAATAGACTACTGTTAAATTTTGAGCAAGTTTCGTCATTTACTTTGGGTTTAACAGCTGTTCAAAACATACAACCTCGTGTATTTTTCTTAAAATGGAAAAAAGTGAATTTCGAGTGCTCATTAAACATTATTTTTTGCGAAAAAAAAAACCGTCAATCAAACCAAGGAAAAGCTCTATAAATACTATGGGGACTCTGCACCATCGATTTCAATGGTAAAAAAGTGGTTTACTGACTTTCGTTGTGGTCGCACAAGTACAAATGACGCTGAACGTTCTGGACGGCCAATTGAGATTAGTACACCCGAAAATGTCGAAAAAATCCACGATATGGTGTTGGCCGACCGAAGAGTAAAAGTGCGTGAGATTGTTGATGTCATAGGCATTTCATATGGCAGTGTGGTTTCGATTTTAAATGATCAGCTGGGTGTAAGAAAGTTGTCTGCAAGATGGGTGCCGCGTTTGCTCTCAATTGACCATAAACGTAAACGTGTGACAACTTCAAAGGATTGTTTGGAGTTGTTTAACCGCAATCCGAATGTGTTTTTATGCGGCGTTTTGTAACTGTGGATGAAACATGGATCCATTACTGTACTCCGGAGCAGTCTAAACAATGGGTTTCTCCGGGTGAAACCCATTTGTCGGCCAATAAGGTGATGGCAACAGTTTTTTGGGATGCACGCGGGATAATCCACATCGATTACCTTCAAAATGGAAAAACAATAAATGGCGAATATTATGCCAACTTATTAGACCGATTTAATAAGGATTTAAAAAGAAAACGACCCCATATGGCCAAGAAAAAAGTTCTTTTTCATCAAGATAATGCACGGGTGCACACATGTGCAGTCTCAATTGCAAAACTCTATGAATTGGGTTACGAATTAGTACCTCATCCGCCATATTCTCCGGATTTAGACCCTAGTGACTACTTCCTATTTCCAAACCTAAAGAAATGGCTCGGTGGAAAGAGATTCAGCTCCAACGATGAAATTATTGACCAAACAAATGCCTATTTTAAGGACCTCGAAAAATCCTATTTTTTGGAAGGGATACAAAAAGTGGAGAAATGTTGGACTAAGTGTATTGAGTTAAAAGGAGATTATGTTGAAAAATAAATTTTTGTTTTGCAAAAAACACTATGTTTCATTCATGCACTTATTGATCCGCCCTCGTATTTTGTATTTAATTATATTTCAGAAAAATATAAATACTATTTACAGCTGTGTGCAATATAATAGTAGCGCCATATAAAATATTTTTACTTTTAATTAAACAACAATTTTTTTTGGATTTCAAAAAATGTTTGTTGTTGGAATTTATATTTTTCCCAAATTTTATAAAAAAAAAAATAAGTAAATTTTAAAATTGAACATCTTAATTCAGATAAAATACTTAAAGGGATTGAATACAATAGAAATTAGCTTTGCAAAATAATAGTGAAAACTACGTGATTAAGTTTTTATTTTTGGGCGTATTTTATTTCCATACATTACTATTTTGTGTAATAGATCTAATTGGCTTTGATAGCGGCACAACGGCAGGTACTGAGCCCACTAATAACCCGTGAACCTCTTGATGGGAATATTTTTCAAATCTGACTGCACTGGCATCCACAATTGCTATACATTTCCCGATTTCTTTTTTAAAACTGCTTCTTTGGCATCTCCCCAAAGTTTCCAATGTGGATCAGATATAGTGACTGAGCTGATCACTCTAGAACGTCGCTTTTAGTTTCGGAAAACCAACGGAGTTGCCGAAAGTAAAAATCGAACATTTGTCGAAATGGCACGGTGTATGATGATACAGTCAGGATTAAGTCCGCAGTTTTGGGCCGAAGCAATATTAACAGCAAATCACATTCGAAACCGATGTTCCTCAAGAAGTCTTAATGGAGAAACGCCATTTAAAATTTGGTTAGGAAGAAATCCAACAGCGAATTATTTTCTCAAGAAATGTTAATTTTACAAATGCTTACCAACCAAAGAATGACTATACTGATTTTACTGAAAATGAAGCCGAAAATACTGAAAAGGATTGCATTGAAGTGGTATTTACTCCAAAAGAAAGTGAAGAAACCTAAAGTGAAAAAATCCCTGGTGAATATGAAGAAGTTTGTGAAAGTGAACTTGAAGATTTTTATGGTTTCTCAGAAGAGAAAGATAATATAAATGAAGAGTCTGAAATAAATGAAAGTGAAGAATTCCGAACGCCTTTAACTTCAAAACGAGGACCTGGAAGACCAAAGAAAATTAAAACAGGTAAAAGGGGTAGACCTAGAAAATTATTTGATATTTCAGAAAACATTGAACATGAAAACGAAGTAAACATAGCAAATCTAATAAACCAAAATGATCCGTTGACTCCTGAAGAAGCTATTTCCGGTCCAGAATCTGAATAATTAAAAAAGGCTATGAAATCCGAATACGAAGCTTTAATGAAAAACAAAACCTGGAATTTAGTGAACTACCCGAAAGATAAAAAGGTTGTCGATTGCAAATGGGTACTACGTAAAAAGTATAAAGCTGATGGAGCGATTGAAAGATATAAGGCTAGACTTGTGGCAAAAGGCTTTACGCAAATACCAGGCAATGAAACGTTCGCACCTGTAGCAAGAATAAGTTCAATACGATTATTAATGGCTCTATCTGTAAAATTAAAATTTGACGTGTACCAACTGGATTTTGTAACTGCATATTTAAATGGAGATATAGAAGAAACAATTTATATAAAAATTCCTAGCGGAATCGAAACGTTCTTAGAAGAAAATGAAAAACAACAATATCAAGGTAAAGCGTGTTTATTGAAGAAAGCTCTATACGGTCTAAAGCAGTCTGGATGGCAATGGTTCAGAAAATTATATGACAAATTGAAGCAACTAAAATTTAAGTCACTAAACTCAGACAATTGTATTTATATGTTAAAACAAGATCAATATATTATATTAATTGCTATTTATGTTGATGATTTGATAGTAGCAACAAACAATAAACAAAAGTGGGAAGAATTGAAAACTGAATTGGCAAAATCATTTGAAATGAAGGATCTAGGTCGTTTAAACATTTGTTTGGGTATTGAATTTAAACAAGATCCAAGTACAAAAGAAATTACAATGTCGCAAAATAAATATATTGAAAATATTTTGAAAAAGTTTAATATAAACCTGCCAAAATGCCTTTTAATACTGGCATAAAATTATCAAAAGGGATGTGTCCAACTGAAGAAGAAAAATCTGATGTAGAAAAACTACCATATCAAAATCTGGTTGGATCACTTATGTACTTAGCAGTTTCAACCAGACCCGATATTGCTCATGTGGTAAGCGTATTGAGTCAGTACAATACTAATTATGGAAAAGAACACTGGATTGCTGCCAAGCGAGTTTTACGTTATTTGAAAGGAACTCAAAATATCGGTTTACATTACAAAGCTAACGATAAAGAATTAACTGGATACGCTGATGCTGACTGGGGAGCTAATATTGACAATAGGCGATCTTATACGGGTTATATATTTAATTTATCAAATGCTGCTATAAGCGGGGATTCAAGAAAACAACGAACCGTAGTAATGTCAACGACTGAAACAGAATATATGTCTCTATCGGAATGCACAAAAGAAGCAATTCATTTAAGAAGATTTTTAGAAGAAATACTGGGTAGTCAAAGAACAACAGTTATTTTTAACGACAACCAAGGTGCTGGCCTATTAAGCAAGAATCCAGTTTTTCACAACAGAACAAAACATATGGATATACGTCATCATTTTGTTCGAGAAAACGTTATTGGAGGAAAAATCAAAATATAAATTAAACATAACAAATGTATTTCTCAAATAGATTTAGTTAATATTTGTTAATTATTTATTGATTATTGTAAAGTAATAATTCAGGGGAGGTGCGTATTAAAGGAATTTAATACTTTACAATATTATAATCAAGTTATATTTGAATTTTATATGTTTGTAGTCAAAGAATACTAAGAATAGAAAATAGTACTCTTTCCTACAACAACATTTCTCTCTCTTCACATACAAGTTCTGTGTGAATTCAACACACTTGCGAGAGAGAGAAACAACACAAAATAAACAAATATTTTCCTTAAAATTTAAGGAAAATTACACACGCGACACATTTTTCCACTAACACACGATATTTTTATTATTTTTTCACACGCGTTTATAATATTTTCACTCCCGTTAAACGAATATTTTCCACAAACTGAAAAATATTTTTTTATTTTATTTCTGACATTCCTTTTTTGTATGTTGAAATTTAAATTGAACGAACAATGTTGCTACTTTTGGTATTAAAAATAAAACAGATTTTAAAATAATTTTAAATTATTTTCATATTCATCAATAAAATGCCAAAAAATGTAATTATATTAATATTTGTGGATGTAACCCGCATTAAATAATGAAAATCTGCGAATATAATTGTGATGAATTATATTTATTAATTTGTAAATACTCTTTTGTGCAACTATGTATGATTATGATGTGTGGTGAAAGTGGTTTCAGCACTAATACCATAGTATAGTAACTAGTATAGAAACTGACTCTCTTTTTTATTCAACACTCTTCACATATATATGCTGTGTGAATTCAACACACTTGAGAGAGACCTAAACAACACAAAAAATTAACAAAATTATCCTTTAAAATAACATTTGCAGCACATTCTTTCATACACATATAATATTTTATTATTTTTTTAACACTTTTATCACATTTTAATTTCCGGCACGTTTTTATTTTTTCCAAACGAGAAATAATTTTTTTACTATTTTTGATATTTTTTTATTGGCTGTTGAATTTTAAACTAAATAAAAACAGTTGCAATTTTTGGTATTAATAATGTAGTAAATTTTACAATAATTTATATTTTTTGTTGATATTTAGCAACAAAAATATAATAATTAAATCATTATAAATACAATAGACGTTAAAATCTTTTATATTTGTTGAGAAATATAAATATACACGTAAAAGAAAAATTTAATAATTTTTTAATACAATTTTTTGCAACTTTGTGTACATATGAAGTGTGGTGAATGTTAATTTTACACCAATACATATAAATAAAATTTTACTAACACATTCTTAGCGTTACGTACTTTTGATTAATGCGTGATGTACCAAAAGAGAGACTTTCCGTACTAGTTCTTATACTATGACTAATACATATAAATAAAATTTGACTAACACAATATTAAAGTTAGGTTTTTTTGACAACAGAGTTAGCTTTTTTTGACAAGCCTTCTTTTCTTAGTATTCTTTGTTTGTAGTTTTTAAATATGAAAGAATATTTTTCTGTTCTAAAATAAACTTTGTATAAAACACATTGAAAATATAATTGTGTCCGTTTATTTATCATAGTATGTTGTAATGCTACTATTTTTTGGAACACAGCTGTATGTTACTTAAAAAAATTTGTATATAACAGGAAAATAATGCGACTACTTTTTTGTTAAAAAAAAAATGAAATGCTTATAAAATTAAATGCTTATAGCACAAAAGTTTTCAATGGAAGATCATTTAAAAGCGTTAAAAAATTGTTTGTATAACATTAAAACGAAAACAAAAAAACTTTTTAAGAAGACTTTCTTAAAAGTTTTCTATAAAAACGCAGTAAAAAATCGACTAAAAGTTGTTGAAAGCTTTTTAT
This sequence comes from Protophormia terraenovae, assembly GCA_951394005.1. Taxonomy (NCBI): domain Eukaryota; kingdom Metazoa; phylum Arthropoda; class Insecta; order Diptera; family Calliphoridae; genus Protophormia; species Protophormia terraenovae. The sequence continues at coordinate 9,686,781 of OX596074.1, read as the reverse complement.
GAAAATTTTGTTAAAAATTTGTATCTGAGTCTAATTTTAATATTTTAAAGCTTTATATAAAAGATAAAATAACAACAAATTGATATTACCATTCAAATTAAAATTCCTTGTTCAAGATATTCGGGTCTCTAAATTCTAGAAAGGAGTACTAATTTTGTTATAAGTCTTTACTCTAATTTTGTATCTTTAAAATTAAATTTTAACTTACAAAAACCGCTCATCCGTTAAAGAATATTTTCTTATCAATCTTCCCGAATCCATGGCAATATTATACATATTAAAATCACACAAAGGATAACAGTCGCAGATAAATTTATCCTTATAAAGGGAAAAGTATAATTCCGAATTTAATAAAGCTAGAAATAGAAAAACCAAAAACAGTAATATACAATTTAAGGCAATTTTTCAAACCACTTACTTAAATATTCAATATAACATTTACTGTCCTGCAAACCACATACGGTCCAATTCTCTTTTTTCGGCCAATTGGGTAAACCACAACCACATTTATTATAAAGCCAAGTAGAACGACATTCAGCCAAACAATTAACTTGGGAATATGAACCAAAATGATACAATTTACGTTCACCAGGTAAATAACATTTACGTCGCTCCAAACTTTCTCTAGCTATATAGCTGGTAGCATATGTTTGCTGAGGTAATACATGTAGCTTATTAAATGTCGAGGGTCTTATAATACGTTTCATGGCAGCCGAGTCGGGAAAATCATGTGATTCATGTATTAATACTTGAAAACCCGGAGTTAAAGTTAAACTAGCTTTATAATCTTCTAAATGAGGATCTAATAGTATGGAGAGCCCTGTTTTAAAACCACAACTAGTAATATATTCCACATGATTGTTGGCTACATAATCAGTACGTTTAGTTTGAATTTCCTTCAAAGCTTTATAGTTAAAGGAACAACATGACCCAAAAGAAGTTTGAATTTTTTGAAATAAATGTTTACATCTTTCAAAGCGACCACGCCATTTACATCTTAGCAATTCCTGTTCACAATTGGGAGTTATTTCATTTAATAGCTGGAGTAAGGTGTAGTTGTTATTTTGTAGTATCTCATGGAGTTGTTGATAATGTTGTGGAGGAACTTCCAGCTTTTCAGTAGAGGAGAGAGCCAGATTGAAGTAATCGTTTAGCTGGGGGAGAGTTAAATTAGAGGATTTTTGGCTAAAAGAAAAAGATTTGAATTAAAAAAGTTTTTAGGGCTATAAAGCAGATTTTAGGATACTTACAATTTCCCCGCCACTTGCTCTGCTTTCTTTTTCGATATCCTATTCAAATTACATATAGTTACGGCCGGAAATGGTATAGACCAAGTAGGATACTGTGTACTTTCCGCATATAAAATGGTAGGAGTATTAGTGTTCATTAAATGTGAGAGTAATAAAATAAAACCCGACATTATTACCGCTATTAAAACCACTAAAAACCAAAAAGCTCTTTGCCAAGTAGAGGCACCCACAAAATTTATAAATCCATGTATACTAGCCATTTCACAATAGATTTCAAAACCCGATTTACGTTTGCACAAACCATCATCATTGCGTGCCCTTAAAAAAGCCAAAAAACGTGGCAATTGCATATTTCCAATGGTTAATTTGGGAGGTTTATTAAAAGTTTTATTATGCCAAATGGTAGCCATTTTAGCAATTTTCTCATAACTCTTACAATTAGTTACAGGTTTTAAAGGTTTTTTGTTGTAAGAAGAGAAAATCTTATTTAGTTTTTCTTTAAATTGAGTCCATTTAGATTTGCGTCCTGCTATTAAAACAGGATGTTCTAAAAGCTTTAAACGCATGGAGGAAAGATTTTTGACATCCTTATTGTTGAGTAGAAGTTTGGAAGTTTTGGGTTTTTTAACACTTTGTGGTTTTAAATAATCTTCAAAGGTCACATAGTAAATGAAAGGCTCTGGAGCATCCTTAATGGTTAATTTAGGTTTAATTGTAGACACTTTGGAGACGGTGTCTGATAAAGTTAATTTTAAAGACTAAATTTGGTAAGGGCTTATACCTGGGCTTTTTATAGTTGAAGAAATATTAATGATTTTTATCTTGAAATGAACAGAAACACCCTTTTAATGTTCAGTATACAAACCTCTTGCACCTCTTTTGCTAAAGCCTAAAAGTATGCTTTATTTTTTTAATCAATAATTTATTATTTATTTTTCTACAGTTTGACAGTTGTTGGTAGCTTCTTTTAATACAAAAAAAAATACTTTATTTTCAAAATTATTCTTTCCTCCCTCATTAACATTTCTTGAACGTAATTTCCCTTTCCCTCAATTTTTACTTCTCCCTTTTCTCTGTTAATATCTAATTACCTTTATTTACCTATTGTTTCATATTTCCCCCCTTTACATTATAATTATTGTTTTCCAACTATTCTTATTTTTTTTTTTTCTATGTTATACTTTTCTTATTGTTATTTATTTGTTTTGTTCACTCGCTTTATTTGCTTTTTAATCCATTATTTATTTTAATATAAACAATTGAAAAATTTACAATTGTTTTTCTTTTTTTTTTTTTTTTTTTTTTTGTCCACCAACAAATTTTGTACGCAGAAATATTTCTTCTTATTTTACTTGCAAAATTGTTTACATTTCATGAGGAAGTACGAATAGATTTCTAAGAATCTATTTAAAACAAAAAAATTGAATTTTATATTGTTAAACTAAAAGGAAATATATGACGATCACAAAGGTATGCGTTTGCTAACTACATGTGAGACAATAATTAATTCATTTGAAATTTATTATTAAGAGTGGTTATATAAATGTGTAAACTAATTTGCATTTATAGGAATTAATCAAAAAAAAAAAATAAATTTAGGGTAAATAAAAAAAAAAATTAATAATTTGTATAAAAAATATTTGAAAATTTTTAGTAAATCTTGGTAAAAATAAGCGAAATAAGCTTATTTTCTCGAAAAACGCAGTATTTACCGAGTTATTAAAGATTTTAGTTTTGTTTGAGATTTTCATGAAAAAATCGATTTTTAGTATGAAACATAAGTGATCACGAAATAAGCTTATTTTCTCGAAAAACGCAGTATTTACCGAGTTATTAAGGATTTTAGTTTTGTTTGAGATTTTCATAAAAAAATCGATTTTTGGTATTAAACATAAGTGATCACGAAATAAGCTTATTTTCTCGAAAAACGCAGTATTTACCGAGTTATTAAGGATTTTAGGTTTGATTGAGATTTTCATGAAAAAATCGATTTTTTGTATGAAACATAAGTGATCACGAAATAAGCTTATTTTCTCGAAAAACGCAGTATTTACCGAGTTATTAAGGATTTTAGTTTTGTTTGAGATTTTCATTAGAAAAAATCGATTTTTGGTATGAAACATAAGTGATCACGAAATAAGCTTATTTTCTCGAAAAACGCAGTATTTACCGAGTTATTAAGGATTTTAGTTTTGATTGAGATTTTTATTAGAAAAAATCGATTTTTGGTATGAAACATAAGTGATCACGAAATAAGCTTATTTTCTCGAAAAACGCAGTATTTACCGAGTTATTAAGGATTTTAGTTTTGATTGAGATTTTTAGTAGAAAAAATCGATTTTTGGTATGAAACATAAGTGATCACGAAATAAGCTTATTTTCTCGAAAAACGCAGTATTTACCGAGTTATCAAGGATTTTAGTTTTGTTTGAGATTTTCATTAGAAAAAATCGATTTTTGGTATGAAACATAAGTGATCACGAAATAAGCTTATTTTCTCGAAAAACGCAGTATTTACCGAGTTATTAAGGATTTTAGTTTTGATTGAGATTTTTATTAGAAAAAATCGATTTTTGGTATGAAACATAAGTGATCACGAAATAAGCTTATTTTCTCGAAAAACGCAGTATTTACCGAGTTATAAAGGATTTTAGTTTTGATTGAGATTTTTAGTAGAAAAAATCGATTTTTGGTATGAAACATAAGTGATCACGAAATAAGCTTATTTTCTCGAAAAACGCAGTATTTACCGAGTTATTAAGGATTTTAGTTTTGATTGAGATTTTTATTAGAAAAAATCGATTTTTGGTATGAAACATAAGTGATCACGAAATAAGCTTATTTTCTCGAAAAACGCAGTATTTACCGAGTTATTAAGGATTTTAGTTTTGACTGAGATTTTTAGTAGAAAAAATCGATTTTTGGTATGAAACATAAGTGATCACGAAATAAGCTTATTTTCTCGAAAAACGCAGTATTTACCGAGTTATTAAGGATTTTAGTTTTGATTGCGATTTTCATAAAAAAATTGATTTTTGGTATGAAACATAAGTGATCACGAAATAAGCTTATTTTCTCGAAAAACGCAGTATTTACCGAGTTATTAAGGATTTTAGTTTTGATTGAGATTTTTATTAGAAAAAATCGATTTTTGGTATGAAACATAAGTGATCACGAAATAAGCTTATTTTCTCGAAAAACGCAGTATTTACCGAGTTATTAAGGATTTTAGTTTTGATTGAGATTTTCATGAAAAAATCGATTTTTGGTATGAAACATAAGTGATCACGAAATAAGCTTATTTTCTCGAAAAACGCAGTATTTACCGAGTTATTAAGGATTTTAGTTTTGATTGAGATTTTTATTAGAAAAAATCGATTTTTGGTATGAAACATAAGTGATCACGAAATAAGCTTATTTTCTCAAAAAGCGCAGTATTTACCGAGTTATTAAGGATTTTAGTTTTGATTGAGATTTTCATGAAAAAATCGATTTTTGGTATGAAACATAAGTGATCACGAAATAAGCTTATTTTCTCGAAAAACGCAGTATTTACCGAGTTATTAAGGATTTTAGTTTTGATTGCGATTTTCATAAAAAAATTGATTTTTGGTATGAAACATAAGTGATCACGAAATAAGCTTATTTTCTCGAAAAACGCAGTATTTACCGAGTTATTAAGGATTTTAGTTTTGATTGAGATTTTTATTAGAAAAAATCGATTTTTGGTATGAAACATAAGTGATCACGAAATAAGCTTATTTTCTCGAAAAACGCAGTATTTACCGAGTTATTAAGGATTTTAGTTTTGATTGAGATTTTTAGTAGAAAAAATCGATTTTTGGTATGAAACATAAGTGATCACGAAATAAGCTTATTTTCTCGAAAAACGCAGTATTTACCGAGTTATCAAGGATTTTAGTTTTGTTTGAGATTTTCATTAGAAAAAATCGATTTTTGGTATGAAACATAAGTGATCACGAAATAAGCTTATTTTCTCGAAAAACGCAGTATTTACCGAGTTATTAAGGATTTTAGTTTTGATTGAGATTTTTATTAGAAAAAATCGATTTTTGGTATGAAACATAAGTGATCACGAAATAAGCTTATTTTCTCGAAAAACGCAGTATTTACCGAGTTATAAAGGATTTTAGTTTTGATTGAGATTTTTAGTAGAAAAAATCGATTTTTGGTATGAAACATAAGTGATCACGAAATAAGCTTATTTTCTCGAAAAACGCAGTATTTACTGAGTTATTAAGGATTTTAGTTTTGATTGAGATTTTTATTAGAAAAAATCGATTTTTGGTATGAAACATAAGTGATCACGAAATAAGCTTATTTTCTCGAAAAACGCAGTATTTACCGAGTTATTAAGGATTTTAGTTTTGACTGAGATTTTTAGTAGAAAAAATCGATTTTTGGTATGAAACATAAGTGATCACGAAATAAGCTTATTTTCTCGAAAAACGCAGTATTTACCGAGTTATTAAGGATTTTAGTTTTGATTGCGATTTTCATAAAAAAATTGATTTTTGGTATGAAACATAAGTGATCACGAAATAAGCTTATTTTCTCGAAAAACGCAGTATTTACCGAGTTATTAAGGATTTTAGTTTTGATTGAGATTTTCATGAAAAAATCGATTTTTGGTATGAAACATAAGTGATCACGAAATAAGCTTATTTTCTCGAAAAACGCAGTATTTACCGAGTTATTAAGGATTTTAGTTTTGATTGAGATTTTTATTAGAAAAAATCGATTTTTGGTATGAAACATAAGTGATCACGAAATAAGCTTATTTTCTCAAAAAGCGCAGTATTTACCGAGTTATTAAGGATTTTAGTTTTGATTGAGATTTTCATGAAAAAATCGATTTTTGGTATGAAACATAAGTGATCACGAAATAAGCTTATTTTCTCGAAAAACGCAGTATTTACCGAGTTATTAAGGATTTTAGTTTTGATTGCGATTTTCATAAAAAAATTGATTTTTGGTATGAAACATAAGTGATCACGAAATAAGCTTATTTTCTCGAAAAACGCAGTATTTACCGAGTTATTAAGGATTTTAGTTTTGATTGAGATTTTTATTAGAAAAAATCGATTTTTGGTATGAAACATAAGTGATCACGAAATAAGCTTATTTTCTCGAAAAACGCAGTATTTACTGAGTTATTAAGGATTTTAGTTTTGATTGAGATTTTTATTAGAAAAAATCGATTTTTGGTATGAAACATAAGTGATCACGAAATAAGCTTATTTTCTCGAAAAACGCAGTATTTACCGAGTTATTAAGGATTTTAGTTTTGATTGCGATTTTCATAAAAAAATTGATTTTTGGTATGAAACATAAGTGATCACGAAATAAGCTTATTTTCTCGAAAAACGCAGTATTTACCGAGTTATTAAGGATTTTAGTTTTGATTGAGATTTTCATGAAAAAATCGATTTTTGGTATGAAACATAAGTGATCACGAAATAAGCTTATTTTCTCGAAAAACGCAGTATTTACCGAGTTATTAAGGATTTTAGTTTTGATTGAGATTTTTATTAGAAAAAATCGATTTTTGGTATGAAACATAAGTGATCACGAAATAAGCTTATTTTCTCAAAAAGCGCAGTATTTACCGAGTTATTAAGGATTTTAGTTTTGATTGAGATTTTCATGAAAAAATCGATTTTTGGTATGAAACATAAGTGATCACGAAATAAGCTTATTTTCTCGAAAAACGCAGTATTTACCGAGTTATTAAGGATTTTAGTTTTGATTGCGATTTTCATAAAAAAATTGATTTTTGGTATGAAACATAAGTGATCACGAAATAAGCTTATTTTCTCGAAAAACGCAGTATTTACCGAGTTATTAAGGATTTTAGTTTTGATTGAGATTTTTATTAGAAAAAATCGATTTTTGGTATGAAACATAAGTGATCACGAAATAAGCTTATTTTCTCGAAAAACGCAGTATTTACCGAGTTATTAAGGATTTTAGTTTTGATTGAGATTTTCATGAAAAAATCGATTTTTGGTATGAAACATAAGTGATCACGAAATAAGCTTATTTTCTCGAAAAACGCAGTATTTACCGAGTTATTAAGGATTTTAGTTTTGATTGAGATTTTTATTAGAAAAAATCGATTTTTGGTATGAAACATAAGTGATCACGAAATAAGCTTATTTTCTCGAAAAACGCAGTATTTACCGAGTTATTAAGGATTTTAGTTTTGATTGAGATTTTTAGTAGAAAAAATCGATTTTTGGTATGAAACATAAGTGATCACGAAATAAGCTTATTTTCTCGAAAAACGCAGTATTTACCGAGTTATTAAGGATTTTAGTTTTGATTGAGATTTTCATGAAAAAATCGATTTTTGGTATGAAACATAAGTGATCACGAAATAAGCTTATTTTCTCGAAAAACGCAGTATTTACCGAGTTATTAAGGATTTTAGTTTTGATTGAGATTTTTATTAGAAAAGATCGATTAGTGATCACGAAATCGAATCGATCGAAAAACGCAGTATTTACCGAGTTATCAAGGATTTTAGTTTTGATTGAGATTTTCATAAAAAAAAATAGATTTTTGGTATTAAACATAAGTGATCACGAAATAAGCTTATTTTCTCAAAAAACGCAGTATTTACCGAGTTATTAAGGATTTTAGTTTTGATTGCGATTTTCATAAAAAAATAGATTTTTGGTATGAAACATAAGTGATCACGAAATAAGCTTATTTTCTCAAAAAACGCAGTATTTACCGAGTTATTAAGGATTTTAGTTTTGATTGAGATTTTTATTAGAAAAGATCGATTAGTGATCACGAAATCGAATCGATCGAAAAACGTAGTATTTACCGAGTTATCAAGGATTTTAGTTTTGATTGAGATTTTCATAAAAAAAAATAGATTTTTGGTATTAAACATAAGTGATCACGAAATAAGCTTATTTTCTCAAAAAACGCAGTATTTACCGAGTTATTAAGGATTTTATTTTTGTTTGAGATTTTCATTAGAAAAAATCGATTTTTGGTATGAAACGTAAGTGATCACGAAATAAGCTTATTTTCTCGAAAAACGCAGTATTTACCGAGTTATTAAGGATTTTAGTTTTGATTGAGATTTTTATTAGAAAAGATCGATTAGTGATCACGAAATAAGCTTATTTTCTCAAAAAACGCAGTATTTACCGAGTTATTAAGGATTTTAGTTTTGATTGCGATTTTCATAAAAAAATAGATTTTTGGTATGAAACATAAGTGATCACGAAATAAGCTTATTTTCTCAAAAAACGCAGTATTTACCGAGTTATTAAGGATTTTATTTTCTTAATATTTATCTTCTTTTAATATTTCTCTAAACTCTAGCACATTCACATTATAAAATGTCTCCAATATTAAACAAAATTGCAAACTGTGTTTTATAATATCTCTTTCATTATCATATCATTGATAATGTTAATGATCATGATCCCCGTAATATTTGTCATTGTGTTTTAATTAATAACAACAATAAACCAAGAACAATAGTAGCAACAACAAAACAAACGATGCCGACAACAATAAAATAAAAGTTACAATGAATTTTCACGTTAAACATCTGCGTGATTGTTTTTTAACACTTAAGTTGTTGTTTTTGTTGCTGTCGTTGTTGTAGTTATTGTTTTTTATGTCACACTTTTGATTTAAACAATTCAATATTAAATGAATTTATATTTGATGAATTCTGATTCTGATTTGTTTTTTGCTCGTTGTTTTTGTTTTGCAAAATACTCTCGAACGAACATCACATGTTGATGATGTTTTAAATTAAAAAGTAGATATTTGTTATTGTCTATAAAAAAACAAAAGTTAAAAAAAAGTAAAAAAATAAAATCAAAATCAAAATAAAAACTTTTGAATAAATGATTATTAATTGAATTAAATGGAATTGTTTTGGTTTGGGAATTTTCATGAGTATTGTTGAAGAGGTTTATTGTATTGCGTTTGATATATTAACACCAATGGTAAATAGTTTTAAAACAAAGTAAATCTGAAGGTGATTAAAATTATTCTTAAAATAGAATTGTAAAGAAAAAACCAAGAAATATTCTAAGTATTGAAATTTATGTAAAAAAGGAATCAAATGGATTTTAAAGTTTTCGTAAAAGATTACTTGCTTACGAAACTTTGTAAAAATTAGCCAATGACAAAATTTTATCATTTTAAACTATAAACGTCATGATCAGAGTTGCTTAATCATCCTTAACTGGCCTTAGATAGTGAATAAAATAAATTCATCTTTCAAAATAAACCGTTACCCTTATAAACGTCATTATCATTGTTGTAATTATAAATTTTACACTTTATTGAGTTCTTTAAATATGACGTTTGTAATTTAAATGATTAAAAGTGTCATAAAAAACTAAATTATGCAAGCGTCATTGTTTTTAAAACACTTCACACACATTTAAGATTTTAACAAAAAAAAAAAAAATATATAAAACAAGAGTGACAACTACATGACACGACATGATTGTTAATCTTCATAAAAACAAACGATTTTTTTTTTGTTTTTGTTTGCTTGTTTGTGATGCATAATAAAATTAAACAAAATAAAAAAAGAAATAAAATAAATAAATAAATAAATAAATAAATAAATAAATAAATAAATAAATAATAAATATTAAAAAATATAATGAAATCACTCAATCTTGAAAATACGCATGAGGTTGAAGATTGGGGAAGGGAAATAATAATTCGGTGTTAGTTTAGTTCTAAAATAATTCAAGATCAGTTACAAATTAGTTTTAGTCCAGTTGTACTATAGTTTCCCTTCTGTTCTAGTTCAGTTTCAAAACAATTTTAGTTCAGTCCCAAATCAGTTCTAAATTAGTTCAATTCCAGTTTGTAGTTTAGTTCTAAATTAGTCCTAGTCCAGTTTTACTTAAGTTCCTATTCGGTTCTAGTTCAGTTCTAATTCAGTTCTAATACGGTTCTTCTAGTTCAGTCCTATTTTAGTTCTAATTCAGTTCTAGTTCAGTTGAAGTTTAGTTCTAGTTCAGTTCTACTTGTAGTTCAGTTTTAATTCAGTTCTGGTTCAGTTCTAGTTCAGTTATAGTTTAATTCTAGTTCAGTTCTAATTCAGTTATAAATCAGTTCTATTTTAGTTCTAGTTCAGTTCTTGTTCAGTGCTAATTCAGTTCTTGTTCAGTTCTAATTCAGTTCTCATTCAGTTCTAGTTCACTTTTAGTTCAGTTCTAGTTCATTTCCATTTCAGTTCTAGTTCTGTTAATGTTCAGGTCAGTCCAAGTTCAGTTTTAGTTCAGTTCTAGTTCAGTTCTAATTCAGTTCTAGTTCAGTTCTAGTTAAGTTCTATTTCAGTTCTAGTTAAGTTCTAGTTCAGTTCTAGTTCAGTTCAGTTCTAGTTCAGTTCTAGTTCAGTTCTAGTTCAGTTCTAGTTCAGTTCTAGTTCAGTTCTAGTTCAGTTCTAGTTCAGTTCTAATTCAGTTCTCATTCAGTTCTAGTTCACTTTTAGTTCAGTTCTAGTTCATTTCCATTTCAGTTCTAGTTCTGTTAATGTTCAGGTCAGTCCAAGTTCAGTTTTAGTTCAGTTCTAGTTCAGTTCTAATTCAGTTCTAGTTCAGTTCTAGTTAAGTTCTATTTCAGTTCTAGTTAAGTTCTAGTTCAGTTCTAGTTCAGTTCTAGTTCAGTTCTAGTTCAGTTCTAGTTCAATTCTAGTTCCGTTCTAGTTCAATTCTAGTTCATTTCTAGTTCAATTCTAGTTCAGTTCTAGTTCAGTTCTAGTTCAGTTCTAGTTCAGTTCTAGTTCAGTTCTAGTTCAGTTCTAGTTCAATTCTAGTTCAGTTCTAGTTCAGTTCCAGTTCAGTTCTAGTTCATTTCTAGTTCAGTTCTAATTCAGTTCTAGTTCAGTTCTAGTAAAGTTGTAGTTCAGTTCTAGTTCATTTCTAGTGCAGTTCTAGTTCAGTTCTAGTAAAGTTGTAGTTCAGTTTAGTTCTAGTTCATTTCTAGTGCAGTTTTAGTTAAGTTCTAGTTCAGTTCTAGTTCAGTTCTAGTTCAGTTCTAGTTCAGTTCTAGTTCAGTTCTAGTTCAGTTCTAGTTCAGTTCTAGTTCAGTTCTAGTTCAGTTCTAGTTAAGTTCTAGTTCAGTTCTAGCTCAGTTCTAGTTCAGTTCTAGTTCAATTCTAGTTCATTTCTAGTTCATTTCTAGTTCATTTCTAGTTCAGTTCTAGTTCAATTCTAGTTCAATTCTAGTTCACTATTAGTTCAGTTCTAGTTCAGTTCTAGTTCAATTCTAGTTCAGTTCTAGTTCAGTTCCAGTTCAGTTCTAGTTCATTTCTAGTTCAGTTCTAATTCAGTTCTAGTTCAGTTCTAGTAAAGTTGTAGTTCAGTTCTAGTTCATTTCTAGTGCAGTTCTAGTTCAGTTCAGTTCTAGTTCAGTTCTAGTTCAGTTCTAGTTCAGTTCTAGTTCAGTTCTAGTTCAGTTCTAGTTCAGTTCTAGTACAGTTCTAGCTCAGTTCTAGTTGATTCCAACTAAATTTTAATTCAATTCTATTTCAGTTCTCTGTCAGTTCAACTTATGTTAAAGTTTTAGTTTATTTCTAGTAGTTTATTTTAATTCTTAGAAATTAACATTTTCCCCTCCCCAATAATTAAATATACTTAACTGTTGTCTGTTTAAACGGTGCGTCGTCGTCCATTGTTTTGTCTTCTCCACAATGATGTAGATAATGATAACTATAGTGATTAAACAAAAACCAAACAAGTATAAATAAAATAACCATTTATTCTACAACTTGAAATAAATTACAAACGCAAAAAAAAAGAGTTATTGACGTCAATTTGATCAGCAAAAATAAAAAAAAGGCATCAACATCTTAAAGATCATCTCAAGTAGTAATACAAATTATTTCTTTCATTTAAATTTGCTTTGTTCTTTTATGGGAATTTAATTAATGACTTCTTTATTTTTTTATTATAATTATTTCTTTGCTTTTATTTTTTATTTGTAATTAAAACGATTAAAAGCTATTGGAAACATTTCAAAGTGATAGCTAAATTATCCAGCAGACAATATGTTTAACATTTATAACAGCAACCATTTCTAATTGAAAATAAAATAAATATTTAAATAATGTTTGTTTATTAACGAATTTAAATTATATTTTAAATAGCTGCAATATAACAAATAAAATATTTTTAGCAAAGTATTTAAAAAAAACAATAATAAATAATATAATAAACAGTGGGTTTTAAAATGAAAATATATGCAAAAAAAATTTAAACTGTAGAATCAGTCAAAATACTTTTTATTTTTCTTTGGAGGACCATTTGTTATTGTATAATTTACTTGAGACTAATTGGCATCACTGTGAGAGTTTATCCTTGTGTCAAAAGAGAGTAGAGAGTTACCAGATTAAGATGGATATTAGATAATAACGGGAAAAAACAAACAAAAGCTTTTAATTTGTTATTTGTTTTATCAATTGAGGAGATTGTAAGTTTTCAAACTAATTTTTAAGCTAATATTTCTTTTGCTTAAATTCTTGTTATGCCAAGTTTCTTGGAAAATGAGAAAAAAATTATTCTTTATTTATTATTATGTTGCCTCTGTTTCCTTTATTTGTTTTTTTTTTAACTATTTAGTGCAGATAAAGTTTATTTAACAATTAAAATTTATTTTGTTATTATTTTTATTTAAGCTTTGCTATTAATTTTATTTTTATTTATTTTTTTGCTGTTTTCTTTTCTCTAACATTGAAATATTTATTGCAGCCGTTTAAATTTATTTATATTTCCAAAGAATACATTTTTTTTTTTTTTTTTTTTTAGCAAAATAAAACAAATGAAACTTGTGCAAACTTTGGGCTTTTTGTGGAATTTCAAATATTTGTTTTCGTGGGAATACAAAATAACTGTTAAAGATATAAATTATATTTTGCTAAAACGATGATATAAATTTAAAACCTTGAGTAAATAAGTGTGGCCACAATAATTTATTTTCGAAAAATAGCAGGTAGAGAAGAATAAGTTTAACCGATGGAAAATTGAGGGATTTCTTTTTTAGAGCAGAACTAGTTTAATATTATATGAGTTCTATGAAGTTCGGTTCACAATCAGTTCTACTTTAGTTTTAGTTCAGTTCCAAATCAGTTTTAGTTCAGTTCCAGTTCAGTTCTAACTCAATTCCAGTTTATTTAAATTTCAGTAATAGTTCAATTCTAGTTTAGTTCTAGTTCAGTTCCAGTTAATTTTTATTTCAGTTCTAGTTTAATTCTAGTTCAGTTCCAGTTCGGTTTTAGTTCAGCTTTAGTTCAGATCTAGTTCAGTTCAGCTTTAGTTCAATTCAGTTGTAGTTAAGTTTAAGTTCAGTTCTATTTTAACTATAGTTCAGTTTTAGTTCTGTTCTAGTTCAGTTTTAGTTCAATTCAGTTCCATTTTAGTTCTAGTTTAGTTCTACTTTAAATCTAGTTCAGTTTTATTTCAGCTGTAGTTCACTTTTAGTTCAGTTATAGTTCAGTTTTAGTTCATTTCAGTTCTAGTTCAGTTCAAGTTTACTTCTAATACAGTTCTATTTCAATTCTATTTTAGTTCTAGTTCAGTTTTAGTTCAGTTCTAGTTCAGTTTTAGTTCATTTCAGTTCTAGTTCAGTTCCTAAATAAATTCTAGTTAATTTTTAGTTCAGTTTTATATCAGTTCTAGTTCGGTTCTATTTCAGTTCCAAATCAGTTCTATTTCAATTTTAGCTCAGTTTTAGTTCAGTTTCAGTTTAATTCTAGTTAAGTTCTTTTTCAGTTATAGTTTAGTTCCAAATTAATTCTAATTCACTTCCAAATCAATTCGAGTTCAATTGTTATTTAGTTCTAAATCAGTTTAAGTTGAGTTCTGTTAATTTATAACTGAAACGTATACTTTTTGGGTCTAATTATATGGCAAGCTTAATGTTTAGCATTAGTTTTGCCAAAGTTGCCAGATTTTTTTGTAAGAAAATCAATCATTATAAAGTATAAAAAACTATCTATAACCTCGAAATTCTATTAACAATTTTTTCCATTATAATATAAAATTTACTGCATCAAATTCATTTTAAATTACATTCTTGTTAAATTAATTTAAAAATTTATTCGTTCAGAGAATTCAACTGTCAGTCAATTAGCAAATCGTTTAATTGATTACAAATGACGCCCAGTACACTCACAAAACACGTTTATGACAGTCATAATACTTTTAACACTTAATTAAGTTAATTTTTTCTCTCAATATTTTAATGCGTTACTTTTTGATGACAAAATGTTTATTTTGTTTGTAAAAGTATAAAAATTAAAGGCAGAAAAAAAAAACGAATTACGAAATTCGTAACTAAGTACTTAATGACGTTTTGGGGAACCTTAAATCTTTATTTGTGTTTAAGTATGATTACGAATAAATACAAGTTTAATGATCTTTTGGCACATATTTAATTTTTAAATTGTTTCGTAATTGTTTATTTTTATTAATTGGAGTAATATTTAATGAAATAAAACCTGTATTTTTATGGGGTAACAAATTTAGTTTATTTTTAAGTTAAAAATAATTTAAAAGAATTATTTTTATTATCAAACAAATATAAAGTGACGTAAAGTCTTTAAATAATGGTTAACGGGATTTTAAAATTTTAAAAATAGGACTTTGTGAAATAAAAATGAAATTGAAAAAAGATTCGGCTGTGCCGAATCTTTGATACCCTTCACCATATTACCATCTTACCATCTTATCGACATCATATTACCATATTACCGACAATTAATAAAATTTTCGCCTTAACGTATGCTTGCATATTTTCTAAATCTAAATTTTTTTCAAACTACGAAAATTTGAATATGAAAAAAAAAAACAATCATAACAGGCTTTGCTTTTAAAAAAGAAACAACAACAATTCCATATATATTTATTTTTGTATGTACAAACTGACTGAATACACAAAGAACAACAACAACACTGTTATTCATTATATTACTGCTGTTGCTAACTAAACTACTTGTCTATACAAAAAACAAAAAACGTCACTAATAGTCATTACAATGCTTAATATACATGTTTGTGTATGTATTTATGTATATTCTTAACAGATTTGTTTTAGTTTTTAAAAATAAACAACTACAATTCCATATATATTTATTTTTGTACAGACTGCATATACAAAGAACAACAACAACAATGTTATTCATTATATGACTGCTGTTTCTAACTAAACTACTTGTCTATACAAAAAACAAAAAACGTCACTAATAGTCATTACAATACTTAATATACATGTTTGTTGGTGTATTTATATTCTTAACAGATTTGTTTTTGGGCCATAACTCTGTTGATTATGAACGAATTTGGTTTATTAAAAAAACCGAAATTTTATAAAAATATTTATGACTGATCTATATAAAAATAAAAATCTATAGCTTGAACAAGGGCTTCAAAAATAAAAAATTCGTTTTCCCCGATATCTCAGTTATTACTGAACCGATTTATTTAATTTTTTCAGAACAAAAATTCAGAAAATAATTTTCGAGCCCCCTTTAAAAATTCGAAGTCCCTGGTATATGCAGAGGCTTCAGAAACTAAAAAACCGGTTCTAAAAACAGGTTTTTAAAGCATATCTCCACCATTTATAAACCGATCTTCCTGATTCAAAAAACTGAAATTTTATAAAAATATTTGTGACCGATCTGTATAAAAATAAAAATCTATAGCTTAAACCAAGGCTTCAAAAAATAAAAAATGCGTTTTGTCCGATATCTAAGTTATTACTGAACCGATTTATTTCATTTTTTCAGAACAAAAATTCAGAAAAAAATGTCCGAGAATTCTTTGTAAAAACGAAGTCCGTAGTGTATACAGAGGCTTCAGAAACTGGAAAACCGGTTCAAAAAACCGGTTTTTTGAACATATCTCCGCATTGTATGAACCTATCTTGCTGAATTCCAATAGCAAAATTCTCGAAAGCATTTCCGATCGTTTGACATACATATTATATATGTCAGTTATCGGTGGGCTTCATAAACGCCATTTCAACCGACACACGGACGGACGGACGGACATGGTCCAATCGTCATCGCTTCTTACAAGGATTCCGAAAATATAAACTTTTTTGCTCTCCGACGAAAATTGTGGAAATTACAAACGGAATGACAAACTTATATATACCCTTTACACCTGTGGTGAAGGGTATAATAATGAATATTCTGTTGAAAATAACTTATGCCTGATTACGTAGAATTTCTTAAGAAAGTTATTCATACATTGAGGAGCAGAATAAACAATTGTGAGTCATTTTAAAATTTATTAAAAATATCTAAAAACACAATTTTTGTCTGATACATTCATTTAAGTAATTTAATTTGAGATCTTGATTTGTAAAGAAACAAATAAATATGAAGTGACAAGTTTTCAATTTTTAAATTAAATTTAAATAAAAAGATATATATATTTTTTTATTATTTTATTATATAATTAATTCCCAGGAAAAATTTTAGAACATGTTCTAAAATCATTAGTTATAGAACTGATGTAATCAGAACCACTTCAGATTCTTTAATAACATCCTCAGAACTAGTGGTATCACAACCAATTCTGACACTAATGGAGAAGAACCTTATTCTGATTCTGAATTCGTTTTAAGGAATGTTTTAGAGAACTAGTGCTTAAGAACTAATTCTGTATGACTTCTAAATCACTTCCGAGAACAAATTACTGGTTCTCTAATGACTTCCTAGAACTTTTTAAAAAACTTTTATACAAAATTTCAAAAATTAAAAAATGAGTATTTTAAATATTCAATTGGTTTCAAAAGTAGCCTTTAGGAAGTAGTCCTTTAGAATAAAAAATAAAAAACAGATTCTGAAACCGTTCCCTAACGCTTCTATGGAACTAGTTCCAAATGTGACAATTTCGAACAAAAATCACTAATTAAAGATCTAGTTCTAGAACCGTTCCATAGAATGGGTACTGGCTAGCTAACACTTCCACAGAACTAGTTCTGGAGGTGACAATTTCAAACAAAAATCATTGGTCGTAACGCCAAAGTAGAACAAGTACAGGCTATTTTCATGTGTTCTGGAACTAGTTGTAGAACTGATACAATTTTTCCTGGGTTTTTAGGTTTTTTTAATTAATTAAATTAGTTTTTGTTCTTCAAAAATATATGAGAATTGTTATCCTGTCCCTTTTTCATTAAACTGGCATCACTTTTTTTTTGTAAATGACATTTGCTGTGTTGCCATCTGTACCATCACAGCATCACGTGGTGAGTATTATTAAATTCACCTTAAAACTCAATTGTTACACTGATAACCTCTTTATCAAAAAAAAATAGTTAAATAAAATAAAATTTATTTAAGTATTTTATTTTAAATAGTATGATTAAAACTAATGGAACTTTATTACTAATTAACAGCTGTTTAAGATTTTTATTAGATTAAGTATTGAAATTTGTCGATAGTCTAAAGTATCTTTTGAATTTAATTACAAATTTTTTTAAAGTTCACTAAACTTTTTCTTTTCAATTTCTTTAAATTTTATAAGTTTGTCATTTAATTAATTTTAATTTTATGTTACAACTTTAGCAATTGACGTCATTAACACGTGAATTATTTTGGGGGATTAAACTCTTAAGAACCTCCCAGTTAAGGTAAATTCTGTCTGGATTTTTTTTGTGTTTTGTGGGTTGACAAAGAGTTCAATGAATTTTCGTTTATGTCTGCAAGCGAATACAAAAACAAATTCGCTTAAAGAAAAACTTTTTTAGGCGTTAAAAAAAAAAGAAAAAAATTTATTTGAATTATTGTCTGGGTCTTTGACCAAGCCTAAAAACGATTTTTATACAAAAACAATATATTCCACATAAAAAATAAAATAAAACAAATTTAAATTAAAAAACGAAAAGTTTATAAAATTATCCTAAAAGCTTATAAAAAAAAAATAAAATCTAAAAATCAAGCAAACAACATCGTATGATGTTTTTTGTTTCAATTATAAGATTAAATTTTTTTGTATAAAAAAAGAAACAATAAAATCTTTTTATAGTAAAAAAAAGTCATAGTTCAATGATAATATTCTTACTAAGTCGCGAGCCATCATCATCATCTTCATTGATAATCATTTTTATAATTTTTTTTTTAAATTTATATTATACGCTTATTTGAATTCTTGATTATTAGCTATAAAATAAAAAACCATGGATTTTTTTCTAAACGTCAGTACTACTTATTATAACTAATTTGCTTTTTAGTATACGTCACTAGCAAATGGGCTGGTATTTTTAATTATTAATACTAGTTTGTAACATTTCATTTAAATAAGAAATTATTGTTTAAACATTAACTACTTGGTAAAAATGTTTTATTGATCTTAAGTTGAAATGAGAAATTCCCCAATCGACTATAACACAGTTTAAGTGGGGAAATTTCAAACAGTTGGGGGAAGTTTTTTATTCAAGAAAATTCCCATTTTTGGTGCAAATACTTTTACAAGTTTCTTTTTCTTTTTTACAACATTTAACTAAAATTAGTAAAACTAAATTCTGAAGCCATATTTTAGACAACAAAAATATTAAAACTAATTTCGAATTTTCGAACTTAACAAAATTTCATAGAATATTGCAAATGTATAATAAAAATTACAATTATGGAATGATTTACATCATTTTTAGCGAAGTTCGAAAAATTCCAAACCTTGATTTTCGA
This sequence comes from Protophormia terraenovae, assembly GCA_951394005.1. NCBI lineage: Eukaryota > Metazoa > Arthropoda > Insecta > Diptera > Calliphoridae > Protophormia > Protophormia terraenovae. The sequence goes on along the minus strand of OX596074.1, from coordinate 9,667,818 downwards.
AATTTCGAACTTAATTTCGAACTTTACAAAATTTATTAAATATTGCATATGTATAAGAAAAATTACATTTATGGAATAGTACATTGATTTACATTATTTTTAGTGAAGTTCGAAAAATTCTGAATATTAGTTTCGAATTTCCGACTCTTAAAAATATCAAATTAGAAAAAAATATAATTTAAAGTCATTTTCGAAATTTCGAACTTAATTTCGAATTTTCGAACTTTACAAAATTTATTAAGTACTGCAAATGTATAAGAAAAATTACATTTATGGAATAAAACATTGATTTACTTTAGTTTTAGCAAAGTTCGAAAAATTCTAAAGCTAAATTTCGAATTTTCGACTCTTAAAAATATCAAATTAGAAAAAAATATAATTTAAAGTCATTTTCGAAATTTCGAACTTAATTTCGAATTTTCGAACTTTACAAAATTTAGTAAATACTGCAAATGTATAAGAAAAATTACATTTATGGAATAAAACATTGATTTGCATCAGTTTTACCAAAGTTCGAAAAATTCCAAACCTTAATTTCAAATTTTCGACTATAATAAAAATATAATTTAAAGTCAGTTTCGAAATTTCGAACTTAATTTCGAATTTTCGAACTTAACAAAATTTCATAGAATACTGCAAACGCATAAGAAAAATTACATTTATGAAATAGAACATTGATTTATTCGGATTGATTGATCGGATTTTAGACTCTTAAAAATATCAAATTAGAAAGAAAATATAATTTAAAGTAATTTTCGAAATATCGAATTTTCGAACTTAACAAAATTTCATTAAATACTTTTATGGAATAGAACATTGATTTACATCAGTTTTAGCAAAGTTCGAAAAATTCAAAGCCTAAATAATAATTTTTTTGTCATGTTCGAAAATTCGAACTTGATTTAAAACATAAGGAAAACTAGAATTTTACATATAATTAAAAATCATTTTAAATTTTAGCCAAGTTCGAATTTTCAAATATTTCAAAAATTCGAACTTGGCCAAAATTGTATAAAACTTAATTCATTTGTGCATAAAAATTATAAAAATAATATAAATGAAGTATTTTTTGAATATAATTTTTAGACATGTCTGAATATTTTTAAATGAATTTCGAATTTTCGATCTTTAAAAAAATTTATAAAATTATGCAAATATGTTTAAAAAATATCAAAAATAATATAAAACTTTGATTTTTTATGATTTTTTGACATGTTCGAAAATTTAAAACTTTAATTTCAAATTTTTAAGATTAAAGATATTTTACAAATAAATTTTCAAAATATTGAAAATAATATAAAATATTGATTTTTCTAAGTTTTAATCATGTACCAAAATTCATACAAAAAAAGTTGAATAGTTATCGTTATTCATTTAAAAAATAAACGGACAGGTTTCTGGCACCTTTTTGAAAATCGGCCCTTTTAGGTAAAAAAACGTGTAAAAACTGTATTTTGGTACTTTTTAGTACCATATGTATCTTTGAAACCAATCAACATACTGATAAAATTTACATCGTATTCATAATTTATCATAGAACAAATTTGGTACTTTTTAAAAATTCGAACGTTTAAAGGGTAAAAATCGTATATACTTTTGTCCTTTTTTTCATAAAAATTTTATTTTTTGTATTTGACATAAACATAAGCGTATTCTAATATGGGATCCCACTATAATTTTTTCATTGGAATACAATTTTTGTTATATCCATGAGGAAGAATGAACCAAAAAGGTGTGAGGACATGTTTCTAAAATATTTTGTCTCTCTGTAATTATATGAAGAAAAAAAAAATATATTTTTTTACGTTCATACTTAGCATTGAAATTTAGTTTAGAAAATTTTTTAGGAAATTTCATTCATTGAAAATTTTCAAACACATAAAGTTGTAAAGGAAACGGAAGCTAAAATTTAAAGCAAAATAGTTTTTGAAAAATTTGGAAAAGCCGTGAATATTTTGAGGATTTATACATAGAGGAAGGAAAGATTTGAAAACAATAAAGTAAAAGAGAGAAAAAAGGTATTTATATTTTTTGTGTTTTTTTTTAGTTATATTTTTTGTGTTTTCTGTTAGGAACTCAAAAGATAAGATTCTACGTAGAATTGCAATAATTTGGGAAAGCAATTGTGATCTATTCAGGGTGATCCAACATTGCACCAAGATTTTTTTTACTATTTATAAGAAAAAGGAAAATAATAGTCAGTCAAATTGTACTGAAGTCTCAACGAAATCAAGTCTTTCAACAGAATCCAGTATAGAAAAAGCTTTTTCAAAAATAAATCTAGAGTTCTCAAGTTTCCTGGCAATATAAAGAAGATTTAAAATCTGATAACCTCATTTAAACTTACCTAACGTGAAAGTATCCTTACTTAAACATACCTAAAGTAAACTTAGTTCATCTTAAACCTAACGTAGAAGTTTCCAAACCTAAACCTAACGTAACTTTTTCCATACATAAACATAACGTTCCCTAAACATAACGTAAACTTATCATTTCTTAATTTAAAATATCTTACCATATCTTAATATAACTTAACTTAACGTATAAAATTTAATAATTTAAATAACTTTTTGTTTATTATACTTACCTAAATATTAATATTTTATTGGTCACCAAACCCAATTAAAAATAATGTAAAATCTAATTTTTTTATATATACAAATACACACACTTACACACACACTCACACACACAATTCACACAAACATACACACACATCTAGAAATGAAATAGAAATACAATTAATAAATACTTACCTTACTTATTTAACACATACTTAAACTTAAAATCTGAAATTTACGATACTTATAAAATAAAATCCGTCGACACCATAACCAACCTCTAAACTTCAGGCCTGTAGTCATCGAGGGAAATAAAATGTGGTGAGTGTTTACTTAGTAAATATATATTTGAAATATCAATCTTTAAAATAATATATAAATTCGTAATTTCGGGTTAATACAGTTAATAAATACAAGAAACCGTTAAATGAAACAAAAATGTTAGCTCTTTTTCTTATTATTAATTCACGTATAGATTAATATATTCATTATTTTTGTATTTTTGTTTCATTTAAACAGTTGCATTTATACTTTACTCTTTAACTTATATTAACTTACACTAATTTAACTTAAATATTTTACTATATTTATTATATTAATTTGTTTGGTGACATATTAAACTATGATTAGATTATTTGATTGTTACTTAGTAACTAAGTTTACTTTGTTCAAATAAATTACATTTTGTTTGTAATATGGACATTTAAATAATTACTTTTTACTTTTCGCGAAACATTTGAATCAGTTAGATAGAGTCGTCGTGGGTTATTCAGGATAATTTTAAGGAATAACATAGGTCATGGGCGGGTTAAGAGCAGAAAAGGTAAACAACATCTTAGACCTTTTCATATTAATATTTGCATCCTAGTTTTCATTTCTTTTATTATTTTTGTATCTATCTTTTAGTTTATATTTGATAGTCGTTTTCATAAATTTTCAAAATACTACCTAAGTTTAAATTTTATTGTAATGAGCTAACTCTATTTAGATAAAGAAACGAATCTCCCCATTTTCCGTTGAGCAAGGCTGGTGTTATAGGTAGTACCCTCTTTGGATAAATAGAGTACCAGTTTAACGTTCGTTACAAAGGGGGTAAAAACGGGAAATTACATTTTATTCAAACTCAACAATGAATTTTCAATTATATTAAATCTAGAAACATGAAATTAATTAAATGTGGATAAGATTTCACAAGAGTGGAATTTGTGGTACTTAAAGTAATTGGTCCTGTGGATAAAAATTTAAGAGGAGGGACTTTATGGAACTTTTTTGTTATTCTAATCGTACTTTTTGAATTTCCTGTAATATTTAACTTAAAAACATTAAATTAAATATGCATGGTCCTATGTGGGAAAGAATTCACAAGAGTGGGTGTGTGGTACTTTTTTATTCTTCTAATGGTACTTTTTGAATTTTCTATAATTATGAACATAGAAACATGAAATTAAAAATATTTGGTCCTAAGTAAATGAAAATCCATAAATCCATAAACTTTTTGAATTTTCTATAAAATTTAACCTAGAAACATGAAATTAAAAATATGTGGCCCTAAGTGAGTAAGAATTCTTATTAAATATGTCTTTTAGTGTATTCAAAAACCGAAACCGAAAACCGGTTTTTGAATTTTAAAAAACCGGCCGGTTTTGAATAATTTCTACTTTCGAATTATTCGACATGCCGGTTTTTTTCTGTCGGTTAACCGGTTTTTCAATGGAAGGTACTTTTTAGGTTTTTCACTAAAACAACCAGTGTTTTTTCATTTATTATATTTTCATAATGTATATTATTCAATTATATGTAAATATTCACATTCACGTAGATACAATTTATACCAAAAAGCTAATTAGCGAAGAAAATCAAGATACTGAAGATTCATCGGAAGATGAATATGATTACGACGATATCCAAAACACAAAAGCGGGTATCAATATTGATAATACTTTAACAATCTGTTGCGAAGTCAAAGACGCAATTAGAAAATTAGGTAAATATGTAAAACTCTTCAATAAATCGAGTGAAAAGCTAAAAGAATTTCAAAATTTTATACAAAAGCAAAAAGGTAAAGTGCTACGATTAATTTGGGACGTAAAACACATATGGAACTCTTTGTCAAAAATGATTGAACAGTTTTTAAGAATCAACAAATGTTTTAATCATGCGTTGTTAGCATACACGCATCCACGGGTAGGGAAAAAAGGAAATTTCCCTCCCCAAAATGAAATCACTTAATGAAAAATCTGTACTAAATCGTACAATTTAAGGAATCAGCTAAGAAAATCGTTCTATTTTCCTCCCCCAAAAGCTTGAGCTGGATCCGCGCCTGGTTGTTAGAGTTTGGTATAAGTCCCTTTACAAATCTTTAAAAAGATGCATTAGATAATCTTTTAACTTTTTAACCATTAGAAATTGCTATTAAGGAACTTTCAAAAGATTCTGCAACTCTAATAGAGGGAGAAGCAATTCATAAGTTTTTGTATACTAATTTGAAAAAAATTAACACTAAATACGTTGTAGATACACTTACTGTTTATTTAAGTTCAGGAAAATTGCGATGTAACGAATATTTTGAAATGCACCCATAAAAACTTAAACTAAAGAATTCGCTGTTGATTTTATAATCGTCTATTTTTAAATGATGTAGATGAAAATACAGATACTGATAATGATTCAAGTTTGAATTCTGAAAATTCGAATAAGGAGTGCGTTCGAAAAATCTTAACATATATAATATTCAATAACTTGGAAATAGTTGATCTTAGAGTTTTTGTTCTTTTTTTATTTAATTGATAATTTATTACAGATCACAGAAAAATATAACTTTTATAGTTCTAACCACTACTTATGAACTTGTGGACCATTATTGGTAACCCTTCCGTTAGAGATTTGATAGTTGCTTGAGTCACTTTTTTGGAACAGTGTGCACATCTTCTCTTAAAATCTTCGGTGTTTTGGGACATCTTTTTTGTGCTCTTTAATTCACTTTTCACAAGAGCTCAATATCTCTCCACTGGTCTAAGCTATGGACAATTTGGAAAACTGACCTCACTTGGTACAAAAACTATGTTATTGTTTTGGTACCACTCCAGAGCTTTCTTACCGTAGTGACATGATACCAAATCGGGCCAATAACGTGTGGACACGTTGTGTTTTCTTACGAAAGAAGTCTTTTTGCAAATATTCCTTAACGCATATTTTGGTATTTATAGGTCCGAATGTATCAAATGACTTTCCTGTTTTGCCGCTTGTTATACCAGGAATTTTTTAAGAATTGTTTTCTGCTTTTGGGTCCTAAACTTATCTTTAACATTGCCTCGAGCATTAACAATAAAAACTTTTGACACAGAAGCTGCGAAAGTTCTGCCAGCTCATACGTTTTTTCTTCAATTATGAAACTTTAGTATTTTTGTTTGAAATTTATTTTTAATTTCCGTGTCCTATTCTTGGCTTTGCAGCTTTCCTATTTGGAACTTTTTGGACTTTATATGTTATTAGCTCTGCTTTCAATATGCTTTCAATTTTCTGGCCTTCCCAATATCATGTGTGCCTTTTTTTCTTTCCGAACCAGGTTTCATATCAATGGTCAAATTCTCCTAATACTTTTTAATAACATTAGAAACAGTATGACGGCAGAAATTTAGTTCTGTGTCCAATTATTTGTAGGACGTATTTGAATTTATTTAAAATCTTTTTAATAATTTGTAGCACGTACATCTTTTTCGTCACTCATTTTGATGAAAATTACGACAAATCAATATGGTTGTTATTAAAAATAATAACTGACGTATTTTTCCATGATAACTAGATCAAAAAAATGTTTAATATTGGTTCCAGAGATACAAGCCGATCGGTTCCAAAACGGTTTCGCGCCGGCGCCGTTTTCATCGGCTCACATCGGCTCAAAATCAGCCGCCGACATTTTTAAATTTTTATTCAAATTCAACAAAAAACATATTTTACTATCTTATTCGAAGAAGTGAATGCTACGGCTCCATCTATTATTATAATTTTACTAACATATGATAAATTTATTAGAATTAAGGATAATAGAACGTATAAAAGTAAAATAATAATTAATAAATGATGAAATCCTCACTTCTATTTCAACTATTTTAAGTTTTTTGTACATGGGGTGCACCTGTGCGGCACAATGTAATATTTACTAAATCCAAGCCGAAAATTTAGCCGCCGCCGAATGAGTTTAATTTGCGCCGCCGCCTCCGATTAAAAAGTACAGCGTCGCCGCCGCCGAAAATTTTGCCTCGGCTTGTTTCTCTGACTGGTTCCGAAAAAAATTATGAGGCAAAACGTATGTTAAGATTTTTTCGATCGCACTCCTTAGCTTTATTAGTGATTTAAGTTACACCATAAACATCATTAAAAACCTTAAAAAAATACCTACAATAACATTCTTCGTTATATGACGACTTCTTATACCTAGACAAATGCAACAAAGGAACAGAAAAGTATATTGTTGTCTTCTGACAATTTACCCAACCTCCACTAATTGAACGTGTATTTTCAATTTCCAGTTTAATAAAAAATAAACAAAAAAATAAAATAAAATAAAAAATCGGCTCAAATTTCATTATTTGTATATTATTTTTAAAATATTAATTTAAAAATAAAATCTTTAGTTAATATTAAAAAAAAATGAATTAAAATAAATACTAATTCTTGTTTACAAAAAATATTAATTTAAAAAAATTTAATTTATCCCAGGAAAAATTTTATAACGTTCTAAAATCATTAGTTCTACAACTGGTATAATCACAACCACTTCAGATTCTTTAATAACAACCTTAGAACTAGCGGTTTCACAACTAATTCTGGGACTCGTTGACTTGAAACTTATTATGATTCTAAATTCGTTTAAGAGAATGATTTTGAGAACTAGTGCTTAAAAACTAATTCTGTATGACTTCTACATCACTTCTCTGTGCAAACTACTGGTTCCCAATGACTTCCTTGAACTGTTAAAAAAACTCGAACAAAAAATTTAAAAATTTCAAGAACTTAATTAAAACAACCAGAAGAGTTTAACAAAATTATATTTATTTAGAAAGTGGTCTCTAGGAAATGGCTCTTTAGAATTAAAAAAAAGTTTTTTTCATGCCTTCTGGAACTAGTTGTAGAACTAATAAAATTTTTCCTGGGATATCACTTTTTAAGAATTGATATTTTTTAAATAACAAATGTTATGAAAAAATAAAAAAATAATAAAATGTTTTTATAAATTTATAATTATTAAATAAAAACCGGTTAACCGGTTTTTTTTACACAAAACCGTATTCGAAACCGTCCTTATGATGGTAGGTATTATAAATAAATAAATAAATAAATAAATAAATAAATAAATAAATAAATAAATAAATAAATAAATAAATAAATAAATAAATAAATAAATAAATAAATAAATAAATAAATAAATAAATAAATAAATAAATAAATAAATAAATAAATAAATAAATAAATAAATAAATAAATAAATAAATAAATAAATAAATAAATAAATAAATAAATAAATAAATAAATAAATAAATAAATAAATAAATAAATAAATAAATAAATAAATAAATAAATAAATAAATAAATAAATAAATAAATAAATAAATAAATAAATAAATAAATAAATAAATAAATAAATAAATAAATAAATAAATAAATAAATAAATAAATAAATAAATAAATAAATAAATAAATAAATAAATAAATAAATAAATAAATAAATAAATAAATAAATAAATAAATAAATAAATAAATAAATAAATAAATAAATAAGTAAATAAATAAATAAATAAATAAATAAATAAATAAATAAATAAATAAATAAATAAATAAATAAATAAATAAATAAATAAATAAATAAATAAATAAATAAATAAATGAATAAATAAATAAATAAATAAATAAATAAATAAATAAATAAATAAATAAATAAGTAAATAAATTAAATAAATAAATAAATAATTAAATTAAAATAATAATTAAGATAAATAAAACAAAAAAATTATTAATTAATAAATTTGGAGTAAAAAATATTCTTTATAAGTTTAACATATTTTATATTCATAATAGTATTTAGTAGTATTTATAAAATTCGTTCATAATGAATTAAATTAATATTGAATTATATTTTTATTAGTAGTTACTATATTTAGTAAAAGAAAACAAAACAATTTCACATAGTTTTGTTAATAATAAAATAATACATATTTATTTTTGTTTTCAAACTTACTTTATAGTGGGAAATTAGGTTAAAAACTTAAGGGGGTTTTAAAAAATTCGCAACACGTCAGAAAAATTGAATTAATCAGCATTTTTTCTTGAAACTTAAATTATTAATAATATAAAAAATACCACAAAAATAAAGACAACGGATGTGCGTCACTTCTTTTGATCTAACTCTCTCTCGCTCTGTCTTATGGCCGCATTTATCAGTCATCAGTCAATAAACTTTATTTTTGTTTTAGGTCTTTCATTTCTTAATCATTTTTAGCATCTGTAAAAAATAATAATTAATAATAATAATGAAAAAAATCACACCATATGTTAAACACATTGTGTGGTTTTATAAATTGTATTGTTAAAATTTTTCTTAGTTTTAATTTAAAGCGTTTGGGCGAGTAATTCTGGGAAAGTGAATAGTTTTTTTTAAATGCGACAGTTGGCTATTTTTGTAAAATCAATAAATGAATATTAAAAAGAAAAATTACGTTTTAAGTTTATTAAGTCAAATAACAAAAAAAAAAAAAAACTATTGTTAATATGAATTAAATTACTTATTAAAGGAAAAGTTATTAGGTTTTTATGGTGTAATTCTAGGAAATTTAATGATATTGGTAAAATATTATAAAGTAATTTATATGGGTTTTATACACTTAAATAATTATTAAAAATAATATATTTTAATAATTCATAATAATAATTCACTATGAACTGATAACTTATTAAACATGAGTTGCCATATTTAATAAATAGAAGAAACAATAATATGGCGGCATATTTACGGCGCCAACAATTTTTATAAAGTTCTTTGAATGGCCATGAACTTTTTTCTTCTTTTTGCCATTGCAAAACCTCAAAAAGATACAAGAAATATGCTAAATTTAATTTATTTTTTAAGAATATAAAAAAAAACAAAAAAATCAAATTCAAAGCATAAAATTAGAATATCAATTATATGAAAAAATTTTTTTGATGCATTTTGATTAAGACACATAAGAAAAATGTGAGTGAACTTTTTTAAAAACAAAATGTTAGAGATAGCTCTTAAAAGAGAATTTTTTTTTTTCTTGATGCAATTTGAAATAACGATTTCAAATGTTCAAATAGACATTTGTTTATGTCTTATGTGTAGAAAGACTGCACACACGTCAATAACTTTTTGTTTAAATTATAATATTAAAGAATTGTTTTCCTTTTTGCTGCTATTTTTATTTTGCCAACCATTGATTAAAATCAATTAAAATTATATAAAACATATGAAAAATTTATCACTATACAAATGGTATTTAATAAATCTTCTTTTTGTTATATTATTTTCAATAAATTTGGTGCAAAATTGACGTCATTTGAAGTCTTCTGACCTTTTTCTTTAAATGTTTTAAAGAAATTTTGTAAAAACAAGAAAAAAAGAATAACAATAAATAAATCGTAGATGTCCAACAAATTGTTGTATTATAATAAATAAAAAATTTATTTATTTATTTAAATAAAAATAGATTTTTTTATTTTTATTTAAATGGGTGTTGTGTTGTTGTTTTGAACTTGGATTTATGTTTTGTTTTTGTTGAAACTGAATAATTCTGGAATTTAAATTAAAGCAAAATTTAAATACAAAAAAAAAAAAATAAAATAAAACGTTTTTAGAAAGCAAATATCACGTTTGTATGATAATTAAAGTCTAGTTAAATGCTGGAGGTTTGGAAATGAAAAATAAAACTTAATATGTAAAAATGTATATATGTCATTCCATCGGTGGTCATTAATTTTCTCAAGGCAACCGATAACTAAAAGGCTTATGTTATGCATGAATATATCGGCTAAAGTTATAGGAATTTTGCTATTTAAAATCTTTAAGATTGTGGTGTAAATAGCTGTGTAAAAGATTTTTTTTTAGATCTACATTTTAATACTTTTATTTTTATTTTCCAATCTGTTAGAAATTTTCAGCGTATATAGTAAAAACTCCAAATCACATTGTTTTCAACTTTCACCCTTTCAGCCCTAAAACTAACTCGCTTTTCAGCAGGGACCGTAAAAAACATTTTCTCTCGAATTTTTATTTTGCGAATTTTTGTATTCATTTGATTTGTATTTTGGCGATTTTTTGTAATTGAGGAATTTTTCATATTTATATGATTTTTAACATTTACTAAGAGATTTATTAGTTATGTGGTAATTTTTTGTATTAAGTAGGGACCGAAGTAAGATATTAAGAACAATTTGGTAGAATATAAATAAATTACTAAGGACTGCGCACGAAAAAATCCGTGCATGCTCTTGGGCTTATAACTTTTGATGTGATGAAAACTAAATAATTCTGTTAACTGGTTTATATTTGTCATTATGCTCACTAGTCATGTGCTAAGTTTCATGGTTGTAGCGAACTAGTTTTTTTTTTTTTTTAATGAAAATTGAACAAAAAAACACCAAAACACATAATTTAAATTTTTCATGAAATCTTACATCGCACAGTGGGGCAGAATCGAAATTTTTTGGAAATAAATCTGTAACTTCTGATCGGCTGGTTGGATTTGCATGAATATAGTATAGGCATAGCAGAGGAGAGTTCAATGTTAAGTTTAGAGGGGGAACCGAACATACCCTTCAGGAGCGGAGCTAAAGGGGCTCAATGTTGGGTACCTCTGACAACAGAAAATTCCAAAAACATTGTATTATTGTGGATGTCAAAAACCATATATATATAAAATATTTGTTCCCTTAGCCAATGTTCGAATGTGCGTTTGTGCAAAAATACACAAAAAATGGAATTTTCCGTGACTTATACAACTTTAGTTAAGTGGCATAGTTTCGGTTCTATAATTGATTTCAATCTTTTTCTGTATAACGAAGAATTATGTCAGCTAAGCGATGTAATTTAGACGAAAAAAATCGAGTTTATACTTTTTCTGATTTTTGAAATTAAAGTAAAATTTTTGTAAAAAAGTGGATTTTTGATAAACTCTAAATATTTTATCTGTAATAAAATCTTTGTTATTAAAGATATCTTAACAAAATTTTCGGTGGATGTAGACTTTATTGTATAAAATGAGAAAGTGAAAAAAACTTTAAGATTTATGTAAAAGGAATCCCACAATTCCCAAACAAAAGCCGAAAATCCCAAAAATGGGTTTTTTCACATTTTCGGCTATAAAATCCACATTTTTTCGAAGTCCCGTAAATTTTTATTGAAAACTTTTAACAACACATTGGTGATTCTTAAACTGCATTCCGTTTGCTGATTCGTGCTTTGGGATTTGAGAAAATGTAGACTAAAGTCAAAACTTTCATATAAAATGGGTCGAATTCGGGAGAGTGTTTACCTTGATCATTTGAGTTATTGGGCAATTAAAGTCTTCTCTGTGAAGATACCTTTCAGAAAAGTATAAAATTATTATATGTTGTTAAAGAAAATTTTAGTTTAGAGAGAAAAGAGTGTAGATACTTTTTCGGCCAAAAAAAACACAAAAAGTCGTGATTTTTGCAATTTTCAAATTCAAAATCGTTTATTTTTGGACTCGGTAAAGATATCGACTTGCAATTTTTTTTATTCAATAGATAATTTTGTTCTCTAATTAGCTAAAGAAAAAACAAATAAAATCGGTCGGAAATACTGGGATATATATGAAAAAACCTGGATCAAGAACATGCAAGATTGAGGTACTTAAAAATTCAAATAACTCAAAAACTATAAGAGATAAATTTGACAAGCATGTTTTTTGTAGGTCTTATTAGTGCCTACAATAATCTATAAAAGTATTTGAAATCGGACGAGAAATAAAAATTTGGCAAGCGATTAAAAAAATTGTATGTCAGAGGTACCAGAATTTGAGCCCCTTTAGCTCCGCCCCTGAAGGGTATGTTCGGTCCCCCTTCTAAACTTAACATTGAACACTCCTCTGCTATGCCTATACCAAATTTCATACAAATCCAACCAGCCGATCAGAAGTTACAGATTTATTTTCAAAAAATTTCGATTCTGCCCCACTGTGCATCGGTCATATAAAACAATTGCTAAGAAGGCAGTTGTGTAAAAAAATACAGTTTCTTGGGTCACAATATTATACAAAGAAGTCGTGGTCACTGAATGGAAATCTGGTAGTGGAAGGAAAATAGTATCTTCAGGATCCGTTTTTTTTTTTTTTTTTTTTTTTCTGCCCTGTTCTCCCTTCTTCTCATTACAGCAACAAAACAATGGAGTGGTAATAAAGAAATTGTTAGTATTTGTACAGAAAGATGCTAATCCATCAAATTGTCCGGAACTCCGAGCAATTGCAAGATACATATTGGGCTCTAGTAAAAAATAATTTAAAGAACATTAAAAGCTCAGCTTAACATGAAGCGGAGTTTAAAAATAGGTGGGCTTATTCGAGCAAAAAAGTGAACGAAACACAATAAAATCTTTAGTTGGATGAATTCTGTAAAATACCAGATATTTCCTTAAAACAATAAAACAAATAATTAACTCTTTTATGTTTAGAACTTGAACATAACAGTCATTAATAAAAATATAATTTTTAAAAAATTCGCCTATTGGTTTATTTTCTATAAGCAGATTTGCATGCACGAATTTTTTCGTGCGCAGTTCTTAATTTGTATTCTAGCAAATTTTTTGTATTTTAACTTTTATTAAATTATAATTTTTATAATTATGATTTTGTCATTCCGTGTGTAACATGTCGAAAAAATCATTTAAGACCCCATAAAGTCCTGGTTAGACTCTGAGTCGATCTAGTTATGTCCGTCCGTCTGTCTGTCTGTTGAAAGCAGTATAGGGCTCGAACGGGACAACCTAGGGCGCAGAGAAACAAGCCGAGGCAAAAATTTTCGGCTGCGGCGGCGCAAATTAAACCTATACGGCGGCGGCTAAATTTTCGGCTGAGATATAGTAAATACTACATTGTAAGTAAAATTATAATAATAGATGGAGCCACCGCATTCACTTCTTCGAATAAGATAGAAAGATATGTTTTTTTGTTGAATTTGAATAAAAATTTAAAAATTTCGGCGGCTGATTTTGAGCCGATGAAAACGGTGGCGGCGCATGACTTAGAAAATTACACGACGGCGGCGCGAAACTGGCTTGAAGCCGATCGGCTTGTATCTCTGCTAGGGCGACGAAAATGGGCTCAAATATTTATAAATCTTATATAAGATTTGCTTGGTATTGAAAATGAACAAAATCGGTTAACAAACAAAAAAGTTATGGGCCAAATACTAGGAACACAGGGTGTCCGTTGTAACTTCATTTCATACTTTTCTGCTAATATCTCTTAAACAAAAGCATGTACGACAACGAAATTTTGTACAGATAGTTTGAGGATCAATGTTAAGTCGGAAACAAAAAATGGGCGTGGTCCGCCCACTTTACCACCGTACTTTAACGTAAAATTTGTTGTTATATTCGGTCAAGCCGAATATTTTTTTATTCTATTGATTTTTTATTTATTTATTTTTGATAATTAAACGATTTTTAGTAATATGAGAAATTTAGATTTATTACACTGGTCGACAAAAAAATTTTTCTTCGTGCTCCTTCAAAAAATATGTGGACTAAATGGAATTCCGCATGATAAACTCGAATCGGCTTTCTGTTTTTTATCCATCAGGTCTAGATTTTTTTTTTTATGGGTCTAATTTTTTGCCCTAAATAAGCCGATTACTCGAGTATATTTCACTTTAACTCGAGAACGCTATGCACGATTTATATAAATGATACAGCAAAATATATATGTATACATGGCTATTTTTACTTAACTGTGAATAAAATCAAGATTTGTGCATCAATTTTGAAGATACATATCTTATTTTATTTGCCAGCTTTAAGATAAAGATGATAAACTGATACATTTTTGATGTTTTCATTTATCAAAAGAAATTTTAGTAACAAAAAAAATCTAAAATTTTGTATAAAAAAGTTTTTTTTCGGACATTTATTTCAAAATAACTCCGAAACTATTGAGCACATAAAAAAATAAAGTTTGGGTGATTTGAAGATATTTTTAGTACGCATCTTTTGGTATATCACTTATGTCAATCCTTCACACCGTTCTTTAGTTATAAGGAAATATGCTAGAGTAATGGCCTTGCTATAGGCGAAATATTAATCACGCCCATAACAAAAAAATCCAGAACTGATGGAATAAAACTGAAAGCAGTTTCGTGTTTAGCATATCAAAATGCATCAAGTTCAACTATTCGTCTTTGGGGCAGGATTTTTTTGTCGACCAGTGTAATAATAAAAATTTGGTGGAAGTATTTTTTATACCCACCATTAAAAAGATGGGGGGTATATTGATTTTGTCATTCTGTGTGTAACATGTCGAAGGAATCATCTAAGACCCCACAAAGTATATATTTTCTGTGTCCTGGTTAGATTCTGAGTCGATCTAGCTATGTCTGTCCGTCTGTTGAAAGCAGGATAGGGCACGAACGGATCAACGTAAGGAGACGAAATTTGGCACAAATGTTTATCTTATATAAGGTTTGTTTGGGATTGAAAATGGGCAAAATCGGTTAAGAAACAAAAAAGTTATGGACTAAAAACTAGAAACACAGGGTGTCCGTTTTATACTTTTCTGCTGATATTTCTTCAACAAAAGCATGTACGACAACGAAATTTTGTACATATAGTTCGGGGATCGATATAAACTCGGAAACCAAAAATGGGCGTGGTCCGCCCACTTTACCGCCCACCTCCCATATAAGGTGAAAATCAACGAAATTGAGTTCAAATATTTAAAGGACCAATGTAAACTCGGAAACAAAAAATGGGCGTGGTCCACCTCCTTCTATATAATGCAAAATTTGAAAAAGTTGATGGTGGGTATATAGATTCAGCCGGGACGAATATAACATTCGCGCTTGTTTTAATTTGAAATTTTATATCTTTTAGAAATTAAACGTTTAAAAGCAAAATAAAAATAATTTGTAGCCAAAAACTGATATTTTGTTATAAACAAATTATATTCCCAATTTTTATGGGAAAATTCCCAAACTCGGAAACTTTTGGTTTTAGTATTAAAAATGTTAACTTCTTGTTGGTATAAAATAAAAAATAAACATTTTTGTTTTTTTAATTAAAAAAATTTTTAATTCCCAAAAGATATTGAAGGAATTCCCTTTAAGGGAATTTTTATTTTTAATTAGGAATTTAATATTCCTTAAGAAATTTTAAGATTTATAGGCCAAATTTTTATTGTAGCTTTATAAAATTTAATTTCCAGTTTATTTTTAAAAATTCCCTAACTGGGGAAGTTTTTATTTGAATGTTGAGAAGAAATATGTGCTTTTTTGTTGCTAGATATAAAAAAAAAGATAAAATTGTTAATTTGTATTTTAGGATTAAACGTTTTAACTTTTTGATGATAAAAATTAAAAATTAACATTTTAAGAAATATTGAATTTTTAAATTCCAAAAAAAATTAAAATCTCCTCTAAGGGAATTTTTATTTTTAATTAGTATTTTAATATTATTTAAGAAATTTAAAGATTCTAAGGTAAAAAGTAATGTTTTATAAGTGAAATACTTATAGCAGTTTTATAAAATATAATTCCTAATTTGTTTACAGAAATTTCCAAACTGGGGAAATTTTTATTTTAATATTGGGAAGAAAAAAAGATTTTAAATATTAAGCATTTTTTATTGAATTTAAATTTATTTTAAACTAACAACTACTATTTAACCTGCCATATCAAAAACTGACTGACTCATTAATATAAATAAATTAAACATTTTCTAGCACCTTTTCCAAAGCACACACACCTTTATTTTAGTTTCCCCCTTACGAAAATAGAATTTTTATTTATTAATTTGGCTCCAGCTACTTATTAAAATTCTTAAGGCATATATTGGGATTACACATTTACAATATTATTTTTACTGTGATATTAAATAAATATAAAAAAACTGTGTCTATGAACACTAACTAAATATTTATAAATGAAATTAATATTAATTGAATAAAAACAAACAACATTTTATTTTATTATAAAGTTGACAATTAATGACGTAAATCAAGGAGTTGTGGGATTGAATTAATAATTGCAAAAAATTTTTAGTGATTTAAAAAAATTACCGGCATAATTCACGTGTTTAAAGTGTGTAAAAATAATTATAAAGGTTTTTTTTTTATAAATTACAAAAATTATAGAAAATCATTTTATTAGCTGAGGTTGTTGTGAAAAAATCGCTAAAATTGTCATCTGGCAACTTTGTTGAAACACATTTTGATTTGCAAATTTTGTGACCTACTCCAATATATATTTTTGTTATATTAATATTTGTTTTTTTATTATTTCTAATACGTTTTATTAACAAAATAATCATTTCTCTGACTTTTACGTTTCAAAATCAAAATAACAACACTTTTTTTTAAGGAAACAATAAAAACAAAAACAATCGATAACAAAACAATGATGACTATATTTGTAAAAAAAAACATTTTAAAATGCTAACAAAAAAAAAAGCGCCATAACAAATTTAATAATTTAAACAAACAAAATAACTTCATTTGTCATGTAAACATAGCAGACAAACAAACAATAAGAAAATAAATAAATAAACAAACAAATATTTTCATTACAACTTACATACATACAAATAACCTCAAATACGTCATTGAAAATGTCCCTCCTCTAGGCGTATGACAAACAAACAAACCATGTTACCATCTTGATCTTAATTTTTGTTATTCTTATTGCCATCTGTCTTCTTTTTTTCTTTCTTACATAAGTAATTGTTTCTCAAGAAAATTCCAAAAACCAAACGTCAATATTTTGCATTGAAAATAAACACGGTTGTAGTGACCTCGACTTGTTTTAATTTATTTTATAGAGAAAAAAAAAAAAATTTAAAGGATTTTGACACGAGTGATGAGTGAATTAATAAATTTTTTTCTTTTGCAATTTTTTTTACTCCATTTAAATGTTTACATTTAAACACACATACGTAAATATTTATGTAAATATATTTCTAGTTAGAAAAAAAGAATCGTCTGAAAAAAATAAATAAATAAATTGAATAACATTTGTATTGTTGATTTTTTTCTTTTGCTTATTTTGTGTGCATTTGTTTAGATTTTGTAAACAACAATAAATGCATGTAAACAAAAGATAAAATTAAATTGTCCCACAAAAGAAAAAAACTACAATAAAAGCGTTAAAGCGACAGGCACCCATACTTAAATACATATAGTTTAAAAAATAGGATAAAAAAATTTACTAAAATAAAGAAAACCGAAATTAGCTCAATCAATAAACTTTTGAAAAACATTATAAAAATTTTCCCAAAACAGCTGCAAATTTAAATAAAATTTACGATAAGTGTAATAGAATTATATTGCACCCAAAATTTAAATAGAAATTAGCAAATTCTAGAAAGTTAAAAACAAAATTTGTTAAAATAATAAACTTTTAGATGACACTACAAAGCTAAATAAAAAAGAAATGTTAAGGATATAAGAAAAATGTACCTAATGATCACTAATATAACACGAAAAAATTTATTTTTAAAATTGTTTCTTATTTTTTATTAATAAATATTTATAATTTTTTAACAATTTTATCAAATAAATAAAACCGATATTAGTTTAATAAAAAAAACTAATGAACAATTTATAAACTTTTTCCTAAAATAACTGTAAATTGTGAAAAAATTTAAGTTAATCCGTATAAATTTTACATAAAAATAGTAGAGAAATTAGCGAATTTAAAAAATGAGAAAAATCAAAACTATTTTAATTAAAAAATGTATTAATGACATTCCAAAACTTTTTGAAATTTCAGATAATCTTAGGAACAAATTTAATTGATTTATTTATAACAAAAATAATAGTTTATTTTTAATTATTATTTACGTATTATTCATAAATATTTATAATTTTTAAAATATTTTGCACAAGTAAATAAAGCCGAATTTGGCCCAATAAATAAAATAGAAGTTTGCGAATTCAGAAAGTAACAAAAACCAAAATTACTTTAAATATTAAACTTTTAAATGGCACTAAAAAATTTAAAGTATAAATATTCAAAATACTTAAGAAAACGATAAAAATATATATATGATACCCTACACCATTGCGATTGTGCACTAAAATGGACCTAATATCGGACCTATGACAATCTTTAAACCGATCCTTATGAAACTAGTCTCGATTTCTGGTTATATTAAACTTATTTCAAATATTACCATAATACTGTCATTTACGTGATTTTCAAAAGTGGGTCTTATATGGGAGCTATACCTAATTGTGGACCGATCTTCCTGAAATTTTGTATAGAACTATTTGTATAGAACTTATTCCTACCGAATTTTATTGAAATAGTGACATAGATAAGGCATTTGTTATCGTTAGAAAACCTTATTTCGGGGAGTATTTGTAAGGAATCGAGGTGAAATAATGAACCGATCATGACCAATTTCAATAGTATTTGTCGTTATGCCAAAATAAACATATGTATGTGGCAAATTTCATCAAATTATCTTTAAAATTGCGACCTGTACTTCGTGCATAAGGTTTACATGAACAGACAACCAGCCAGCCAGCCAGACGGACGTACATCTTTAAATCAACTCAGAAAGTGATTCTGGGATATTTTTTCAGCGCGTTACAAACATCAGCACACACATAATACCTCAACCACCTTTGGTGGTGTAGGACATACAAATTATTTAAAAAATTGTGAAAATACGTTTTTAAATGGTTGCTTAATTTTTATTTAATTTATTTTTTTTTACTGTTATTTATTAAATTATTGTATCTGCCTTTACTTCTTAGCCATGGTTGGCAGATGGTTCTTAGTGCAGTGGTAAATCGCTTCTACGAAGCCTTGTTTCAGATTGAGTTCTGGATAACAATCTTGCTAGCGGGTTGGGATGCTGTTGTAATTTACAGGCATATCTCCCTCTAATTTTTTCAAATTCTTCTTTTACTAATGTTACTTCTAAGTCTCTGTGGATGTTCTCGTTCCTTATGCACCATGGCGCGCCTGTCATAGTCCTAAGAATTTTCGATTGTGCCCTCTGTATAAGATCAATACTAGTGTTACTAGTTCCCATAATTGGATACCATACGTCCAATTTGGTTTTAAGATAGTCTTATACAGGATGACTTTACAGTCAAGGCTTAATTTGATTTGTTGGTGATCAGCCAATGGAGATTGGAAGCTTTAATTTTCATATGAAGCCTCTTGGCTTAAATGTGACGACGCCATGTAAGACGTCTGTCTAAATGAATACCAAGGTAATTTACATGATCAGATTGTGGGATATTTACGTTGTTAAGCGAAACTGGTGGACAGTTGCCTCTCCTTAATGCAAACGTAACGTGTTTACTTTTGAGTTCATTTACTCGTATTCTCCAATTTTTCAACCACGTCTACACATTTTTAAGGTATTTATCTAATTTTCTAGATGCTATACATGGGTCCACGTGAGAACTTAAAATAGCAGTATCATCGGCAAATTTTGATATAGTCAAGCTGGTACTTATAGGTAAATCCGAGGTGTAAATTAGATACAGCAATGGTCCAAGGACACTGCCCTGTGGAACTCCAGCACTAATTGCATAATTTTCCGTAATATAGTCATACTGTTTTATTTAAATGTCCCAGAAAAATGTTTAGAACACATTCTAAAATCATTAGTTCTAGAACTGGTGTAATCAGAACTCCTTCAGATTCTTTAATAACATCCTTTGAGCTAGTGGTAACGCAACCAATTCTGGCACTCATGGATTAGAACCTTTTTATGATTCTCAATTAGTTTTAAAGAATGGTTTTGAGAACTAATAGTGGAAGGCCAATGTACGCGTCACGCGGCAACGGGCGGAAGCATTATTACCAGCTTAAAAATTAATCAATTGTTTACAATAAAGTGAGAAAGAAAAATTTGAGAACACTGTCATAAATTTAATCTGGCAATGCTGTTACACGCGGCAACGCGTCAAAGTTGAATTTTTTTTCAACTTTTTTTATATGGACCGCGTGAAAACATGATCAGCTGATGGCCGCGTGTTACGCGTTCCGCGTACATTGGCCTTCCACTATAATGCTTAAGAACTAATTCTGTATGACTTCTACATCACTTCTCTGAGCAAATGACTTCCTAAAACTTGAATAAAAAAATTCAAAAACTTAATATAAAAAAATTATATTGATTTAAAAAATGGTTACTAGGAAATTGTTCATTAGAATAAAAAATAAATAAAAAAACAGGTTCTGAAACTATTCCCTAACGCTTCTATGGCATGAGTTCTGAATATGATAATTTCGCACGAAAATCATTGATTGAAGAACTGGTTTTATAACAGTTCCATAGAATGGGTACTGGTACTTCTTAAGGAATGGTAAATCGATTTCGATTTTAGTCGAAAATCGATTTTCAGGGGAAAAAAATCGGTTGTTTGCAATCGATTTTATGTCAACGATTTTATACTGAAATCGATTATTTAGTTTTAAAAATCGATTTTGTTTTAAAAAGTTTAGAAAAATATGTACAATTATAAAAATCTTATATATTAATTTTTTTTCTTTTGTAATAATAAAGTTATGTTAAATCAGTTCTATTACGAATCAAAATTAAAAAAAAAAAATCGTCTAAATCCTCCGAAGGATTAAAAAATTAAAACATTTTATCCAAATATTAATGAAATAGCTCGAAAATTTTTGGAAATACTGGCAATATCAGTACTGTGTAAACGTCTATTCTTATAATAGCCCAACAAAGAATAGGCTTAGTAGTGAGCATTGATTTAAATGTAAGGCTTTTTTACAACGCCTTACTGAAGATGGATTTGATGGATAAATTAAATATTCAGATTTCTATTTTATATACATAACTTTTATACATGTATTATTTGTGACCTGCATATTTGAGGTCATTTCATAGGTTTATTTTTTAGTTGTTTTTGATATACATACATTTTATTTCACTTTATCAATAAAAAATCGATTTCAAAATATAATCGATTTTGGGGACCGATTAATCGATTTTGAAAATCGAAATGAAAAAAGTTGATCGTAAAATCGAAAATCGATTTTTGGCATTGTTTACCATTCCCTAGTACTTCTACAGAACTAGTTCTAGAAAAATAAAAAGAATATAAAAAAAATCTCAAAGATAACGTTTTTCACCAAAAATTTAATTCATTAAATAATATTTATTTATACTTAATAATTTCTTTAATTATTATTTATTTTTTATTTATTTATTTATTTATTTATTTATTTATATATTTTATATATATATTTTATTATTTATTTATTTATTTATTTATATAAATGTTAATATTCTCTCATATATCATATCATAACAAGGCTGCCATAACGCTACGTCCAAACTAGCCTTTTTCTTCTTCGCACAAGAATAAAACGTTGGCAGAGCAATACACACAATTTTTTTCATTTTGTTTTCAATGGCTTCGATACTTTTACGTGCAGAGCCTCTTCTTCCGCATACAAAATGACGTTTGATGGCAGACATGGTTGCTCTAACAATTGTGCGAACAAAAACAAAACTTGAACAAGTTGAGTCCACACTAACCAAATCCATGTGCGCACAACATTTTGTTTAAAGTGCGTGTAGACCGCAAATAAGAACAATTCTTGCCATATAACCAAAGAAAAAATTAACTCTATCGCCTAACGCTCTCATTCTAACTCAATTTCCTTCTCCTTACTTAACTACTAACAAAAATCTCAAAGCGCGACAAAAAGCACATGTCGGTACGCGTGCGCTGCTATAAACTTTTTACTCCAAATCAACTACAAAGACTGCGTAGACAATTTTGCATTAAATTACAATAAAAGTCAATATTCTTGTCAAAGGTCACCGTCATTTGTTTCGTTTAATTTTTTTTTTTTTTTTATTCAAGTAAACTAAACATGAAACAGATACTTGACAGTGGATTTACTTATTTAGTCAGCCAGTCAGTCAAGCAGACAGCTGTTTAAATGAAGGCAGTTGGCTTTTCGTATAAATATGTGAAAATACTATGATTATAATGCAAACAACAAAAAGAAAATAAAAAAATGATACTAAATATGTATAAAAAAAGAAAATAAATTTATATGAATGAATTTTAAAATTTAAGCATAAGTAAGACACGTTTTATGCAATACTCAATAAATTTCTTAAATGATAATGAAATTATTTATATTATTAAATTAAATTTTAATTACTTATTAGTTAAATGAGTAAATTGAACTTGTATTTACAAAATTTCTTGATAATGTTATCAATTTATGATTAGAGAGGAGGAGCCGGCCGTTGTGTTATTTATTTAAATTTTGATTTTTGTTTAAGTGCATGAGTCCTTAAATGTACTATTTATGTTTGTATGAATATTAAGTGATAAGTTAGGTTTAAATTGTGATTTAATTTGATAAGAATTTTAATAAATATACAATAAGAGTTTTTTTATTTGTAATTGTATTAAATTAAGCACAATGGGATTGTTCATTAAAATATTTGTTAGAATATAAATGAAAAAATTCAATTTTTAAAAGTTGTCCCCGGACTGGAATTTTAGATATTTTGGTGCCAGAATTCTATTGGAATTACTCTACTTTTTTTTAAATTTTATTTAGATCCAAATATTAAGATTAATTCTCTTGATCTTGACTTCACAGTCGTAGAATCAAGATGTGTCGAATTCTTATTAAAAAAAATTCCGTAATATATTCTTTTCATTTATATTTAATTCCTAACAAAAGCCAATTAAATTGTTTATTTTAACAAATCACATTTTAAATATGTTCTCAAAGTCGTCATATAAAGAAGCAAAAATAAATCCAAACACACACTTGACGATCATGATCACAATGATGACACTATCTCAACAAAATTTTCTCACTGATACAATAGCTGAAATGCGTTCTTCATATTACAGTAACATTAAACAAATAAAAAGGCGACACAATAAGTTTTTTTTTATTAAATATTTTTTTTTTTTTTATTTTTATTATTTAATTCTGCTTAATATTATGATCAATGCTAATACAATTTATAACCAATTATGACTACAATAGCACTTGCTAAACACCACCACGACGACAATGATAACGTCCAATAATTGTTATTTAACCTATAGCCACTGTTGGGATACAATGTCATGGTGGCAATTAATTTTAAATCTTTTAGTGGACTTATAGAATTTTCTGTTATTTCATTTATAGTTTTGTTATTTAAAAGATCATTATCAATATCATCACTATCACCCATAGAGGTATTTAGAGTATCATCATTTGGCGTATCAAATTTGTCCGATTCGGTGGAATAATTGGGGAATTCAACTGAAAACAGAAAATTAGTGTTATACATAATTATTTCTAAAGAAAATACTATTATAAAAATTTTTTTCTAAGGAAAAAAGAGCTATACACAATTTTTTCTAAAAAAAAAAACCTTATACACAATTTTTTCTCAAGAAAAAAGTATTATACTCAATTAAAAAGTGTTATACATAATTTGTTCTTAATAAAAAAAAGTGTTATACACAATTTTTTCTAAAGAAAAAATGTTGTACGCAATTTTTTCTCAAGAAAATACTGTAATACACAATTTTTTCTCAAGAAAAAACTGTTATACACAATTTTTTCTAAAGAAAAAACTGTTATACACATTTTTTTCTAAGGAAAAACTGTAATACACAATATTTTCTAAAGAAAAAACTGTTATATACAATTTTTCTAAAGAAAAACTCTTATACACAATTTTTTCTACAGAAGAAACTGTAATACATAATTTTTTCTAAAGAAAAAACTGTTATATGCAATTTTTTCTACAGGAAAAACTAATACACAATTTTTTCTAAAGAAAAAACTGTTATATACAATTTTTTTTAAAGAAAAAAACTGTTATACACAATTTTTTCCAAAGAAAAAACTGTTATACACAATTTTTTCTAAAGAAAAAACTCATACATAATTTTTTTTAAAGAAAAAACTTTTATACACAATTTTTTCTAAAGAAGAAACCGTTATACAAAATTTTTTCTAAAGAAAAAAACTGTTATACACAATTTTTTCTGAAGAAAAAACACACAATTTTTTTTTTAAAGAAAAACCTGTTATATACAATTTTTTCTAAAGAAAAAGATATCTCGTAAGGAAAAATTGTGTATAACAGTTTTTTCTTTGGATATCTCGTTAGAAAAAACTGTTATACACAATTTTTTCCAAAGAAAAAACTGTTATACACAATTTTTTCTAAAGAAAAAACTATTATATACAATTTTTTCCAAAGAAAAAACTGGTATATGTAATTTTTTCTAAAGAAAAAACTGTTATACACAATTTGTTCTAAAGAAAAAACTGTTATGCGCAATATTTTCTACAGAAAAAACTATTATACAAAATTTTTCTAGAGAAAAAACTGTTACATACCATTTTTTCTAAAGAAAAAAGTTTTATACACAATTATTTCTAAAGAAAAAACTGTTATACACAATTTTTTCTAAAGAAAAAACTGTTATACACAATTTTTTCTAAAGAAAAAGATTCTATGCAAAATTTTTTTCTAAAGAAAAACTGATATACACATTTTTTTTTAAGAAAAAATTGTTATATCCACTTTCTTCTAAAGAAAAAACAGTTATACACAATTTTTTCTCAAGAGAAAGTATTATACACAAATTTTTCTAAAAAAAGAAAAAGTGTTATATACAATTTTTTCTAAAAAAGAATAAAAGGTAACACTATTTTTTCTAAAGAAAAAACTCTTGTAAACCTTTTTTTAAAGGAAAGACTGTTATACACAATTTTTTCTAAAGAAAAAATTAAAATATATATATACTATTTTTTCTAAAGAAAAAACTGTTATACTCAATTTCTTCCAAAGAAAAAACTGTTATAGACAATTTTTTCTAAATAAAAAATAGTAATTCACAATTTTTCTAAAGAAAAACCTGTTATACACAATTTTTTCTAAAGAAAGAAGTATTATACACAGTTTTTTTTTAAGAAAAAGCTTGTATGCACAATTTTTCTAAAGAATTTTTTCCAAAGAAAAAACTGTAATACAAAATTTTTCTAAAGAGAAAACTGTTATACACAATTTTTTCAAAAGAAAAACTGTTGTAAAAAATTTTTCTTAAGAAAAAACCGTTATACACAATTTTTTCTAAAGAAAAAACTTTTATGCACAATGTTTTCTAAAAAAAAGCTTTTATGCACAATTTTTCTGAAGAAAAAACCGGTATACACAATTTTTTCTAAAAGAAAAGAAAAACGGTAACACAAAAATTTTATACACAATTTTTTCTAAACTGGTTTACACAATTTTTTTTTAAACTGGTTTACACAATTTTTTCTAAAGAAAATGCTGTTATATACAATTTTTCCAAAGAAACAATTGTTATATAACATTTTTTCTAAAGAAAAACTGTTTTACAAACTTTTTTATTAAGAAAAAAACTGTTATATACAATTTTTTCTAAAGAAAAAGTGCTCTTCACAATTATTTTTCTCAAGAAAAAAGTGTTATACATAATTTTTTCTCAAGAAAAAAGTGTTATACACCATTTTTTCTAAATATATTTTTATTTTAATTAATTTATATAAAATATTTACCCTCTCCTCCTGTGGCGAATCTTAAAATTTTACTACTATCACTCCAGCCATAATGATTACGGGCCAAAACTACCACTTGATAAATACTTGCGGGATGTAGACCATGCAGGGTATAGGTGGTGGTGTAAATCGGACCTGTAAAGAAAAATATAATGAAACATTTTTTTTTTAATTTATAATACATTTTTATTTGTGCTGTTTTTAATTTTTGATCGGCGATTTTTTTATTATTTTGTATAAATTTAAATTACATTTAAAATTTTAATGAAAAAATAATTTATTTTGTAAATTTCTATCAAACTTATGAATAATTTACTTCAATTATTTATTTTTTACTGTTTTTAAACACTTTTAATCAAAAGTCGTTTAAAAAGCTTTTAAAAACATCTGGTAACTTTATTTTCTTTTATTACAAGTAATTTTAGTGGTGCCATAGAATTTTACGGTAAATCGTTTTTTTCCACCAAATAGAGGTTTTTGTATTTTAAAAGTAAATTAAGACTTTATAATTATTAATTTAGCATAATGAAACGATAATTTAAATAAAATATATATCAAGGAAATGCAAGACACAATTTCCTTTTTGGAAATAAAAAAATTTCTAAAATAAAATTAAATCAAAATATAAAAATTCGAAAATTTTTTTGTACGAAATATTTTATGTTAAACTGTTTTGAAATCGTCATTAAAACACCCACGCTTAACTAAATTACATCACAAACCCCTGAGAATTTTTTCCTTTCCAAATTAAATAAATAAAAATATTTACCTATTGAAATCGAAGAGGGTATTGTCAACTCTGTCCATTCCGCCGTATATTGTGTAGTCACCGTAGTTGTTGTTGTATAAATAAAACTGCTATCTGAAAATGTAAAAAAAAGCACACACATTCCCCCTCTCAATTAATCAATTAATCTTAATATACACTTTACGTTGTTACACTTACCAGATGGTACTTGTCTAAATTTAAGTTTAAATTCAATAATTGGCGAATAACTTTCTGTTTGCCATACTAATATATGTGCCGTGGGACTTTGCATGTCAGGGCTTATTTTAAATGTACAGGGCATTGGACGAAAAGTTACTTCCATATAAGCACTTTGTACACCAATAGTATTTTCAGCTCTACATTCGTACATTCCCATATCAGATTCTCGGGCATTTTTCAATATTAATGAATGTTTCATATCGGAATAGTAACGTTGGCCGGTGGTAAGATTAAGAGGCTGTTGTTCATTGTCTTGACGTCCGAAATAGGGACCATATGTAATAGGTTTGCCGGCATGGAACCAACGAATTTTGGCCAGAGGAGCGGATTCAACGAAACATTCTAGTTGTAGGCGGCCACCAATTTTGGAATAATAGATTTTTCGTGGTGTATGGATTTCAGGAGAAACTAAAGGGGGAGAGAAGGGAAGAACATTTATTAAAAGTACAATTTAATGGTATTCAAATCTGAAACTTAAAATAAACTAAAACGGTACATTATGCTAGCATCAATACAAAGAAAGAAATAATTAATGGATAAGTTAAATATTGTTACAGCAAGTCTTAAAATTTTGATATACCGTATATCTTAAGTACTATTTCATCAAAAGTCTAAATATTTTGCAGGATTAACTTTCTAATCAAATATTTGCTTTGCATGGTACACCCCCCTGCAAAGCAAATATTCCTTACGAGATATCTACAAAAAATTGTAGACAAAATTTCATATAAAATTTTGAATAGGGAGGAGGGGAAGTAGACCTCATATAAAGTAAATATTAGATATGGTATCAAAAGTGATAGCGAAGCGCACTGGGTGAAGTAAGTTTAAAATAAAAATATTAAAATCTCTTTGTAAACTTGTATTTTTTTTATTAAATTAATAATTTCGCCTCTTATTTTTTTTTAATCCATCGTTTTGTTTTTCAAAATATGTGATTTATTTATTTATTTAGTCTTGTAATGTTGTTTCTTTGAGTTTTGATTAAGTCATATGAAATAGTCTAGTCAGACTATACCATAGTCTAGCCAGATTATACCTTAGTCTAGTCACACTATACAATAGTCTAGTCACACTATACAATAATCTAGTCACACTATACAATAGTCTAGTCACACTATACAATAGTCTAGTCAGACTAGTCATATATTAGAATATTTTGGCAGGACTATAGTAAAGTGTGACACTATACAATAATCTAGTCACACTATACAATAGTCTAGTCAGACTATACCTTAGTCTAGTCACGCTATATAATAGTCTAGTCACACTATACAATATAATCTAGTCACACTATACAATAGTCTAGCCACACTATACAATAGTCTAGTCAGGCTATAAAATAGTCTAATCAGACTATACAATAGTCTAGTCATATATTATAATAGTTTGACTAGACAATAGTAAAGTGTGACTAGTATAGTCTGACTAGACTATAGTCTGCTTATTTATTTATTTATTTATTTATTTATTTATTTATTTATTTATTTATTTATTTGTTTATTTATTTATTTATTTATTTATTTATTTATTTATTTATTTATTTATTTATTTATTTATTTATTTATTTATTTATTTATTTATTTATTTATTTATTTATTTATTTATTTATTTATTTATTTATTTATTTATTTATTTATTTATTTATTTATTTATTTATTTATTTATTTATTTATTTATTTATTTATTTATTTATTTATTTATTTATTTATTTATTTATTTATTTATTTATTTATTTATTTATTTATTTATTTATTTATTCATTTACTTATGTATTTATTTATTTAGTCATAATAAAAAAAATAATATTTTCCACCAAAGAATAGATTTTTCATTAAAAAAATAATTTTGAATGAAAAGAAATTTTTCACAAAAAAAAAAATATATATTAAAATAAAATAAAAAAATTTTTGTTTATAAAACGATTTTCCCAAAACAAAAAAAAAAAACGAATTTGCCCTAAGAATTTGTTTATGATTTATTTCACTTTAATTTCCATTCTACTTACACAACACCATCAGCTCCACACCATCCGAAACCGCTTGACCCACACCATTCTGACCCGTACACTCTATCATTCCCGACATATTACGGGATTTTATTTCCACAACATGAATCTGGCGATTACCCACCAAATAATCAATAATCGTTTCGTTATTATGCGTCCATGTTACAGCTGGTTGTGGTACACCTTCAGCTTCACAGATTACCTCTAAAACAGCTCCTACCGGTAGTTCAATAAAACCACTAGGTGTAGTATAAATTCTAGGAGCATATTGTACCTCTATGGCATGAGGCTGGACAGCTTTACCATCTGCGGTAATAATTTCACAATAATATTTGCCCGTATCCTCTGCTTGGACATTCATAACTTCTAAACTTCCATTAGCTAGTAAATGGAAACGATCCATGAAGACCGGTTCCGATTGGGGAGATTCCAAGAGGAAATCTTCATCTTTAAGCCAACGTACCGAGAGGTAGGATACTAAAAGTTTAAGGGTGGTTGGTTTTTTAAATATTTATTTTTTATTTTTTTTTTATTTTTTTTTTTTTTTTTTTTTTCTTAAATTTTGTTTAAAATATTTTTTATTTTTTTTTTTATTTTACTTTTTTAAACACTTACACTTATAACCACAGGGTAATAATACGGTATCATTTTCATAGGTTTTCACTGTAGTGGGTACTGTATAAAAGTCCCTACTATATAATTCTTCATTTTGCATTAGACTTATTTCATGGGCTGTAGTTAAAAGTAAGCAATTAATAAACAATATTATAAACAAATTTTTTACACATTTCAACCCCATGTTATATATTTTTTTAATAAAAATTTAATTTTTTTCTCTTTTATAATTAACAAAATTTCTTCAAATCTTCTTTTTTTATTTTTAGAATTTATCTTTAATTTTTTTTTAAACCGCTTGAGCCCAACGCTCAATATGAACTGTTTAATTTGAAGATGTCGTCAGATCTTGATCTTGTCATTTTGGTCACCATTTTTCACGATATTTTCTTGCTCATATACTACTAATAATAAAAACAACAACAAAAAGTATCAAATGGACAGACGGTCATACAAATAGTTTTTTTTTATACACGAATATATGTTCTACAATAACAAAATATTCAACAATAACAAAAAAATAATACTTGAACTAATAATAAATAATTGTTCGCCTGCGCATTTATTATTGTTGTTGTTATTGTTATTTTGTTGTTATTATTATTCAATTAAGACGTGCTTTTGTTGCAGAGGTGCAGATAATATGTGTGCGCTTCATATTGAATTTATGTGCAAGTGTGTGCGCCTCTTTCTTTTTTTCTATACTTGCAGAAATGTAAGAAGAGAACCATTTATTATTAGTGTTTTCCTGTGACATTTCTTTAGTCAATAGGCCCCCATCAAATACTATCATCATTTATTTAGTTTTGATACAAAGAATGTTTTCTTTTTATGTTTTGTGAAAAGAAATCGTGTAGCTTAAAAAGGCGGTTTTTTCAAATTCTTGAAATTAATTCGACAGATTGAACTTTGCCTTCTGTTTTTTTTTTTTTCTTTTTTTCAATACAAATGTACTTTGGATTTATTGTTTTAAAGCAGTACAAATTTCAAAAAGAAATTTTGATAATGAAAATAATAAAAATGCACTAAAAAAATATTACTATTTTTTTATACTCACACATTTTATTAAAAAAATGTTTATAATAACGCCCATTTTAGGAAACTTTTAGAAATTTAAAGGATTTAGTATTATATTGATAAATATCTTATAATTATTATAATATATTTAAAAATAGTCTTATCAGACTATAATAAAGGCTCAGTAGACTATAATATTGTCTCAGTAGACTATAATATAGGCTCAGTAGACTTAAAATATACTATAGTCTAGTCAGACTATACTAGTCTAGCCATGGTCTATTCAGACTATACTATGGTCTATTCAGACTATACTATAGTCCAGTCAGACTATACTATAGTTTAGTCAGACTATACTATAATCTAGTCAGACTATACTATAGTCTAGTCAGACTATACTATAGTCTAGTCAGACTATACTATAGTCTAGTCAGATTATACTATAGTCTAGTCAGACTATACTATAGTCTAGTCAGACTATACTATAGTCTACTGACACTACACTATAGCATATTAAGACAATAATATAGTCTAGTCAGACTATACTATAGCATATTCAGACTATAATATGGTCTAATCAGACTATACAGTGATATATTCAGACTATACAGTCGTCTAACCAGACTATACAGTAGTCTTGTCAGACTATACAGAAGTCTAGTCAGACTATACTATAGTCTAGTCAGACTATCCTATAGTCTATTCAGACTATACTATAGTCTAGTCAGACTATACTATAGTCTAGTCAGACTATACTGTAGTCTAGTCAGACTATACTATAGTCTAGTCAGACTATACTATAGTCCAGTCAGACTATACAATAGTCTAGTCAGACTATACTTTAGTCTAGTCAGACTATACAACAGTTTAGTCAAACTATATTATCATATCCAGACTATAAAAAAGTGGGACTAGACTACAAAATAGTCTCATTTAATTATAATATGGTCTGTCTAGACTATAGTAAAGTCTGACAGCATAGTCAAGTGTTCGAAAGTGTGAGTATACTATATTGTAGTCTGACTAGCCTATACTATAGTCTTTTTAGACTATAGTATAGTCTGTTTAGACTATACTTTGGTCTTTTTAGAGTATAATCTGATTAATGTGTTTTTTTTTTTTTTTCACTTGTACCAACCACGGTTTAAGTCATTGAAAAATTTAATTGAAAAGCTGTTGCTACGTTGTTTGCATGTCTTTCTTTTTTTCTTGTAAATTATTAAAGGCATATGACTTTTTAAATATTTTCTTTTTTGTAAATTTATTTTTATAACAACATTTCCATTTTATTATTCTATTCTTTGTTTTGCATAAAAAGCGCGTCACACAATTTGGTGCCAGTGAATTATTATCGCACAACAATGCAGACTATACTATAGTCTAGTCAGACTATACTGTAGTCTAGTCAGACTATACTATAGTCTAGTCAGACTATACTATAGTCCAGTCAGACTATACAATAGTCTAGTCAGACTATACTTTAGTCTAGTCAGACTATACAACAGTTTAGTCAAACTATATTATCATATCCAGACTATAAAAAAGTGGGACTAGACTACAAAATAGTCTCATTTAATTATAATATGGTCTGTCTAGACTATAGTAAAGTCTGACAGCATAGTCAAGTGTTCGAAAGTGTGAGTATACTATATTGTAGTCTGACTAGCCTATACTATAGTCTTTTTAGACTATAGTATAGTCTGTTTAGACTATACTTTGGTCTTTTTAGAGTATAATCTGATTAATGTTTTTTTTTTTTTTTTCACTTGTACCAACCACGGTTTAAGTCATTGAAAAATTTAATTGAAAAGCTGTTGCTACGTTGTTTGCATGTCTTTCTTTTTTTCTTGTAAATTATTAAAGGCATATGACTTTTTAAATATTTTCTTTTTTGTAAATTTATTTTTATAACAACATTTCCATTTTATTATTCTATTTTTTGTTTTGCATAAAAAGCGCGTCACACAATTTGGTGCCAGTGAATTATTATCACACAACAATGCATTTTCATTTGTAATAAATCAATTTTTATTAATTATCAACAGCAAAAATAATATTTATATACTTATTTTTATTAAAAATAACATTTTTATCAATAAAGTAAATTAAAAAATAAATTTTTTAATGGTAACAGCCATGTAGAACAATTTAATATAGTAACTCTATTAATCAGAAAGTAGCATAATAGGTTTTTATTTTCCAATAATTATGGAAAAACTTTTTCTTTATAAAATCGCATAAATAGAAGTAATTTTTTTTTTAATTTATGGTAATTATTTTAGAAGTCTTTTAAGAAATCTTAAGTTCTTTAAGTTTATAATAAAACTTTCAGTTTTATTTTAATTTTAATAAAACGTCAGCATGATTATACAATCTGAAGAATGGTTCCATAAATTCTATCATTTTTATTGTGATAATATGCATATATATTTTTTTAATTCTTATTTAAAAACAAATATATTTAAATAAAAATTTCCTATTTCATTCATTTCTATTGTTTTTATTATATTTTTATATATATATATATATATACATATAAATATAACTTAAACAAATTGGGAATTTATGCATGTTATATGTATACAGAATTAATTATACTATTTTAATTAATTTAAATAACACATCAAGCGAGTGTTTGGTTTTATTTTTATCATCATAAATAAATGGATGGACTGGACAGTTGTTTAAACCAAACAAAACTGGATGAACGTGAATAATTGTCTATGCAAAGTATTCCCTCTCTAGACTATTAAAAAACGTGATTATTAGTTTATGTCTTACAAAAAATAAATACAATATTTATTTTCAAATTTTGTTTCATTTCAAATAGATCGTTTTTATGCAATTAAGTTTTTATTTGTTAAAATTCTATAAATAAATATAAACAATAAAATATATGAAATAGGATACAGTTTCATTTCGAAAGACAATTAAATTTAAAAAATGTCATTAACACGTCCATCAATGTAGAATTATACTATAAAATATTTAATAAATAAGAAACTAGCACCACTCTCAGCATTGTTTAGTTGGAGCAATTTTAATTGTGAATAAAATAAGTAAATGTGAAAATTATAAAATAATTTTTATATTTAAATAGTTTTCTCTTTATGCGAAACTATTTCTTTTAATAAATAAGTAAAAGACATAGTTTTGCAATCTTTATTTGTAATAAGCATTTATAAATAGTTTTTCATAAATTTTTAAATAGAGTGGGAAAGGGAAATAATGAACAAATATTATAATAAATAAATCTTTGGATCATAAACAGCCTATGCAACAATTATTTTTCAAAATTAGTTTCAAAATTTCTACCTGTATTTCAATTGCAATGTTTACATCGACGTACAAATAGACGGACAATTTCACACAGAAAAAAGTAAAAATGCACTTCAATTATGAAATTTGTAATATTAATTAATTTTTAATTGATTTTGATCCAATCATCAGAATGATAATATTAATAATAATTGATATTATTATTACTTCTTTTCCTTAAATAGATACAATGAGCTGGAAATTTTTGAAAATTGACTTAAATTTATTTTATTTCTGTACTATTATAGACAAATATTTAATTTTTCTTTATATTTTATTAACAGCTGTCAATTTATTAAAAAAAAAAAAAACTTTAAACCAATTAGAAAATTGATTATATTAATAAATCATATAATTAAATTCCCATATAAAGTTAATTAATAATTTTATTAAAAAATTATTTGAAATATTTTTTTCTGTGCAGGAAGTGATTATGAGTCGATTGTTAAACTTTACGGTGGATCTTAGAAATTAATTTGGATCAGTGCAAACATCATCACAAACGCTAATACCTACCCCACTATAAAGGTGTAGGGTATAAAAAAGCATTAAAAAATACAAATATAAAATAATCTTCAAAAATTAAAAAAAAAAAAAAAGAATCAAAAATAAAGCAATAAAAAATCTATAAATAAACATTAAAAGCTTTTAAGAGATAGGAATTTAGCATCAATATAAAAAAAAATAATATTTTTTAGATTAAAAACAAAAAAAATCAATTTTTAAAAACTCTATCGCTTCTATATTGCTGGGGGCCTTAGTCAGATCAGAAAAAACTCTTTATTAAAAGATTTGTATATTAGCATAATCAAATTTGCAACATATACATTTTTTAAGATCTTTTCCGTAAAATTAAATGCCAAAATTTAATTTTAAAATATGCTCCTTTAAATTAAAACTTAAAAATGTTTGTTCTCTTATTATTTTTATTTTTTTATTAAATTGTTTGAATTTGATTTTTTAGAGCGTTATTTATTCGTTAACGGAAATGAGATTTTTTTTGACAATTAATACGTGTCAATAACAATGAAATGAAGATGCATGATATTAAAATAATATTTATAAAATAAATGCAAAATATTTTTATAATTCGGCTGTTTTAAATTTACCGAAATTTTATTAGAGGATTTTAAAATGATAACAAAGTGGATTAAAAAAGTCTAAACTGAGAACATTTAAATGAAATTAATATTAAACTTAACAAAAGAAAGTGTTGTATGATTGAAGATATTTTAAGGCTTTACAAAATCTACGATTGAGGTCTTTTTAGAACTATATAAACGACAATAAATAAATAGGTTTAGAGATGTGTACACTGAAAAAAGTAATTTCAATGAATGAAGTACATTAAATGAAATTCATTAATTTTTTTCCAAAAAATTATTAACTTAATGTAGAAATTCATTGCTTCAATGAAAATATTCAATGAAATTATTACCGCTAT
Source organism: Protophormia terraenovae (assembly GCA_951394005.1). NCBI lineage: Eukaryota > Metazoa > Arthropoda > Insecta > Diptera > Calliphoridae > Protophormia > Protophormia terraenovae. The sequence continues at coordinate 9,632,074 of OX596074.1, read as the reverse complement.
TATAAACATTACATTGAAACCATTCATTAAATTTATTTCTTATTACAATAGGTAAATTAGTTAATTGATTTAATGTATTAGTTCATTGAATTGATTTATTCAATGTACTAATACATTGATTTAATTAAGAAGAAGCATTACACAATGAACATAAGCATTGAACCAATGATAAATTTCATTAAATTATATTAAAATAAATGATTTCTAACGGGAAATAAAGTAAACTGAAAACAAATACAACTCAGTTTTCTTTTATCTTTTAACAAGAAATGACGCGTTTTAAACAAAAGCAAAAAGTAAAAAAATTAGTGTTATTTTAAAAACGAAAATAATTAAAAACTAAATAAGATAAATCGAATTAAATAAATAAATATTCGAGCTCTAGGTCTTTATGTTTATTTATTGTAACATTTATTCAATATTTCGACATCCTTTGGATATCATCTTCAGGAATGAGTAACAATTAAATGGTATCAATTACTTGATACCATACCATTACTTCAAGTAATTGATACCATTTAATTGTTACTCATTCCTGAAGATGATATCCAAAGGATGTCGAAATATTGAATAAATGTAACAATAAATAAACATAAAGACCTAGAGCTCGAATATTTATTTATTTAATTTTTGATTAAACAGAAAGGTCGAAGAACAATACACAGATTATAAATCGAATTATTAAAATACATAAATATAATTTATTCGCAAAGGAGAAGTCGAGCAGTATAATTGAATACACCAAATTAAATTAATTACCCAAAAGAAGGAATTTGGAGACTTGCCTTCATAACATGTAAGTTTAATAATGTTTATGATTTTAAACAGTTTTTAAATATTACATTTCATTTATATTTATGTAGATAAAAACACTAAGATGCAGAAGAATGTGTTATTAGCCTTAAATACCAGGGTTTCAAAAAATATTGCGATTTCAAAATCAAGAGGATTCGATTCGTAAGTATACATAAATATATGAAATATTTTGATTGAATTCTTAATAAAAATATATTACAGACTAATCAAGATTTGAATGCTACATCTGGTGATCGTCAAAATAAGGAAATTTCTATAGACCAAAAAGATTTAAAGGTAACTAGTTCAAATATTTTAAGCAATTGAACGAATTTTAAAAATTTATAAACTTTATTTGTTAAGGATAATGCTGTAGTTATATTAATGTGACATCTAAATGGATATTCCATACCATCATTGAGCAATATGGAGGACAACAGGAATTACTATCTATATATATAAAAGAGTAACGTGACTGACTGACTGACTGACTGATTCATCATCCCACAGCCCAAACGGCTGAAGCTAGAGAGACGAAATTTGGAACGTAGGTAGTTCTCCCTCTGTATAGATCCACTAAGACGGATTTTTGGAAATTCGGTTGTTTAGGGGGTAAAAAAGGGTAAAAACGGGTAAAATCGGTAACCTTATATCTCCCAAACTAATAAAGATACAAAAAAAGTTGAATAGTTATCGTTATTCATTTAAAAAATAATTGGACAGGTGTCTGGTACTTTTTTTAAAATCGGCCCTTTTAGGGAGAAAACGGGTAAAAACTGTATTTTGGTACTTTTTTGGCACCATATGTATCTTTGAAACCAATCAACATACAGATAAAACTTATGTCGTATTCATAACTTGTCAAAAAATGAGAAATACAAATTTGGTACTTTTTAGAAATTCAGATGTTTAAGGGGTAAAAATCGTACCTATTTTTGGTACTTTTTTCATAAAACATTTTTCTATATTTATTGAAATATTTATATGAGTATTTTAATATGGGATACCACTACAATTTAGAAATTTATTGGAATACAATTTTTGATACTTCGATGGGTGAAAAAAAAGTACCAAAAAAAGGGGTAAAGGCGGGAAATTACATTTTATTCAAACTCAATAATGAATTTTCAATTACATTAAACATAGGAACATGAAATTAAGAAAATGTAGATAAGAATTCACAATAGTGGAATTTGTGGTACTTAAAGATACATGGTCCTATGGGTAAGAATTCAGGAGGATGGACTTTGTGGTACTTTTTTCTTCTTATATTGGTACTTTTTTGCATTTTCTGTAATATTTAACCTAGAAACATGAAATTAAATACGTATGGTCCGATGTTGGAAAGAATACACAAGGGGGGACTTTGTGGTACTTTTTCGTTCTTCTAATGGTACTTTTTGAATTTTCTATAATTATGAACCTAGAAACATGAAATTGGGGATATGTGGTCCTCAGTTAGTAAAAATCCATAAGAGAGTACTTTTTTTGTTATTTTAATGGTACTTTTTGAATTTTCTATAATATTTAACCTAGAAATATGAAATTAAGGACATGAAGTGCTAAGTGAATGAGAATCCATAAGAGAGAACATTGTGGTACTTTTTCGTTCTTCTAATGGTACTTTTTGAATTTTCTATAATATATAACATAGAAACATAAAATTAAAGATATTTAGTCCTAAATGAATAAGAATTCATTAGAGGGGACTTTGTGGTACTTTTTTGTTCTTCTAATGGTACTTTTTGAATTTTCTACAATTATGAACCTAGAAACATGAAATTAGGCATATGTGGTCCTTAGTTAATGAGAATCCATAAGAGAAAACTTTGTGGTACTTTTTTGTTCTTCTAATGGTACTTTTTGAATTTTCTATAATATTTAACACAGAAACATAAAATTAAAGATATTTGGTACTAAATGAATGAGAATTCATTAGAGGGGACTTTATGGTACTTTTTTGTTCTTCTAATGGTATTTTTTGAATTTTCTATAATTATGAACCTAGAAACATGAAATTAAGGATATGTGGTCCTAAGTGAATGTGAATCCATAAGAGGGGATTTAATTGTACTTTTTTGTTCTACTGATAGTACTTTTTGAATTTTCTAAAATATTTAACGTAGAAACATGAAATTAAGGATATATGGTCCTAAATGAATGAGAATCTATAAAAGAGAACTTTGTGGTACTTTTTCGTTCTTCTAATGGTACTTTTTGAATTTTTTATAATATTTAACATAGAAACATAAAATTAAAGATATTTGGTCCTAAATGAATGAGAATCCATAAGAAGGGACTTTGTGGTATCTTTTTTCGTTCTTCTAATAGTTCTTCTTGAATGTTTTGTAATTTTCATCCTTAGAAAATTAAAATTGAAGATGTAAGGTTCTAAGTGAATCAGAAACCTTAAATGGATTTTGTGGTACTTTTTCTTTATTCTAATATTCTTTTTCGTAATTCTGATATTTATTTTTCGTTATTCTAACATTAGAAACCTGAAATTAAAGAGATGTTATTTATGGATAAAAATTCTCAAGGTCTATTATTCACATTATTTTATACAAAAAAATAATAATAGAAATACTTTGATAGTTTTTTAAATTTTGAACGTGAAAGATGTTAAAAATTGGTACAGAAATATATCAAACATGCCTTCTGTACTTTTCGAAAATCCTTTTTTTTTACTGAAATTTTTGGTACTTTTTTAAGTAATATATTTAAAAAGTTTATTGTTATAAACTCGGACATAACACCATTATTCAAAAATGTTCCCAAGGAGTTAAGAATCTTAGTTTAAATTTATTATATAGTATGGTTTTTATTGAAAAATTCCGCTAACGAAGTAGCGGGTTTACAGCTCGTATTATTATAAATGACAAAGCAAACACGATAACATCTGTAACATGCGCTTTTTTTTATTTAAATTTTTTAGTGAAATGTAATAATTTTATTTTTATATTTATTTTAATCATTTAATATAAAATAAAATAGAAACAAGAAATACAGAACACGCCTATTATTATAATACATTTTTAATGTATAGTTTCATTGGGACAAAACTTGAGTTCATTGAAACCAATGTACTGTTCACTGAAATTATTTATTTTATTTAATGAATGATTCAATGTAAGAATAAATTTAATCAATGAACTTGTACATTGAATTATAATATTAATGTATGACAATTCATTGTTTCAATGAACCTGTTCATAGGGTCAAAATTAGTGCACAAATTCATTGTAACAATGAACTTTTTAATTGTATTTATGTACCTTTTTGGTTCATTATAATGAACTGTATTTGTAGCTTTAGACGACTATAAAAACTCCTTAGCTGATTTATAACTACAACGAGCCCTATGAATAACGCTATTTAGACTTAAAAAAGACCCCTGGCGAAATGAAACAGGTGGCAGCAGTTCTACAAAACAACAATACGTCGAATTCATTAACTTTTTTTGCACATAAAGCTTGACACTTCAGCGGGTAAGTAAATATTTGTACTTATAGCTAGTTTGATAGTTCTAAGTATTAAATAAAAAATTATCTACTATTTAAGTGAGCATCTGTTTGAATTCGCTTTGGAATGACCTAAGTTTAAAGTCAATTTAGGACTATAGAAAGACTAATGATTGAAATATATTTAAGACTATAAGAAACCTAAGATAGAATTTTTATGTACTTAGCACTAATATAAAGACCTATAACGCTGGTCGACAAAAAAAAAATTTTTGAGCTCCTTCAAAAAAAATATGTAGACTAGATGGAATTCCGCATGCTAAACTCGAATCTGCTTTCAGTTTTTTTTTCCATCAGGTCGGGATTTGTTTTTATGGGCGTGTCTAATATTGTGCCCTATATATTCCGATTACTCGAGTTTATTTCACTATTACTTGAGAACGGTATGCACGATTTTTATAAATGATATACCACGATATACGGAATAAAATTAGACTTAAGTCGCTCTACTATCAAATTTTTATCCGCTCAATAGTTTAGGAAATATTTCGAAAAAAGTGTCGGAAAAAAATTTTTGTCATGCAAAATTCAAGATTTCTTTTTTTACTAAAACTTTTTTTTTAAAGCGAAAACATCAAAAATATTTCAGTTTATCACCTTTATCTCAAAGCTGGCAAAACTACGAGTAAATAAAGCCACGTATCATAAAAATTTATGCACAAATTTTGATTGGATTCACAGTTAAGTTTGGATACCCATGCATACCTATAGCTAAATGGAAATACACTAGTGGACAAACAAATTTTTTCGTCTTAAATAAAAAAAATAGGTGGATTAGATATAATTCAACGTGCTAAATAAGAATCAGCTTTTACTTTTTTTCTATCACGCATTGATTTTTTTTATGAGCATGACTACTATGACCACGCCTTTTGGCAATCACACTTGTGTAACTCGAGAACAGTTTGTCAAATTATTTTAAATTGAACTTTAATATATAGCACCTAAATTGTCTTTGAGCTGAATTTATAAAATTTTTTGTCCAGTTAATATTTCCATAGTTATTCGGTAATTAGTACCTAAAATTTTAAAATTTATTTTTTTGAAAAGTGGTGAAAATTTTGATCCATAACTCTGAAGTTCTTGAGCGAATGAAAAATATTGTTGACATACCTTGAAGACAATTTTCGTATGCATCTTTTGATGTATCACTTATCAAAGTCGTGTAAAGGGTTCTTGAGTTATAGCCTAAGTTTGACAAACCATTCTCGAATTGTATAGTGTGACCGCTGAATAAAGTGATCATGCACATAAAAAAAAAAAAAATCAATACCCGATAGAAAAAAAGTGAATGAAGATTCTTGTTTAACTCGTCAAAATCCACCTAGTCCACCTATTTTTGTTTCAAGAAAAAAAAATTTTTTGTCCACCACCGTATTTCTACTCAATTGTATGTAACATGGATATTTTTACTTAACTGTGAATAAAATTTAGATTTCTGCATCAATTTTGAAGATACATACCTTATTTTATTTGCAGCATTACCAGCTTTAAAATAAAAATGATAAACTGAAACATTTTTGATATTTTCATTTATTAAAAGAAATTTTAGTAACAAAAAAATCTAAAATTTTGCATGAAAATGATTTTTTTCCGGCACTTATTTCAAAATAACTCCAAAACTATTGAGCACATAAAAAAATTAAGTTTGGGGAATTTTTTGAGTTATGAGGAAATATACTAGAGTAATAGCCTTACTATGGGCGAAATATTAGACACGCCCATAAAAAAAATCCAGACCTGATGGAAAAAAACTGAAAGCAGATTCGTGTTTAGCACATCAAAATACAGCAAGTCCAACTATTCGTCTATGGGGGAGGATTTTTTTGTTGACCAGTGTAATTAGCTAGTTACGATTTATTTTTAAACTTAAATCCCAAAATTGAAGCTAATTTAAGTCTTAAAAATCCAGTTCTATGATTAGCGCTATTTTATGCTAAATACTTGGCATTGAAGCTAATTTTGCAAAATAAAAATTCCTCCAAGTGAAGCTATTTTAAGGCTACATAATGTTCAACGACTATAGTCAACTTTATGACTATAGAAAGATCTATAATTGAAGCTAATTTTAGAAACCAATGATTGACTTAATAGAAACTGATTATAGTAATATAAAGAGTAAGATTGTAAATAATTTTGGATTCTAAACAAAAACTCTAAAAAGTTAAAATGATCTTGTACTACATAGAATAAAACTAGAAGTTTATGTGAGAGCCACCCTATACTAAATTTTCAAAAAAGTTAATAATTTTTTTGAAAAATATATGTGGCTACATGTATTTTGTTGTTATATTAATTAGGTTTTTTTTTTTTTTGAAATATCTAGTTGTTAATCTATGTTGTACTGTATAAAAATATACGATTGAGGACTGAGCATATAAAAATGAGTGCATATAATTCAGCTTATAAAAATAAAACTAATAGGTTAATCTTTTTGAAATTTTGTTTCGTTAAAGGCTGTTATATTCTAGTTTTAAATGTAAAAGAAAAATAAATTTTTTATTCGTTTTTACTCAGAATGTGTCCACATGATCTTAAACTCTTATTCAGCTTTAAGTGTTCTTGTAATATTTTTTAGTATAACCCAATACTTTTCAAATGAGCTGAACATTTGTGTCGCTTTGTACGTAGTGTTTGATACCACTGAGCTACTTTTTTGTTGTAATGATAAGTTACGAGATGAGTCAAAAAAATAGAATTCGCTGTGCCTTCTAATGATAGAAATGTATCTTTTTCGAGAGCACTCATTTCCGTACATTATTTCTCTGCTAATTGTCAGTTGTTATGAATAAAGGGACCAAAAATTTGTTCCACAATTTGATTTTTTACACGATCATTATCTGTTCCATTTCCCACAACATCTGTGATATGGAATTCCGGACCAGAATGTTGTAAAAAATTCGACAGTAGATACTTTATATTTCAGAAGCATTCATATTTAAAAAGAAAAAGAAATTTCTTTGCATTTTTCCTAGCGTCATTACTTTTAATTTTATGGATCTTCAGGCTACCTTTTTTGTTAAATTTTCATTAAGAAAAAAATAATTAAGCAATTACAACATAATTTAGTACACAGTTACTGAGAGTAATAACAAATGTAAACAAGTTAACGGTACTATTTTTTTTATGCATACTAAAAGTTAAAAGCCTCAAAGCGTTCACGGATTTTTTCGTGTGCAGTCCTTATGTATAATAGAGTGTCCCGTAGAAAAAGATTTCGTAGGAAGACTCCTCAAATGATGCGTATTAATGTGCGAATATGTAGAAAATAGTTAAACAATTTTTATACCTACCATCAAAAAGATGGGGGGTATATTGATTTTGTCATTCCGTGTGTAACATGTCGAAGGAATCATCTAAGACCCCACAAAGTATATATTTTCTGGGTCCTGGTTAGATTCTGAGTCAATCTAGCTATGTCCGTCCGTCTGTCTGTCTGTTGAAAGCAGGATAGGGCTCGAACGGGGTAACGTAGAGGGACGAAATTTGGCACAAATATTTGTCTTATATAGGATTTGTTTGAGATTAAAATGGGCAAAATCGGTTAATAAACAAAAAAGTTGTGGGCTAAAAACTAAAAACACAGGGTGTCCGTTTCATACTTTTGTGCTGATATTTCTTCAACAAAAGCATTTACGACAACGAAATTTTGTATGTATAGTTCGGGGATCGATATAAACTCGGAAACCAAAAATGGTAAAGTGGTCCTCCCACTGAAGGACCACTTTTTTTTTAACTGAAGGTTAATTTTTAATTTTTTTTTTTTTTTTTCTTTTTTCAATCTCCCTACATCGAATTCCTAAAAAAAAAACGTTTCCTGGGACACTCTAAGGTACAGTTTATGCTAATTTGGGACTTTTTAAAGCCTTGCGATTTAAGCCTTTTAAGACAGTATAAAGATATTCAATAGGCACGTAATTTGAAACTGTATTAACATCTTCAATTGAAACTATATAAATACCTGCAATTACAGTAAATTTGGGACTATATGAAGATTTGTGATCGGAACTAATTGGGGACTATAAAAATACGGTTGAAGCCTACTCAAGACCTTATAAAGGCCTGTGATTAAAGCTAATATGGAACTATATAAAGACTATAAAAAGCTACGATTGAATCAATTTAAGGCCTATTAAAAAGACTCACGTTTGAAGTAGATTTAAAACTTTATAAAGACCTGTGGTGAAAACAGATGATTTTCCATTTTTTACTGTAAGAAACCCAGTTCTTTTTTTTTTTTTTTTTTTCTTGTGTTTTTTTAACACTAATTTTATTCATTCATTTGTTTATGTTTAATTTTAATTGTCGTCTGCTGGAATTGAATGATATTAATTTAAAAATACTCTTCAATTTTTTTTTTCCTAATACGCACAACAATTTATACTCTTTACATATAAGTTTGAAAACAAATTAAAACACTTAAAAAAAAACTAATAAAATACATGTTTACAAATGCATTAATTTAAAAATAATAATAAAAACTTAAAAGAGAATAATATCTACGAGAAAGAGATAGAGACCAATATAAAAAGAGTTTAAGAAAAAACAAACGAGTAATTATACAAACGAATTATATTAGTAATCGAAGAGAGATCAATATTAAATTACAGAGCACTCCTATCACAAAAGTAGGAGTAAAGAGATGTGTGAAGGGGAGTTAAGGGGAAAAATTAAGCGACCTCTTCAATTTTTTCGAGCTCTTCGTTTGTTAAACAGTTCGTATATTAAACATCGTGAGTTGATTCGTTTGAATTGTGAGGAGTATGAATTGCTGAAGATTTTGTAGCAAAAACTCGCTGTTATAAACAGAAACCAGTTAGTCGTTTTGCTACGAGCAATTGTTTAACACACTAACTTTAAATAAATGGTAAAATTACCAGATTTTTTTTTTACGGCTAAATACTTATAAAACGTTTAATATATAAAAAAAATATTGCATAAAAAACAAGTTTCATGTTAAGACAAAAAAAAAAGCAACAAACACGCAAACTTAACTGAAATAAAAACAGAAATTAAAAAAAAAATAAAGTGAAGACCTATATTTAAAATTAAAAGCAATAATAACAAAATCATGTACTAAATTAAAAATTTTATAAAAGAAAGTTTTAAGAAAAGTTAAAAAATTAAGCAAAAAAAGCTTAATAATAAAAAATATCCAGAAAAAAATGCTTAATTGAAAAAAAATAAAATTAACTTTAAAAGAAAAGAGCCCTAAGTACTTAATTATTTTATTTCCAATAAAAAAGTGTTTAAAGTTTATTTAACAAATATTTCAACAAAAAAGTATGACTTCAACTGTTTTACAACCCCCCTCTAATACAACAACAACAGTAACAGAATCTGCTACAATGGGTTGGTCTCATGATAAATTAAGATTTTCCTGTGTTGACAACATTGGTTTGAAACAATTATGGAAACTAATTGCATTGGATACAAATGCACAAACAACAACAACGGCAGCTACAAATCCCAATACAACAACAAATACAGCAACAACACAGTCCTCTACAACAACTACAAATAATGATAAGAATAATAAAAATAATAACAATAATAATGAGGTAAGTTGTCAAGCTTTTTTTTTTTTTTTTTTTGATGTTTTTATTTCATGTTATAAAAAATGGCGAGAAGAGTAAAATAAAAATAAAGAGATTTATGTAACTCAATAATCTATACTCTTTTTAAAAATAATACAAAATCAATAGGAAAGTTTATAAAATTTAAAAATATTTTAAAATGTTTATAATGATAAGCATATAATTACTTAAAGAATATATGAAAATAATTCAACCAAAATTTTAAATATAAAAGATTAAAATAAATATTAAATATTAAAAAAACAGAATAATTGCTTAAATGTCTATAATATATTCCTATTAGTTGTATGCCGGTTTAAAGCTTATTTCAATTTATTATTTTAAATGTTGCTCTTAAAATGAAAATAATACTTATCCGGTTTGAAATCCTATAAAGAATATCTAAACTCTGTCTCAATTACCACTTTCAAAATATGTCTTTTTCAACGTCATTTACCTTTTACTTTTCCTTTTTATAGACATAGTAACACATAGTAATATTTTATTTAAATTTAAATAAATTTCATTTGTCATCAATAAACTATTTCTTCAACTTAAAACATGTCTGCATTTTTAAATAAAAAAACTAAAACACAAACGTGACTTGCGTCATTAGCTTAAAGAAAGAAACAAACAAACAAAAAAAAAAGAAAACCATTATCATATGGCAACATTGTTGATGACATTGTTTTTGCTCATAATCAATCAATTTCAAGTGTTTTTGTAAATTATGTAAACCGTTATAAATACTCATCTTAACACTTAAACACACAAACACTAACAAACTAAAGTAAGCAAGCCATATAATACTATACTATAAAAAAAGTAAACACTTTCTCGTTATATGATAGGGAGAGAGAGGGGGAGAAAGAGGGTGTGCTTAAATAAAAGGGCTTAAGACAACAACCATTATTGCTTAAGGTAAATAAACACGGATATCCGTTGCATGTTTTTGCTATGACACATACTCTAATAGAGTTTAAATAAATCGTAAGCAACGTCTTTAATAAAAAAGTTAGAAATTTCATTTTTATAATACAAAGTAAATTTAAAATTTAATATGTAGTATAGTATGTATGTATTTATATAAAACACGTCTTGAAAATAAAACAAACCACAACAATTTATTTTATTATTTTTTTTTGTATTTCTCATGAGCCATTAACAGACAATTGACGTCACAAACGTACCAGAAAACCAATATGATATGTGGTGTGGTAAAGACAAAGTAAATAAAAAAGTAATGGAAATAAAAAAAATGAAGATGACTGTTAAGTGGTTGGCCAAAAATCATAAGTTTGTTTTGTAATAGTATTTAAAAAATAGCTTTCTTTTTTATTATGGAAAGAAAAAAAAAAAAAAAACATCTTTTTTTAAAAAAATAATAAGTTTTTATTAAAAAATAACTAAAAAAAGAATTATAGGACAAACAAATATTTTATCATTAAAAACGTACTTAATCACATTTTAAAATGTTTATTACATTTATGACATAAACATAAAATTTATTTTAATTTGTTTTATTCCAAAAAGTAATTAAACCTTAAATTGCTTAAGCAGCACGTGTTAATATTACTTAAAAAAGCTTTTACATAAATTTTTCTAAATAAGCTTTAAATTGCAATTTGTTTAAATTTAAAGTTATTTGTATTTTCTTTTATATTTTTAAATATTTTTTATATTTTATAAATTTTATTACAAAAAGCGTTTTTTATTTGGTTAGCTAAATTCCTGTCATTAGACAACACTTTTTCAGTGACTTTGTATCTCTAAAGTGTTGCCAGACGGCTGAGGTTGGTGTCTCAACTAAAATTAGTGTTGTATAGGGAATTTTAAAACACTTTTTTTATTAAAATTGTTTATCATTTTTTTACAATTTGAAAATAAAATTATACTTTTTTTTAAGAAAAAATAATTTAGGTGATTTTTTGAGTATCAAACAGGACGTAAGAATCACTTTATATTATTAGAAGGCTGCCAGACAGCTGGAGGAAACTGAAATTGGAATTGGGCAAACTTATTTTTTGAAATTTTTTGATTTTTTTTTAAGGATTTTCGTAAAAAGTTCTTTTTGTGGTTTAGCGATTTTTTTTTTTTTTTATTATAGCGTTATTTATTTATTTTTTTTTTTTTTTTATTTAGTATTTTGGCTTTAATTTTATTTGCAAACAATTAGATTATTTTCATATTTTCTAAGTTATGCAAAACACATTTACTTTAGTTTTAATCTTAAAAAATTTTCTTTATCAAGTTCAAGACCAGCTTGAAACTTAAGTACTTATGTACTTCATTTTGCTTAGTAACTAAAATAACTAAAAAATAAACATCATGTCAAATAAAAAATTATTTATGCTCTAGCAAATTTTTATGACTTTTTCTATTAAATAAATTCCTTAGAATTTATTTTTAGACTTAATGGTTTTAAATGATGACATCTAACAGCACGTGAAATTAAAAACTTAAATTTCAAATCTTTATCAAGCCTCGTTCTAAGTACATGTAATATGTTAATTCTTTAGAAATCCCCATATTATTTATAGCTATTTAATTACTTATAAATCAATGATTTTAAAGCAATTAAAATCTTATTAAAGATGATAAACGTTTTTAATGAAAATTGCTCATTTTGGGGAAAAAAATCCCCAAAATTAAATCATGCTTTGAAAAGCTGATTTTTAACATTAATTTGTTAAAAATTATTTAATTAAGTCAAAGGTGTTTGATATGATATTTCTCTTAAATATTAATTAACCATAAGCTAACAGAATGAAATTTTAATAATCTATTTGTTTTATATATTTTTTGTTTGTATTTTGTTAACAAAAGATAAGAATTATAATATTTATTTAATTTAAAATCACGTACAAATTGATGTACAATGACTTCCTAAAAACGAGACCCTGAATAATTAGAACTATTGTTTTGAGTATTTATATAGTAAATAAATTTATGACTTAAATGAGTTACGTGTTTAATTGTTAAGAACAAAAACAAAAAAGAAGCATAAGAAATTAAACAAAAATAAATAAAATAAAAAACAAGGAAAAAATAAAGAATTATTTTAGGATATTTAATATTTAAGACAAGAAATAAAGGAAATTTTTATAAAAATTTTAAAATAAATTCCTTAGTTTATAAATAATAACAAAATTTATTAATTAAGCTACTTAAATAAGTCATGTTCACTTTCTCATATATATATGGCAACTCTCTCTGTGAATATGACACTCTCTTCTGCCAGAAGGATTTAGTTATTTAGGATATGGCATAATGCATAAAGCATAATGAATTGTTATTTATTTTCTTTATTTCTTTTTTTGTTTGTTTCTTCAGATTTTTAATAGCTATTTTAATATAAAATTATAATAAATACATATTTAAATGACCCTATTTCTTACAAACAATATAAAGGTAGTTTTTAATTTGTACTATATATATTTTTATGCTAATTTCTTTAATGGTTTTTAGATTAGATTAAACTTTAAATTTAATTTTAGCTTATCTAAAAATAAATTGCTTAATAATTTTATTTTATAAATATTTATATATCTTTTTTAAAAAAAGTTTTACAATTTATAAGCTTATTTGTTTCAGGCTTAATAAATATACAAAACATAAACAATTAAGCTATAATCATAACTTTTAATGACCTTTCTTATAAATATTTAAATATCTTTCTTTTTGTTTTGGGATTTATAATTAAAGCCTAAAGAAAGTAGTTTTTCTAGTCTTTACTAAAAGAAATTTAAATAAAACATAGTATTATTCTTTTCCAAGTCTAATATTTTGTAATTAATTTGGAAAACATAAATTTCAAAATCTCAAATCTCAAATTATAATAATTTAAAAACTAAGCAAAATTTATTACCTTAATTATGTTTAAAAGTTGAAAACATTTGAAATATTCTTTGATTTTTTCAAAAAGTTCATTTACCTTTTTTTGTCTTAAAATTAGGATTATCTTTTGTTTATTTGAAAGAAAAAACGTGCAATTTTTTTTTTTTTGTAATTATTATAAATCGTTATTGTCTTTAATAATCAATTATTTCCGGCATATATATTTTTGTTTAATATAATTCTAAGCATATAAAATTTAAAATAATTCCCACGCTGTGAAACTTGTTTATAAAGAATAATAAGAAAAATGTTTAAATAATATTTTAACTAACAAGGTCAGGGTAACACAATTACTTTGAATAAAACAATTAAAAATTTTGTATAGAAAAGAAGACAAACTTGTTTAGGAATAAAATAAGTAAAAATAAAAAATATTTACATATTTTTATTCGATTTTTAATAAAATTAATAAGGTAGCATTGTTTCAAGTCCTTAATATGTTGTTATTTCTTAAATAAATATGGTAGCACTGTTTAAAACTCCGTTACATGTTGCTTGTTTTTGTTTACATTTGGCAACATCTTTCTTGTATTTATTATCCTTTCTCTCGTTTACTTTGAAAAGACTCCTTAAAAATAAAACAAAATAACGGTATTTGTTTCTATTTCTTTAAATTTGTTATAATTTATAAATGAAATTTGTGTTACTTTTTAAAAAGTCGATTAAAATCTTACAAAAATCTATATTTATAAATAAACGCTTTTGGAAATATTCTTGTTTTGTCTACCTTTTTTTATTACTTTTTTTATATTTAGTTTCTTATTTTTAATGAATGGCCGATCGACGAGTGTGTTTTTTTTTTTTTTTTTTTTTATTACTATATTTTTAAGTCATGGTTATATTATGTGTGTAATAAATTTTTACAACGTATGCGGTTTTACAAGGTTTTTTTGTGGTCTATCTCATTTTGAAATCTTTTGCTTATTTTTTATGATGTCTAGAGATCTAGAACTTTGTTTGTAGTTCATTTAACTCAAGGTTACAATGATGACTATAACAGCAGGCAGACATATAAATACAAAAAAAAATAAACACGTTTTTGCATGAAATTAAGAAGAAACAAAAAAAAGAAAAATAATAACAGTTTAATTTTTTAAAAGACAAAACAAACAAAAAAAAATACAAAAACTTGAACTTATTACACTTGAACCTAGAAAATATTTTTTCATATTTAACGAGATATAAAGCAAAATATTTTCTTAAAATTTATATTTAATTTAATCCTAATTATTCAATACTTATCGAAAGTTGTTAACACTGTTTTTATTTTTAAATAAAAATTATTTTGTTTTTGTCTCAATATTGTTGTAACAATATTTACTTTTAAATATGTGGCAACACTGTTTTTAATATTGTTATATGTTGTCTACCAGGGCTTTCAGATGTGGCGATTTTTCGCCAAACGTGGCGATTTTTAATTGCTCTTGGCGATTGAATTTTCCGTTTTGCGACATGGCGAATTTTTTGGCGATTTTTAATAAGGTGGCGATTTATTTGGCTAATTTTAAAATTTTATTAAATAGGTATTCGCATAGTAAAACTATTACGTTTTCTTACTAACCAACGTCTATTTTTAATATTTTATTTTTGGATTAAGAATTATTTAGGAATAACATTTGATATGAAATTGAAAAAGTATCACTATTTTCAAATGAATATTAATTTTTATTCAAACTTGAAATTCAACATTTTCAGAAATACCTTTAAATTATCAAATTTCATCACAGCAATTTGAGTTCATAACTTTTAACTTGATAATAACTAACAAAATAAAGATCTTTAATTTATAAATATCTATCAAATATGAATATTAAGATGTTATAGGTCATAATGAAAAGAAAACGTTCATGAATAAATTAATTTTTTGAATATAGGACAAATGTTCATTATATAATTTTAGAATTATTCTGTTAAAAAATATAATACATTTTTTAAATTGTTGACCTAAAATTGACCCTAAAATGTTTTTCAGAAAAGTGTATTGAAATTAATATATTTTTTTTATTCAATAATTATTAGTTATTGAAATTATTATTGACTTTGTTGATGCTGAATTTACATTTTAAAATTATATAAAATTTGAAGGACTAAATATTTTAGTTGTTTTTAGTTTTTCTTAAAAAATATATACAAAATTTAATTTTGGCGATTTTTGGCGATTTTTTATTAACAATTTGGCGACAGAGGCTCAAAAAAATCTGACAACCCTGTTGTCTACTAATATTTGTTTGTTTACCTTTTGTTAATACTAATGCTCCTCTCTCCTGCATATTTAATTTTAACAAAGCAATTAGATTAAGCTTTCTCTCTCATTTGCTTTACCGTTATTTGTTATGAAGGTGAACTAAACAATGGTTAATTTGTTATTTTCTTATCATATTAGTTATTGATTTTATCTTATAGATATTTTATTTTTTATTTTTATAAATAAAAATTCTAAAAATAAAATATTTTTATTATTTTTACTTTTACTGACGTGTCCTTTTCATTTTTTAATGGCGTGAAACTGTCAAGTATTTTCTAACTAAATTCTCTAAAGAGCAAAGTCCACTTTATTTTGTTTTTGTTTATCATATTAATAAAATTTTATCTTCCCCTTTAAAAAAATACTGCATTACAGTTTTTATAATAATAAGCTTTATTTATTATTTGATAATAATCACAATGCATTGAGAAAAGTCAACACAAAATTATTAAAATTTTTATTAAAACACAATAATATAAAATAAGCTCTAATAATATCAAGCACCCGAAAACGTTTTATTTTTATTTTTCAATCAAAATAAATATCTTTAATGTTCAAAATATTTTTTCATTTGTTGAAAAAAATATGTGAGGGATTTTTATTTTTAAAATAAATATCCATCAATGATGAAAAAAATAAATATCTTTTACGATAAATATCTTTAACGATAAATATCAGTTCGAAAAAAATTTCAAATGATTGTTTTTTTTATTCATACTTTTGTTTTGTTTTCAAAATATTTTTTTATTCAAATGAAATTGTTGTTGTTTAGAATTTTTTCCATCCGATGAAAAAAGTTCAAAATAATTTTCAACTTTTGAAATAAATATCACAAAAGATATTTATATTTTTATTTCCATCATGATGAAAAAAATTAAAATATTGATGAAAATAAAAAAAATCATGATGGATTTTTATTATTTTTTGAACATTAAAGATTGTTTTTCGATTGAAATAAATATAAAAAGATTGTTTTTTTAGTATTAAAATCCGGTCTCTGAATAATATTTACAAACATCACCTAAAAACCAAAGTCATTTTATGACAGTTTTGTTAAATGAAAATAAAAAAAAAATTAATTTAAAATGATAACACACATGATTTTAAATTAAGAAATAATAAAATTAAAGTAACCTACTGAATTTTATATATTATTTAATAAACAATTAAGGTTTATTTTCTAGCTGGCAATTTGTTAGACAATTATTGTAACATTTTTTTATAGAAAATAAAACAATAAATCGCTGATTTTTTTGTTCTAAATAAAAATCAATTTTTTATTGAAACAATAGACACTATTATTTTTATTTTTAATTGACGTCAGTTAAACAATTGTTTAGTGCCAATAAAAAATTGAGTTATTTAGTAAGAGACAATTAAAACACCTGTAAATATGTTCTATAAGGAATTGTTTTAAAAAATTCTTGAGTAAATATTTCATTTTTTAACACTAATTAGTGGTAACAAAAATAAATAAATGAATTACTTAAAAATTAGTCATTAAAAATTAAATAAATTATGATGGGGGGTTTCCTTAAATAGAATGTTATATTGAAATATATACCAAAAATTTAAACTAATTTTTACTGAAAAAAAATACAAATTTATTAAATTTTATTGAAAAAATAAATGAAATTAAAAGCTTAAAATAAAGCTGATTTAATTTCTTATAGGAATTTGTGTTATTTGTTTTTTTAAACTGTGTTATTTTTATTATTTATATAGAAACAAGTGTTTTAATAATTCATATGATTTCATGGGAATTCCTTTATTAAAAATGTATTAAATAATTACTAATTTTGTGGCTTAAACAAATATTTATTTATTAAAATACCTTCGTTAATATTAAAAAAATTAAATAAAAAGCAGGTTAATAAACCTATTTTTAAAGATATGACATACGTTTTAATAATGCAGCAAGGACAAGGCAAAACTGTCAACAATACACATTTTAATTTCTATTATTATTTTATTTTTTATTTCTCACTTTTTATCTATTTATTTAATTTAATTTTATAAATAATTTATTTATTTTGCGTTTTTTCGATGTAATTTGCTTAAACGTTGTTTTGTAACATGTGGCAGCACCGTGTTTTAATACCGTTGTTATCATTATGATACTTTGTTTATGTTCTCCTTCTACGTATACAACTGTGATGCTATTTTCAGTGTTACCATATTTTAAAACATGTATTAATCGTAATATTATTTGTTTTTATCATTTTTAAAAAGTCTTTTTTACAGTTTAGTAAATAATATTTAAATAAGAAAATATACAAAAATTGCAGATTTTTTAATAGAAAAATTAATTTTAATTAAAATGCTTTAAAATAAATTCAATTATTATGAGATATTTACAATTTAATTAATTAAATTCTTTGCTTAACACTTTCTTTAATATATATTCTTTATTAATATTTAAAATTTATTTTATTTAAAAACATTTATATTCTTTTGTATTAATATTTTTATGTTTAACTTGTAATAACCCTGTTAAAAGTCGACTCATTTTTTAATTTTAAAATCAAATGATTCATTCTAGTTCTTGAAAAAAACTCTTTTATTCATTAACTTTTTGTTTTGCTTTTCAAAATGCGCATTACTATTAGCTAATATTTAATAGGAATAAACTATATAAAAAAAGTCATTGATTGAATATTTATAAAGCTTAAAAAAACAACAATACAAGTTGACATTTAATATTATTTTTTGCAAAGTGTCAATAACTTTTTTTTCCAATATACACAAATATTTGTAAAATGTAAATTAATAATAAAAAATATTAAAATATGATAACTGTGGGTGGCTTAATTTATTGCTATTTTTTTTTGCAAAAATTTTAATTTAAAAATACAAGCAGGTTTTAGCCATAAAATAAAGCTATAACATTTAAAAATGTTAATAAAAATAAATTTTAATAATATTTTTAGATAATGATCACAGAAAAATTATTAACTTTTTTTTATTAAAAAGAAAATAAAAAATAAAACCGTGATGCCAGATTAAAAATATTAAAAAAGAGATTTTTTTGTATAAATAATATTTATTTTAATTAAAATTTAATAAACTAGTTTTATGTGCCTCATTAGTTTTATTATTTTTTTATTTACATAATGAACAGGTTGCCATACTAATATTTAATTAAATAAACATGGCCACTCAATCATCAGGTTGCCATGTTCTTTTTTATTAATGTAAACATTAACTAGTAGTCAGTAATTTATTTTTTTAAATCTTGTTTTATTTTTAATTTATATAAATTATTTCTTAAACTAGTCTTTATGCAATGTTTAGTAATAGGGGGTGTTTTTCAATTTTTCATTTTTTCCTTAAAGTTATTTTTAAACTTGTTTATAAGACTAATAGTATTTATATGTTAATTGTTAGTTTTTTTGTTTCTATTTTGCTAATTTTTCTATTATAAATTCTTACACGTTTGTTACAATCAAGAAACTAGTCGTCGTTACTTGTCATTTAGTTTTCAATTGATATTGTAATATAATATAAAAAAACTGTTTTATTTTCTAAATAGCAAAAAATATAAATGAAGGCAGCTGAAACATGAAATGAATTTCTATAATAGCATTAAGAATAAAATAATTATAATAATATTCAAATAAGAAAAAAATAACATAAATATAATTTACATAAAAAATAAAAAAAAAATGTAATAAAAAAATAAATATAATTTTAAAACTGAAGTAAAATTATTGATTTCTTTTTATTATTTTATTTTTTCTCCTTCCTTGTACTTTTTATATATAAAGCATCTTCGCTTATTTTAGCTGCTTTGTTGTTTTGATTATATTGTACTCTCTCTCAGTGCAGCAATGAATGGTTAGCTGCTGTGAATTGCTATTCTAAGTTCTTTTTTATTTTTTAGTATAGAAATGCTTTTTACGTGATTTTTAATTTGATTAAAACTTTTCTTATTTTATTTATAATTTCCTTGCCTTTTGATTTTAAATACGAGCCATATTTGTTTACATTTGCTGCTTTGTTTTTTTTAATTTTGTTTTTATGTTGTGCCATCTCTCTACTTTGCGGTCCACACGAGCCTTTTTCATGCTCGCACATTGAACAAAATGTTGTGCGCACATGCATTTGGATAGTGTGGACACAAGTTGTTCATGTTGTTTGTTCGACTAATGTTCTGCCCACTGAAAACAAAATGAACAAAATTGTGTGTGTTGCTCTGCCGA
Organism: Protophormia terraenovae; assembly: GCA_951394005.1. Classification (NCBI taxonomy): domain Eukaryota; kingdom Metazoa; phylum Arthropoda; class Insecta; order Diptera; family Calliphoridae; genus Protophormia; species Protophormia terraenovae. The sequence continues at coordinate 9,611,838 of OX596074.1, read as the reverse complement.
CGTTTTGTTCTTGTGCGAACAAGAAAAAGGCTAGTCTGGATGTAGCGTACAGTACAGGATGTTCTTTTGAGTAATGCCATACACTAAACAAAATATTAGGAGTTGCCAGTACTATTTTAAATGTTTTATTAATTGATTTTTAAGTTATTTATTTTAAAATAAATAAAATTTTCATTGTATTTATTATAATGTTATATAACTGTTTAAATGTTTATAATTATAGTTTATTGAATAATTAATAGTTTGTTTAAAAATTATATCATTTACTCTTAATGTTTAAAAAACTAAAACCGGATATAAACTATATTAAGTAATGGTTTAAAATACGTAACATGTAATTATTAACAAATTTAATGTTAAAAAAAAGGTTAAATTTCTCAGTAGAAGTTAAGCTATTTTAAATTTTTATTTAGATTATAAAAACAAATTACATAACAATTTAATTAAATTCTTAAAGAGTTTAAATGAAATTAAGCAAAAATTAAATAACTTGTAATAAATTCTATTTAATTTTCTATTTAGTTTATAAAACGTTTTTGAAACTAATTTATATTTTAATCAAATATATAACAAAATAGGGCGTTAACATTTTGTATTCTAGCTATTATAACACATAATATATGAAAATAAACCAAACCCTAAACAAATTAATTTATAAACTTTCAATTATTTTAGAAAAAAAAAACTAAATACCGTTATTAAAGTCTGTAGGGTGAAAGGGAATTTTAAACAATAAACTTAAAAATATAATGGCAATAAAATTTATAATTTTTTTGATTTTTTATTTTGTTTTTAATACCACGAGCTTCAAAAAAATACAAAATACACTTTAAAATTTATGCAAGTGACGTCAAAAAAAATTCACACTCACCATTTTTTTTTTTTTTTTTTTAACAATACTAAATGTATATTCATTAATTTTATATTTTTTGGAGACCTGTTTAGTCTAAAAAACTACGTCAGTATTATATAAAATACCATTTAGCATAATAAATTTTAAAAATTTTATAAAAAACAAAAAAAAAAAAAAAGATAAAAATCCTCAATTTAATATTGATGATCCTCTTTAAAACAAAACTACTACTATTTTTTACACTCTTCTTTTGAATAATAATAAAAAAAAGCTTAAACAAATTATAATTTATTACAATTTAGTTTAAGTTCAGTTATTAAGGTCAGTGTTGACGTCACTAGCTAAGCTAGCTTCAACACTAAACAATAATAATTTTTTTTGTTTCCCTTCTACTACAACAACAAAATTTTGCAAACCTATAGAATTATAACAACAACAAAAACCTGGTAACAATATATTAATAATGAAGAGAAAAAAATACATCACACTTTTACGTTAAAAAGATTTAAGCTGATAATATATTTTAATAAAGCTACAGTTAAAACAACAATAAAAATTAAAAAAAAAAATATATATATATTAATAAAAACATGAATAACATTATCTTTAAATCATAAATTATTTTGTGTTTTATATAAATCCTTTAAAACATTTAACAACACTAAAATCATCCATCACTCTTCTCTCTCCCAAACACATAACCTTTAAAATATCTTTAACGCTTAACAACACTGTTATTTGTTTATATTTTTCATACTTTGGCAATCACGAACAACTTTACCTCTTATAATTTAAATTAACCTCTTCTAATAAAACAATATGTCAATTACACCACCTTCAAAGCAAAACACTAACAATTGTTTATGTTTTTGGTAAACAATAAGAGTAATGTTAACCAACCTTTTGAGTTAGCCAACATGTTAGTGATATACATTTCAATTTAACTGAGTTTTAGAGTGGGATTTAATTTTAAAATCTTGTGAAAGATTGCTGGAATTGTTTTATTTATTTTTTTTAAGACGTATTTCATCAAAAAATTTATAAGGTTATTTTTTTTTTATCAAAAAAATGTTATAAATTTTTATAAAAAAATTTAAACAGTTTTTTAATGATAAAAAAACATTTAAGTGGTTTTTGGTTTTTTTGTTTAAAGAACGTGATAACGTTGTTGTCTTGACATATGAAAAATACAATTTTATAAAAAAAAGTCTAAAATTAGTAACTAAATAACAGAAATGGGTTATTAAATTTAATATTATCAAAGGTAATTTTAGTACGTTACTAAAATTTAAAATAGCAACAAGTAAAATTTCAAAGAAAGTAATTAAAAACATTTTTAAAAAATGGATGAGGAGGTAAAAAACAAATATAATAATTTAAAATTAATTATATTTCTTGTAAAAAAAAAGAAATCCTAAATATAATTATAATAATATAATATAATTTATTAAAATACGTAATTAATTTCAATATTTTCCTTTAGAAAATTTCGAAAATATTTTAAAGATTTTTTTATTAAATTATTTAAAATTTGTATTTTCAAATTATTAATTTATTTTCTTTTCTCTCTCTTTTTAGAATTTATCTTATGAAAATTGTGAAAATATAACGGATTACTTGGGTCAACGTGATTTTGATGCCCCTAGCCGCATGTCTTTATTAAAATTTTTGGCTATTGTAAGTATTTAAATATTAATTTGTTTATTTGTTTTTTCTTAAAAAAAATCATTATTTATGTGTAAATTAATAATTACAATATTTACCCACAATTAAACGTTAAAAAAAGACGCAATAAAAACAAAAATCTACCAAAAAATTTTCCATGAATGGAATTTTTTCCCTTTAAAAAGAAGTAAAATATGCAATTTTTAAAACAAAAATAAATATTATTAAAATATACAAAATAAACAAGACAAGTGTTACATATAGCAGACAGAATAATAAATAAACTTTTGCTTTTTTTTAAGAAAAGAAAAAAATAATCAACAAAAAATTAATTTAAAAAATGTGTAATTAAATTGAAATAAGATTTTTTAAAGAATTTCAATAATTAAAAATTTTTTTAAATAAATCATAATTTTTTTTAACTGTATCTCTATTATTCTTGGATTTTGCTTTTAATTTTGTAAAATCTTTGTTTACTTTTGAAAAGTTATAAATTAACTTTGTTTTGTTTACATTACAATAAAAGATGCCATATCAATTTATTATTGTTTTTGCATTTCCTTGTTATTTCTAAAATACTTAGGTGTTATTTAAGTGTTGCCAATTATTAAAAAAAAAAAATTGTTTTTATTTTTTCTTAATTTTGCCTTAATTTAATTTCTTCTTTATTTTAAAGGTATTTTTATATTAAAAAAAACACTTAGAAATTATAGCTTAACTATAACTATAATTTCAATAACTAATTATAATTAGTAAAAATCCCCTAGCAAATTAAATTGCTTAGATAAAACTTTTTACACAATTTAATTAAAAAACTACTCTATTAAATTTTTGTTTTAAATTTTATTTTAAAGTAATAAAAAACGTGACTTTTTTTTCTAAACCTCGAGAAAAATCTATTGCAAAAAAATTCCCCTTAAATCATAAAAAAACTTAGTTATAGCTTAACAATAAATTAAACAAATTAAATTAAAATTATTTATTTCAAAAAACCATTGAAATGGCCAATAATTTAAAAATAAAAATGCTGATAAAGAAAAAAATTACTTTTCCCCCAAAATGAAAAAGATGATGCAATTTATTTCTTTACCAAAAGAAGCTGTTTTTATTTTTTCTTTTATAAAAAAAAATAAATCTGATGAAATTTCTTTATGACCCTGCAGTTTTTTTTCCTCTTAAAATATTTACATCATTTCAAAACCCCAACTGTCAACAGCTTATCTTTATTATAACATTTAGTAATTTGCGTCATTTTATTATTTTTTTAAAACAAAGTCCCTTTTTAAAGTCTAACTTATTTGTCAATTTTCTTTTAAAGAAATAAAAACAAAATTAGTCTTGCCTTGTTAAACGTAAAGCGTCAATAATTACCTTGCATATTTTAATTTAATTTTTTATTTACACTTGATTTGTAATGTAAATAACATTTTTTTTAAGAAATCAAAATTGCATTGATTAGAAATTAGACACACCCCTTAGTTTGGCTGGCGTGTGTAAGAGATAGAGAATGGAAAGTTCTTCAAATAATAAACACTAGACAGTTTTATGGTTTTTGCTTTGAAATAAATAGAAAATGTCATAAATAAATATAAATAAAATAGATTTATTTTTAATTTGCTTATTTTTTAAGCTTAATGTCAACATATTATTGTTATTTACATACACACAAACTGTTGTGTTGAGTATAGTTACATTTCACCTCGTTTGTTTACCTCTCTACTATTAAGTGTTGCCTGATGTGTGTTATCCTTTAAGATTAATAATTGTTGAATGAATTTTTTTTATGATTTAAAATTAATACATAATTGAATTAAAAGTTTTACATAAATTTCTTAGTAATTTCTAGTCTAGACTTATAAATATATTTTTAATTTTTTTCTTTTGACACACTTTTGTCTAAGTTTTAACGTCAAATCAAAAAGTTTTTTGCCTTTTTCTTGGAAACAATAAATTATTAATTAAAGCTTAATAATTTCTTATCAATTTAAGCGCTTCATTTGTGTTTATTAATAATTTTTTTTTATATAAATTATTTATAAAGTAAAAAATTAGCATAAAATTTTATATAGTTTTTGTGACTAATAACAAAAATATGTTTAAATTAGTAATAATAAAAAACAACTACAAATAGAAATTTATATAAGGCAAAAACTATTTATAATTTTTGGGTTGAAGTACCGCAAAAAAAAAAATGTTTTTTTAATAACTGTTTAAGCAAGTAGAATCTTTTTTAACAAGTTATTAAGGAAAGCTTAGTTTTTTTGGTTTAAATGGTAAATTAAGTTCTTCTAATTGAGTAGTTTAAAGGTTTGTACAAGATTCGCTATAGAATTTACAATATTTCAATGTATTACAAATATCTCTTAACTAACGGGGGCCTTTAGATATTTCATTACAACATAATGTCTTAGAAATATCTTATTTAAAGTTTTTATTGATGTTTTATACATTTTTCTTTAAAATTAAATTTTTTATATAATTTCGTTTTAATAGTTAACTTCTTGTTTCATTAAATTTAAAAATTTATGTTTACTTCAAACCATCTGGCAATAACAAGGATATACGAGAATGATAATGTAAACAAAACTAAGAAAAAAGGTGCCACATCGATATTAATACAAAAAATCTCTAAATACAACAAATAGAATCATGTGGCAAGGCTAATATAAGAGTTTACACTCGCAGGAGTAAAAAGCTGTTAAAAACAGAGATGCTAATTTCTTTATAAAAAAAAATAATAAAAATTTAACGGTTTTAAAATATAATTTTTATATTTTATAAAAATTTTAATAAAAATTAACTTTAGAATCATAAAATTAATATTATTTTCTAATGTCTTTTTTAAAGACATTAATTAATTTAAGACCTTAGTCTTAAATTAATGAAATATTTTGTGATTATCAAATTTTAATTGTTTGATAATTTTTAGTGGAATTTTTTTTTGTTTAATTCTTTTAGTCTTTCAAAACGTTTAATTGTTTGTTTATTTTATTTAAACCTCAACAATCAATAGACCTCTATAATAAAAACTATTTGTTTATATTTCATTTCTTATCTCTAAACTAAATATTTATTTTTTTCTTTTTTTTATTGTCATTGCAGAATGCCTTAGAATTAAGTGCCCCAGCAACACCGGTTTTACTACAGCAGCAACAGCAAAAACAACAAGAACAAAATAATAAACCCTCTGAATGGTTGCAGCTGTCCGGACATCCAGAAAGTATTGTACCTTGCTCTAGTGGTGTAGTACGTAAACGTGTGACCTCTTTTTCTGATTATGAAGTTTTGGCCTATCAACAACTATCGCAAGAACCTATGACCTCTAAAATTGTACCCGAATTTTATGGTTGTGTCCAGTTAGAGTCTGGAGAAATGTTTATTGAATTACAAGATCTTTTGAAAGGTTTCAAAGATCCTTGTGTTATGGATATTAAAATGGGTTGTCGTACATTTTTGGAATCTGAAGTGGGTAATAAAACCTTAAGGCCTGATCTTTATCAAAAAATGATTAAAGTAGATCCCTCAGCACCCACCGAAGAGGAACATCAACAAAAAGCCATAACCAAATTGCGTTATATGCTCTTCCGTGAAGCTATGTCCTCATCACATTCTAAAGGTTTTCGTATTGAAGCCTTGAGATTAAAAGGCAAACCTCCCATGAAAGATTTAAAAACTGTTAGAACTAATGAACAAATAGCCCAAACCATAGAGGAATTTGTTAATGCCAAGAAATCGGTGCAAAAGGATTTAGTGAAACGTTTAAAACACATGCGCAGTGTTATGGAAAAGTCCAGATTTTTCCAAACACATGAAATAGTGGGTTCCAGTATTTTTATAGTTTACGATGACACTAAAGTTGGCTGCTGGCTAATAGATTTTGCCAAATCTAGACCTTTAGGCGAGAATGTAAACGTTAATCATAGATCAGAATGGGTGCCGGGTAATCGTGAAGAAGGTTTACTCAAAGGCATGGATGAGCTAATACATTCTTTTGAATTGGTTTATCAAAAACAACATTCGGCCATTACCAGAAAATTTTTACAAATTTAAAAAAGGAAATCGTAAAAAGTTAATAAACCTTAAATTTCACTTAAAAGACTGATCATTTTGTAAATAATATGTATTAAGTAGCATCATCCATTTTGTAAATCTTCTAATTATTATCATTTGAAATTCTCATTAAAGAAAACAAATAGAATTTATTAAATATTTATTCTCAGCTATATTTTCCATATTGGAAACCTTTAAATGTTTTTTAATTAATTAAAAGACTTTTCTTAAGTAAAAATCTCCAAAACTTTTTTCTTAAATTTTGTATTTTATAAAATTAATAAATAAAATATCAACAAGTATTGTATAATGTAATTAAAATTTAAAATTAGTGAAACAAAAAACCATTATTTATTTAAGTTCAGCTAAACAAAAAAAAATATATATTCAAATGTTTACTTTTCCTTTTGTCTTTTGAGAAGAAAAACCAGGAAAATGTAAACTTCCATCATTTAAAATTCATTATTTACTTAATTATTTTGTTAAGTTTTAGTTATAATTATAAAAAAATCTATTTAAATATAAAAAACACAAAATGTATACTATTATTAGAAAATTATTGTAAACAAAATATATACAAATTTATTTGTTTTTTAAAGAAAAAACTTCTGATTTTTGATTTTATAAACTCATACATTTCACCACCAGAGGTGAATATATTAGTTTAACATTTTGGGAGTAAAACTAAGAACAAAATAAATGAAAAGAAATGAAACGTTTTTTTAAGAAACTAGAAACAAATTCAGTTTTCTTAAGAAAGATCAATTTTTGGTGCAATATATAACTGATCACGGTTTTTTATAATTTTCTTATTTCAACGCTTATTTAAGGAACTATAGAAAATTTAAGTTTTCTTATTTAAAAAATTAATAAAACGTCAACTCAGAACGAAGTGAATTGTTAATTTGCTTATATCCCCTCTAACATTAAAAACGTCATCATGCCAAAATTTTTTCATTAAGATAACGAAAGACACAATGAGGCCACATGGCGTATGATAATTATTATTATTACATATTACAGCCAATGACCTTCATTACGTATGAGTAATATTTACATGCCGAAAAGAGGATACGTGATATTTGAAACATACATTTATTTAAATTATTTTTTCTAAACAGATACAATAAAATCTTTAATGGAAAATTACAAATAATTAAAAGCAAAAGTGATAAAAAAAGTTTTGCTGCAGCTAAAATTTTATGTTTTTATTATCTTGAACATACAAAAAAATAAGAACATAGAAACTATTTTAAAGAACAAAAAAAAAAAAAAAAAAAAAAAAAAAACAACGACATAGAGATAAAATTGTCAATATGTAAAAGACAAGAATAAAAAAATAAACAAACGCTCAAATAGAAGCAAGAGATATTAAATATACATTAACATTTACACAAACCCATGTTTTTAGCCAAGTAAACAACCTCCCAAACAATAACAAAACAAGAGTGTTGTGATTAGATGAGGACAAATAGTGATGCCAGATAGATTTTAATTTTTAGTATTTTTTGAAAGAAGTAAAAATTGGAAGAAAATTTTTAAAACTATTTTTATTAAAAAAATTACATATTTTTGAATAAAATTTTTTAAATAAATTAAAAATTGTAAGAAATTTTTCTGGACAAACATTTTTATTCAAATATATGCAATTTTTATGTTAAAAATTGTAAGAAAAATAAAAATTGTAAAAAATATTTTTGAACTATTTTTTTAACAAAACAAAAATACCTAAAAATGCCTTTTAATGAGACATCTTTATAGAGTTCTGTTAAATACACGACATTAAAACGAACCGACAAATATTAGGGAACACACACACAGATGAAAAACATAATATTACATGATTTACAACCGGCGAAATTTTATGCAAAAATAATCTATTTGCTAAATTAATTTAAAAATAAAATAAAACACAAAATATGCCAGCATTAGATGAACACCAAGACTTAATAGTAAGTAAATTTAATATGAAAAAGAAATTTAAAAAAAAATGTGTTCAATTTACAAAAAAAAGTCTATGATTATAACGGTTTTAAATGGTGGCCCTTGGATAGATAGTTGTGTAGAATCGATTATTAAACAGCTGTACAAGCGCATGCACAACAACACTTGCAGCAAAAACAACACAATCAACAGCAACAACAAGCACAGCAAGACAAAATGCATTATTATAAAGCGCAAAATCCATTTATGTCAACCATGACCAGCTCACCAAATTCTTCTTCTAGCATAACAACAACTTCAAGTGCATTTATTACAACAAATAATTTAACAAGTTGTTTACCTTCTTTAAGAGGTTTGTGTCTTTGATGACTGTAGTAATGACAACACTCTTAACATACTCTCAACATGGTAGACATATTTAAAAGAACAATTTAAGGTTGCCATTCTGATTAGAGAAAACACTTCAGGGAAATCAAAAGGAGGTAAGTTGTGGGAATAACGGAAAATTAATTGTTATTAGGAATTTTAATAAATTTCCATATTCTCAGTTGGTTATGAACGCAATAGAGCCATAGAAGCTTCAAAGGGGTAACTATTTAAGTTTTCAAGATATAAATGATGAAATGCTGCCAGAACGCATATAGAAACAATATCAATTGGCCAAAAAATACGAAAATGCGATAATTGGTAAATGAAGTTTATTTTGCACAAAATAATTTAAAATTATATTTATAATTTACAGATAATTAGCGTCAAATTTATAGTTTTACCAAGTAATTCCACCTGTCACTTTACAATTTGAAATATTTTATATAATTTTCTTTGATATTTTCTTTATTTTAAAGCGATTTCAATTAATAAATATCAATTTTAATGTAAAAATCTTAATGTTTCATTTGATTCCATTATTGTTCCATTTTAAATTCGATGCGCCTTAATATGTATGTTTTTAAAACTTTCTAAATAATTTGCTCTGGTATTTTCTCTTTATATTGGGTGAACATGTTAATGTTTCATTTAATTCCATTTCGTTCCTTGTGAGAATTCCTTTTAAAATTTACTTTAATTTAAAAATTTTAGAACAGAAACGTAAAATGTTTCATTCCATTTTGTTTCAAGTCTTTTTTACCTGTTTTTTATTATCATTCGAAATATTTTAACAATTTTTCAATGTTTTCTAGATTTTAAAATCATTTTCTAAAATTCTATTTTATTTTTTAACATGTGTCATTTAATTTCATTTCGTTTCTTATTAATTTTGTCAAAAATTTTATCTACAATTTGAAGAATTTCTTAACGTTTTATGCTTAGTTTGATTTAGCCAAGTATTTCACTAAATTCCATAACGTTAATTTGTTTTAAAATGTGAAAAAGTAAGAAATAATCATTTTTTTTTTTTTTTTTTTTGTTTTTTTTTCTGTGCTTTATTTTATTTAATTTGTATAAAAAAATATCACTACGTTTGACTAGATTTCTAATAAAATCATTAAAATTCAAAGGTATTTTAAATACCTATTTATTAAAAATGTTTAAGTAAATAATATATAATCTCTTCCCTCCTCAAATTCTAGACTTTGTAAATTCATTTCAAAATCACCATTGGTTAAATCCAATTTCATGCATATCACTACTGGTGGCTCAACTTGCGAAAAGTGCACTATGGGTATGGAAAATGTGGTCTGTCTTAAGTTGGCATCATAATATTTATATAATTTATTGATTTTATCTAAAATTGATAAAATTGATGATAAAAATTTTGTATAACTCAATTTTTACTTACTTTTGTCTACATCACAAAATTTTTTAACTTGTTGCTTTAGTTCCTCAGGCAAATCCCTAAAGAATTTTCTACCCTGTTTACCAGCATTCCATATAGAAAATCCCTTACACCAAGGTGGTTTCCTTAAAACATTATCCAATAAATGTTTAAGTCTTATTTGCCAAATAGTTTTAGCTTGCACCGAAAATGTGGTCGATCCCGTATGATAACGGTATTTAAGCAAACATTCTTCTACTCTTTTTACTAAGCCCTGATGATCCAAATGTTGATAGAAAAATATTAAGTCTTCAGGACAACCTTTGCCTTCTTCAGAAAATCCTCCCATGATATTAGTATATACCTGACGATGACACAGCCAGGTGGGCATTATAATAGTGGGTCCATTTGAGGTGTAAATCTGTAAAATTAATTTATCTTTGGGTAAATTATTGGCCCAACGTGTAAAGCGACAGGTAGAATTACTGGGTAAGCGTATAAATTTGGCTCCAATTATCTGTAAGTTATAAATATAATTTTAAATTATTTTGTGCAAAATAATCTACATTTCAAATTACCGCATTTTTGTATTTTTTGGCCAATTGATATTGTTTCCATATACGTTCTGGCAGCATTTCATCATCTATATCTTGAAAACATAAATAGTTACCCTTTGAAGCTTCTATGGCTCTATTGCGTCCATAACCAACTGAAAATATAAAAATTTATTAAAATTCCTAATAACAATTAATTTTCCGTTATTCCCATAACTTACCTCCTCTTGATTTCCCTGAAGTATTTTCTATAATCAACATGGCAACCTTAAATTGTTCTTTTAAATATGTCTGCCATTTTGTGAGTATGTTAAGAGTGTTGTCAATACTACAATCATCAAAGACACAAACCTCTATTAAAGGAGGTAAACAACTTGTTGCTAAATTATTTGTTGTTGTGGTAATAAATGAATTTGCAGTTGTTGTTAGGCTAGAAGAAGAATTAGGTGATATGGTCATGGTTGACATAAATGGATTTTGCGCTTTATTATAATGCATTTTCTCTTGTTTTTGCTGCAAGTATTGTTGTGCATGTGCTTGTACAGCTGTTTGTTTAATAATCGATTCCATACAACTATCTATCCAAGGGCCACCATTTAAAACCGTAATAATCACAGACTTTTTTATTAAATTAAACACAGTTTTCTTTTAAAATTTCTTTTTCATTTTAAATTTACTTACTATTAAGTCTTGGTTTTCATCTAATTCCGGCATATTTGGTGTTTTATTTTATTTTTGTTTTTGAATTATTTTAGCATAGATTATTTTTGCATAAATTTTCGCCGGTTGTAAATCATGTAATATTATGTTTCTCATCTGTGTGTGTTAGCGAATATTTGTCGGTTCGTTGTAATGTCATGTATTTAACGGCACTCTACAAAATTGCCAGATCTCGTCATTAAAATGCGTTTTTACGGTTTTTTTTTTTTTTTAATACAAATATTTCGAAGAGATTTAATACAATTTTTAATTTATTAAGATTATTATTTTAAAAAATATGGCATTTTTTTAATAACAATAGCCAGAAAAATTTTCTTAGAATTTTTAATTTCATTAAGATTTTTTTTTTTTTTTTCTTTAAAAATAATAATTGTTTAATTTCTAATTCCACATTATTACAAAAATCAATAAATCTCTCTAAAAAGTGAAAACAAAATTCAATTCTATACAATGATTTACAATTTCACTTTTATCTGCAAAAAAAAATCACCAAATTTAGAAACCATCTGGCATCGCTATTTATCTTCATCTATTCACAACACTCTTTCTCTGTAATTGTTTGGGTGGTTGTTTACTTGGCTAAACACAAGGGTTTGTGTAAATGTTAATTAGTGTTTAATTTCTCTTGCTTTTATTTCAGCGTTTGTTTACTATTTGTTCTTGTTTTTTACATATTGACAATTTATCTCTATGTCGTTTTTTTTTCTTGTTTTCTTTAAAGTAGTTTCTATGTTCTTATTTTTTTGTTGTGTGTTAAAGATAATAAAAACATGAAACTTTAGCTGCAGCAAAACTTCTTTTATCATTTTTGCTTTTAATTATTTGTAATTTTCCATTAAAGATTTTATTGTATCTGTTTGAAAAAATTATTTAAATAAATGTATGTTTCAAATATCACGTAGACTCTTTTTGGCGTGTAAATGTTACTCATACGTAATGAAGGTCATTGGTTGTAATAATAATCATAATACGCCATGTGGCCTCATTGTGTTTTTCGTTAATGTTTGAGAGTAGAAAACATAAATTGGTTCTAGTTAAATAAGCCTTTAAATGATAAAATAATAAAAATTTGTGAACACTAATATTTTCAATCAAAAATCTAGATTTTAATGAGAAAACTAAAATTGTATCTAGTTCATTAAATAAGCGTTTAAACGAGATATTAATGAAAATCTGTGATCACTTATACTTTCCATCAAAAATCGATAATTTTTATATTAAAATTGATATTTATTATCTAAAATCGCTTTAAAATATCAAAGAAAATTGTATAAAATATTTCAAATAATTAAAAACGTACACAAAATGCCTTGAAACACAACTGAAACAAAATGTTGTTTCCTTTTTTGGCCTCAAATTTCTAAATTAAAGCAAATTTTAAAAGGAATTCCCACAAGGAACAAAATGGAATTAAGTGAAACACTAACACCCAAAATAAATAAAGAGAAAACACCAAAAAAATCATTTAAAAACAGATACTTGCTAAGGCGCATCTGAATAAAAATGTAAAAAATGGAATTAAATTATGAATTAAAATGTTTACATTAAAATTGATATTTGTTAACTGAATTAGCTTTAAAATAAAGATTTAAAATATTCCAAATTATAAAAAAATGCGACAAAATATCTCGAAATCCATTAAAATCAATATGAAATGAAACAAAAAATAAAACTGTAATATTGGCTTTGATTTTTGATAACGAATTTCTACTTTAAAGTAAATTAAAAAAAAAAAAAACTACAAGAAACCATATGGTATTAAATGGAGCACAAAAATGTTTAGGCAAAATTAAGAAAAGAAAACAGAGAAAATCTTCTTAAACACTTTGAAAACAAAATCTAGTTTTAGGTGCTACTAAAATTAGTGGAACGAAATGGAATCAAGTAAAATACAAAGATTTTTGCTTAATAATTTATTTTTTTAAATTGAAATTGCTTAAAAATAAAAATAATACCAAATAAAATTATCTAATATTAAAAAAAGATAAAAAGGACTCGAAACAAACTAAAGACAAAAAGGAATAAAACAAAATAATTAAATTTTTCTATTTATTTTCATTTTTAGTTTCGAATTTCTAATTTAATGTAGATTTTAAAACTAATTCCTTAAAGGAACGAAATAGAAATCATTGAAGCATTTATTTTTTTACTTTAATTTTAACGAACAAAAAACTATTTAAAAGTAATTTTAGCCTGAAAATTCCACATTAAATTAAAACAAATTAAAACAAGATAATCAAATTTTATTATTAATTTTCATTTTTAGTTTCGAATTTTTAATTTAAAGTAGATTTTTAAACTAATTTCTAAAAGGAAGTAAAACACTAAAAATAAGAAAAACTGCTTACAAAATCAAGTGAAACACTTAAAATATACAAATAATAGTCCTTTAAAATAATGCATAAAATATAAATGAAAAAGGATGCTTAACGAATTCGAATCATTTTGGGTTTCTGTATTACCAAAACTTTCGTTCGCATGGTGTTACGTTTTTTCACATTGTTTTTGTTTTATTTTTCATTCAGTGTAATTTTTTTTTTTTTTTTTTTTTTGTTTTTTCGTAAAATTATTAAAAACAATACTAAATTGTTTAAACATAGATAGATACAACATGCAAATGAAATAATGTAAAGAAATAAAATTAAAAAATAAAAAAAATTTAAATTCAATACGATGGATTTCCTAATGAAGAATAAACAAGATTAAGGAACATTTGCAGTGTCCAGTTGGGTAATTTTCTTATTCTAACCAGTCGAAAGCAAAATGGCAAGTGACCGATTTTTCCAGAAATGTGTCAGAGAAACCCAAATCGGTTTTCGTTCGCTTAAAAGTCGAAAGAAAGCATACGTTCGACATAGAGAAACAGGCTATTAAATTGGAACAATATGGAATTAAGTGAAACGCGTACATTATACGCTTAAATTAAGGCAAATATAATAGAAAATCATAGGAAATTCTTTAATATAAAAGCTTATAAATTTAGTAATTTTTGAAACTTAAGAATACAGAAACGACATGGAATTAAGTGAGATTTTAATTTTTTTACTTAAGCTTTGATTTTTTAAGATAAAAATAACCGATTTAAAATTATTTTACACAAAAATTCTAGCCAGGAATGAAGTGGAATCAAATGTAACACTACAATTGTGAACCAAAACAAATAAAAATTTCAAAATTAATAAATTATATAAATAAGGGTTTTGTTATAATTTTTTATTGAAAAGTGAAACACTTACTGGCAAGGTATGAAAACTAATATTTTGTCTTAAAAATTATCATCTAAAGGATTTATATTCAACAAGGAATGAAATGAAATCAAGAAAAATACTTTTTATTACTGCTAAATGTTACAAAATGAGATGAAATGCATGAAAATTGTAGCCAGAAACGGAGTGGAATCAAATGAAACACTAAATTTTTATCGCTAAATAAAGGAAAGTAGCATATAAATTGGTTTAAAGCACTTTAAATATAATAACATCTCGTAAGGTATACCCAAATAAAAAAGGAACGATTAACTGAAACATTAAATTTTTTAACTTAAACTTTGATTTTTTTTAATAAGAAAACGATTAAAAATGATTTTACATACAAATTCTAGACAGGAAAGAAGTGAAATCAAATCAAACACTAAAATTATAAATCAAAACATAGTCAGCCCAATTATAAACGTTCCCAAAGAATTTATTTCCCACGGAAAATATCATTCTTGAGAGTTTTTTCCCTTAACGCAGTTGATAAAAAAGGGAAATTCATTTTTCACAATAAGAGAATGGGGAAAAGTGAGAAATTTCACGCGGAATTTTTGTTTATGATTGGGCTGAGTAAAACAACTTAAAAAATCAGTGAAATATTATAATGGCATTAATATTTTATTAATTTGTTGTTAATATTTGTTCAGTTCAATATTTGTAAAAATATTTCTAAATAAAAATAGAACGAAATAAAAATTGTTTCTTATAGAAATTGTGAATTTGAGTGTTTTAATTTTAAAAATTTGAAATGGAATTTAATGAAACCTTTGTTACAATAAACAAAAATAAATAAAATACAATTACGGTTTAAATCATAGTGTAACGTTTAAATAGTTGACAAAGTATTAAGAAACGAATTAGAAATGACTTATTTTATTATTAAAAATTCTCATGCAATAGATAACATATTTGAATATAATATTTGAATATATAAAAATAGAGCAGAGTCTCAAAAGAAATCCAAAGTAAAAAGTTTTATAGTAAAATAACAAAAGAATGATTTGAAATCAAGTAAAGATGGTAGAAGACAATTTATAAAATGCAATAAAATACAAAAGAGGTACCAATTTCTAAAAAAAGTACCAATTTTACATTTTAAAATATTTATAAAAACATCAAAGGAAAAAATAAAAAAAAAATCTTACCTTTCCCTTTTTAATTCTTGCTAGTTTTAAATTGATATGTTTTTCAAAAAAGATTTTAATAATGGCTGCTTAAAAACCTTAAGCTGTTTTTTAAATATAGATGATATGGATTTAAGTTAATCGAAAGTTTTAATTAAAAAAATGTATAACTGGTTAAATCTACAAAGAAAAATAGCAAAAATAAATATTATTTTTTTCACATTTTCTTTTTAGTTTTGTTAATTTTTTATTACTTATTTTTTTATAAACTATATTTAAATAAAAAATTAAAATAAAAAAAGTTAAACATAATCTTACCTTAAAACAAAAGGTACTTAAATGAAAAAAAAAAAAAAAACTTAAGAAAAAAGAAATTAAGTAAATTAATTGTAAAATGAAATTGTGTTGAAATGAGCATAAAAAGCGTAGTATTGTTTTCTTCAAATCTTGATGTATTTAACTATTATAACCTAATCTATCGAAAACTGAGCCAGATTTTGTTCCTTTGGGGGAAGATTTTTCAATATTAACTCTACCCAAACGTTTTGATATGCTAGACACTGAGCCAGAACTGGAAGTTGAAGATTTATTAGCAGTTGAGGGTGAAGATTTACCCAAACGTTTGTGTACGGGTAAATCATGATGATTTAATAATTCATCGGCTTTCATTTTTGATAAAGTTTTAAATTTTGAAGGAGGTGAGGCTTTGAGATTAATAGCTTTTTTGGTAGAATGAAGTTTAGAATCTAAAAAAAGAAATGTTTATAAAATTATTATTATTTTTTTTATAATAAATAGTACTTACTTAAGCCCAATCTTGCTTTTACACTTGCTGGTTTTTCTTTTATTAAATCTTGTCTGGCTTTAAATGTTTTCCTTGTGGGTGAACTATGTCTTCGAGGTGCAATTTCTCTTACTTCAGCTGTTGAGGCAAATTTAACAAATTTTTCACTACCTCCTGATATATCCATATCATCATACATGTCTTCATCAGATGCGCCCATACTTTCATCTTCATCGCTATCTTTTTTGAGGGGCACTTTTTTGACTAATATAACTTTTTGTTTAATAGGCTTAACTATAGTGGGGGCTACCGTTTTAGCTTTAACAATAGTAGACAGACGCTAAGGAGGAACAATAAACCAAAAAAAAATATAATTTTTGTATACTTAATTTCTTTTTTTAATCCTCACATTTTTAGCGGTATTTTTCAATATAGGCTTAATTTGTTTGGTAACTGTATCCTCACTGGATTTACCTCCCAGTCTTGAAAATATAGAAGCTGAGGTATGTATAGTCTTACTTCCCACTCCCGTAATTCTCATCTTAACATTATCTGAGCTATTTGAGGAAGAATCTTCATCGTTATCATCTAATTCTATGGTATCCTTAGAATTTTTAGCTAATCTTTTAAATATATCAGATTTTTCCTTAGCAGCCTCTCTATCAGAATATACTACAATAACATAGAATAAATTAGATCAATTAGATAAAACAATCATAAAAACTGTAAAAAACTTACATTTAGCTTGTTTGGCCAAAATTTGTTTACTTCTCTCGGTGGTGCCAGAAGGCAATTTAATTTTGTATTTACCCTCATGTTCCGGCAAGACACGTCGTGGTTTAACAGCTGTTAAAGGCGGCACCACTGCTGAAGAACTAGTTGAAGCTATAGAAGTAGTAGCTTTAAGAATTTTAAACATTAATAAAAAAGTGTACAAATTTCTTAATAAGAAACTTACATTTTAAACGTATTTTGTTTTTCTCCAAAGGTGTTATAGGATTAGCGGGCACTGCTGCTACGGGTACAGATGTCTCTGAGCTTAAGACTTTTTCCCGGGCCGTTTGATCGCATACAGTTTTAGCATGCCTTAGAAATAAATTTAATTTAATAAATATTTATTAAATTTATTAAATATTTTAAAACAATAAATACCTTAATATAGCTATAATATCACCCATTAATGTTATGCCCATTTCTCTTAGATACTCCTTATTTAAATCCATTAGCATATCAACTTGTATGCGATTTTCAACAAAGATGTGAGCATAAGTGGCAGCCGCCGGTGAGGGTATGCCGGAGGCATTGAAAAATTTTACCCATTGACCTTTAAATAGAAAAAATATTTAATATATGTACATATTTTAGTACAAGAATTTTTTTATTTTATAAAAAATGTATATTTTGAGTTTAATAAAAAAATATTTAGCAAGGAAAAATTCTTAATTTTTGGGGTCTTAAACATTTTTTATTTATTTACATACCAGCTGTAGTAGTAGACATTTTATTTTTTATTTACTGGCACTTTATTTAATACTTTATTTGTTTTTATTTAGATTTTTAATCAAATATTTGGGGTTTTTACTAAAAATAAATTTTTCTTAATTTTTTTATGCAGTCGCCATTGTCAAAAAAAGAAAAACAACAATAAAAAATGTCAATCAAATTAAACATGCAGCTCAGTCTTTGATTGAACATACACCATAGCAACCAAAACAAATAAAAACAGAGCTGTTATAAAAAGAAGCGAACAATTTATTTGCCGTCCACACGAGCCTTTTTCATGATCGCACATTGAACAAAATGTTGTGCGCACATGCATTTGGATAGTGTGGACCCAAGTTGTCATGTTTTGTTCTTGTTCTCACACCGTTGTTCGCACAATTGTTCGAGCAACCATGTCTGCCATCAAACGTCATTTTGTATGCGGAAGAAGAGGCGCTGCATATAAAAGTATCGAAGCGACACTGACGGCAAACAAAAAATTATGATTTGTTCGACAAATGTTCTGCCCACTGAAAACAAAATGAACAAAATTGTGTGTGTTGCCTGCCGACGTTTGATGGCAGACATGGTTGCTCGAACAATTGTGCGAACAAGAACAAAACATGAACAACATGGGTCCACACTATCCAAATGCATGTGCGCACAACATTTTGTTCAATGTGCGAGCATGAAAAAGGCTCGTGTGGACCGCAAATTAAAATGTTTATCTAATCTGGTAGTTCTACTACCGAAACACTGATAAAATCAGAGTTGTTATAATTAAAATGCTGTAAATTAAAAAATATTTAATTAAAAACTGGTTAATAAATTAAAACAAATTAATTTTTATCTTATTCTATTAGCAAATTTTAAAATTTTCTCCAGTTCTATGATTTTATGAATTATTTTATTTAAAATATATCTATTTTTTTCTATCTGGCAACTTATCGCTCCCGCTTGCCAAAAACACATTGACAGCTGCAAATGCCTTAAAATTGTATTCTGAGTATTCTATTAAAAATTTCTTAAAAAATCGTGGTAATCTGCAGTATAATTAAAACAAAATGCTTTTAATGAACTATGATTATGCCCAGAAGTTCATAGAAATATTTAATTTCTATTTGGCTTTTGTGAATTTCATCGATGTTGTCGTGCCCAATCACAATCGTACTCTTTGGACGCGTGAAGAATTTCGCCAGAATGAACGCGAATTATATAGTTTGTATAATGATTTATTGGATTTAATTAAAAAACACAATAGTCGTGAATTTCGGAAGTTTACGCGTGTAACTGTAACAACATATCAATATTTAATAAGGATTTTAAAAAAGAAATTGGTAAAATATTCATTGAGAAAACCTATACCTCCAGAATGCAGGCTGCTGTTGACGTTAATGTAAGTAGAGTAGTCGGAGAAAGTAACGGTAATTTGGAAGTTTTTAAATGTTGGAGGCGTGGTCAAAATTCTACATAATTATATAAACGAATTTTCAATTTAAATGCATTTATTTAAATCATTTTAATTTATATTAATCAGTTTTTTTTTTAACTTTTACTATTTGTTCAGCTATTTAGCGCATGATTCCGCTAAAACTTTATTGTCTATGGCTTTTCGCATGGGCAAATCTACTGTTCGCGAAATTATCCTAGACACTTGCCAAGTGATTTGCGAGGAATTGGGTCCAATGTATATGAAAAACTCTACAGCAGATGATTATTTTTGCGTAGCCGAAGATTTTGAAAAGGAAATGAATTTACCCAATTGTGTAGGCTGCATAGATGTCATAGAATTGCAACACGATAAAAAATGCTTTTCCCCTATTATTGTAATGAGCGCCTGTAACTATAAATACCAATTCACTCATGCCGATGTAGCCCTGCCCAAAGAGATCAAGGAAAAGGATAATTTTATAAACCGGTTAATACAAAAACAACTACCCCTGCCCAATGATATGGTTATGCCAGATTCAGGTTTATTGTTGGCTCCCTACTTTATAACGCCCTCTAATTTTCCTTTAGTAGAAAATGTTATGAGACCTTATCCTGGTAAAATTCTAACACCCGAAAAACACAATTTAAATGAACACCTAAAGGCGGGTTCGCGTTTAATAGAAAACTCCTTGGGTGTTTTGATATGGAAATGGAAGGTATTACAAAATAAATTTACCGTACGCATGGATATTGGAGTCGAACATATTGTTAAGGCTACCATGATATTACACAATTTTGCCATGCAACATGATGCGGCCTATTTCCATAAGAACTTTGTAGATCATTATGATGAATCAACCATGGAATTTGTACCCGGCTTATGGCGTCAACAGGGTTTTAATATAACACACTCCAAAATTTATTATGATAGTAATGCTAGAGAAGAAGCATTTGCTAACCGAGATTTATTAAAAGATTATTTATATTATAAACAAGTTAATCAATAAAAACTTAAATTAAAAGAAGAAAATCTTATAAAAATGTTATAGTTGTTGTATATTATTATTTTGCTGCTGATGATTAACAATTTCTAATGTAACCATTTCCAGTATTCTTTGCTGCAGACGCATTTGTGTTAAGGCCGGTAAATTGGCTTCCTCCACTTGTAAAGCTAAACTATTGAAGAATACTTGATTCGATGAGGGTGGAGTAAAATGTTTTTTGGCATTTTGTAATAAATTGGTCATTTCATTGCAGGCCTCCTGTATGAGAGCTTCTTTATCGTATTTTTTTCTTTTATTTTGTTCTGGATCTGGACGATAACTGTTGGTATGATTGGAGTGACTGCTAGTGGTAGCATTTGCTGTATTGTTGGTGGTATTGGTGCTGGGAGTATCTATTTTCTTGACATAATCATTTAAATCGAAATTTTCTATTTCAAATTCGGCTTCATTTGATAGATCTTGTTCATTGTAGATGGTCACATCAAATTGTTGAACTTCTGATTCGGTTTGATTTAAATTATTGATAGCTCCCTCGGTTTCATCATCATAGTTTTCCTCGGCTTTGAAAAGGACACTACTTAAAAGATTTTAAAACGAAAAATAGTTATTTAAAAAATTATTATAATTTTAAAAGCTTATGGACATCTCTTAGGATGTCGAACGAATTTTTGGTATTATTTTAAATTTATTTGTCGTTTTCCATGTAAATTGTCGAAACGAATTTTTCGTTCGACATCGTGGGTCAGGCCATTATATATTATATTCTTTTCAATGTCGTACTTTTTTCAAAATTGTTATTTTATTTAAATATTTTTACTTTTTTGAAATTGGCAGATTGAATGAATAAAAAAACAGTACTATTTTTCAAAATGAGTACTTTTTTAAAAAATGATAATTATGACTTTCTTGCAAAATGGAAACATTTTTCAAAGTTGATACCTTTTGGAAAAAATGGTACTTTTTTAATAAATTTTGTACTTTTTCGATAAATTTGTACTTTTTTAAAATTACATCTTTTTTGAAAAATTATACTATGGGCAAATTGGTACTCTCTTTTTTACATTGTTACTTTTTGAAATAAAAAAAAAAAAAAAAAACCAATCGTATTTTCTAAAATTAGTTCTTTTTTTCATAATTGGTAAAAAGTTACACACAAAATTTATACTTTTTTAAAAATTGGTATAATTTTTCAAAATTCGTACTTTTTGGAAAAATTGGAACTTTTTATAAAAATCTGTACCTTTTTAAGCATTTTTAAATATAATTTTTATCAAATTTGTACTATTTTTGAAAATTGGTACTTTTTCAAACATTTCTTTTTTTCGAAAATTTGTCTTTATTATTTAGCAGAATTTGGCATTTCTGAAAATTGGTACTATTCATTGACCGAAGTATCGAAAATTCTAACAACCTTAGTATATAAAACATGTCCTTAATTTCCCGGCAGCTTCAGAAATTTGATTTTAACACATGGACGATTCTCATACAATTAAGAAATGAAAAAGTACGTTTTCCCTTGAAATTTTCGTTGAAAGATATATAAAAAAATCTAAAGAAGCTGCTGCAGGATAATACATACTTTAAGAAAAAAATCAAAATGTTAAAAAGGCACTTCGACCATCAAAACTATTGGTTCCTGCCCTACAAAACATTACCACTGACAATTTTAATAGATATATTCACTTAACCTAAATCGTTTACATTAAAACTCCTCTTCCCTCACCCATTCTCTTTCACATTAAGTCGTTTCCCAAAATAATCCCACCGTCCACATACTTACTCGTCAAATTGATTATTTAGAAATGACATGGCATTATAATATTGCCAAGTTTTGGTAGACAAAACATCACCATCATCTCCTTTCTTCATTTTCTGTTTGTAGGAACGTAAATAAGTGTCCCGCAAATGTTTCCACTTCTGACGCACCACAGCAGCTTAAATAAACAAAAATCAAAAATTTAACATATGTAGTTACACACGGAACGCTATCAATTCCAAGACAACTTACGATCTTTACGCAAAATCCTGCCAATTTCTTGCCATTTAGCTTTTTTTTCATCTAAATATTTAATAGTACGATATTGTTTTTCATACAACACTGGATTATTTTTGATAAATTCAATTAATTTATATTCCATTTTGTCCATAAATAAAAATTGTTTAAACAAATTAGGAAAAAAGCGTCCTACACTCGGGGGGAAAAAAATTTGACAACAAACAGCTGAAGCATTTTCTCTCGTTGTTGTAATGATGCCACCTTGTTGCAGAGAAATAAACTCTGCATTGAACATACTCTAAAGCCCAAATTACAATAGCGCGTAGTCAGCAACAGTATCAGCAAAAATTATCAGCTGATCACTGTCAGCACAACATGTTGCTGCCGTTATAATTACAATTCAGCGTAGGCAGCCACAATTTACAACCACCAACTAGCTTTGTTCTACTTGTGTATTTTAGCCTCTCATTTATTTGCTCACTCTCTTTGTCCCGCTCTCAATCTGAATGCAGCGCAGTGAATTTAGAAACAGGGCTATATGAAACAGTACTGCAAACTGCTGCTGACAAAATGTAATCAACGCCTTACTTTGAGTCTACATTAGACAAATTTTTATCAAGACAAACGTCAAAATGAACTCGAATTTATGGAAGGTGGCAACAATTGTGCAAAAACAACAATATGGCGAATTCATTAATGTTTTTTATGTATGCAGTTTGACAGCTGTAACAACCAAAAATAATAATCAGCTGTTTAACTGAGGCTACCTCGTATAGATTCGCACCGATTTTGACGTTTGTCTTGATAAAAATTTGTCTAATGTAGACTCTAAGTTAACAAACAGTGCATTCTAAATAATCAGCTGATTATGGCAGCACACACTGATGCTGACTACGCGATATTGTAATTTGGGCTCTACACAAAATGTAAACAAATAATTTTTGTTTTCTTTATTTGACAACACGCGGTTTTTTCATTGTCGTGATAAAATTTTCTAAAAATATAATAATAATAATAATCAAAAATGTCTAATTTTGAATTATTAAGTGATCAAGGTTTACGTTTGGATGGCCGTAGGCCCCATGAATTACGTAGAATCAAATGTAAATTGGGAGTTTTTGAGCAGCCTGATGGTAGTGCCTACTTGGAACAAGGTAACACCAAAGTTTTGGCTGCAGTTTATGGACCTCATCAAGCTACCAGTAAAAAATTGGATATTAATGAAGTGGTCATTAATTGTCAATATAGCATGGCTACATTTTCTACGGCTGAAAGAAAAAATCGTCCCCGGGGTGATCGTAAATCACAGGAAATTACTTTATATCTTAGACAGGCTTTGAGAGCAGCCATTAAAACTGAATTGTATCCCCGTTCACAAATAGATGTCTATGTAGAAGTTTTACAGGCTGATGGTGCTAATTATGCGGTAGCGTTAAATGCCGCCACCTTGGCTTTAGTGGATGCTGGTATATGTCTCAAAGAATATGTGGTAGCTTGTACCGCTTCCTTGAGTAAAAATAATATACCACTAACGGATGTTTGCCATTTTGAAGAGGTATCTGGTGGTCCCACTTTAACTGTGGCCTCTTTACCTAATTCTAATAAAATTGCTTTTATGGAAATGTCTCAACGTTTTCATTTGGACAATTTGCCTAAAGTAATGGAACAAGCTTTAGCGGGCTGTCGTGAAATACAAGCTATAATGGAGACTGCAGTGCGAAAGCATTTAATGCAAATGGGTTCGGCAGGTGATTGGAGTAATATAGCAAAATAAAAAATAAAAATATTGAAAAAAAAAAATTGGCTTTTTGATTATTACGTTTAATAGATTGCAATTTTTTCATTTAGTGAAAATAAAACTTTATTTTTCCTTAACATCTTGTACTTCCTCTTCTTTCCAGTTTTCCACCATTTCGGCTAAACGTTTTCTTCTAAATTCTATGGCTATTTTTTGTATTAAACTATTTAGATGTTCGCCTCCTTCCAAAAATTCTTTAAGGTTGTGTAAAGTGCCTCCTTGAATACGATGATCTGTGATACGATCTTGTACAAAATTATAAGTACGTATCTTTTCATTGCGATCCAAGTTTCCTTGTTGAGCCTTACGTGTAGCTTTGGTACTAGCCTCAGAGGATTCCAATTGTATTTGTACCAATTTGGCTTGTAGCTTTTTTAAAGCAATTTCCTTATTTTTAATTTGGGATCTTTCCGTTTGACTCTCGACAGCAATGCCCGAAGGTATATGTACTATACGCACTGCAGAATCGGTGGTATTAACATGTTGACCACCGGCACCACTTGCTCTTTTGGTTTCAATCTTCAAATCCTTCTCAGCTATAACAACATTAACATCAGCCGGCCTAGGAATAACAGCTACTGAAGCGGTGCTGGTGTGTATACGTCCTGATTTTTCTGTGGCTGGTACTCTTTGCACTCGATGTACTCCTGCTTCATAACGTAAACGTTTAAATGCATCTTCATCATTAACGATTATATTGGCATGTCTGAGACCACCGATATCCGTTAAATCTTCAGCTAAAATCTCATAATCCCAATTATTGTTATCAAAATAGTTCGTATACATATCATATAGTTCTTTGGCAAATAACATGGCCTCCTGACCGCCAGCACCAGCATTTACCTCAAAAATCAAAGACGGATAATACTCAGTATCTGCCAATGTCAACATTTTCTGCATAAGCTCTCCCTCGGTCTTTTTCATTAGTTGTGTATAAACATCAGCTTCTTCTTTAATCAATTGTTTCATATCTTCATCTTTTTCGACATCAATATCTTCTTGTGATGGCATATTCCCTTTTAAAGCACGATGTTGTTCCAGAATTTTTACTATATCCGATAACTGGGCCATTCTCCGGTACTCTTCATCTCCGGCTGATGTATTTGTGCGTAATATATAAAATTCTTTACGCAAGGACTCCAAATAATTTTGCATTTTTTTATTATGAAAATCTAAAATGTTTGTATTGCTGGTTATACTGGCCAAAGTTCGTACATTTTCATTTACACGAAGGTATTTTACAAACTGTAACAAATTGTTTTTGTGAGGCACTTTTGACAGTTTATTAATGAACATTTTTTTAATAATTGTAGCTTTATTATTTTAATTTATAATCAATTTCATTTAATTAGTATTAAGTAACCCACTAATCAACGGTTTTTCTGTTTATTTTTGACAGCTGTTTTTGTTTACATTTCTTGAAGACAGGAGTGTTAGAAAGACATGTGGTTTATTTACTTTTGAGAAAACAGAGATGGTTAAATTCTATTTTCGGTATATTGCAATGAACTTATATACGAGTTTTTGCTTTGAATGGGTAACCAGTTTCCGTAGTGTAGTGGTTATCACGTGTGCTTCACACGCACAAGGTCCCCGGTTCGAACCCGGGCGGAAACAATCGGTGTTGACTTTTTTTTATAATCTTTGATATATGGGCAATTATCAAAAATTTTTGATTTTAGCCCTTCAAAAAAATATTAATTTTGTTTGATGCCACATTAAAATCCTTTTGTATACATATAAAGTGACTCGAATGCATGTAGAATCAGTTCGTGTTAAACATTTCATGTGAGGGGCGCGAAAGTTATGGTGGTTTAAAGTCGAACATATAAACATTTTCACAAACTAGAAGTTTATGTACAATTTTGGTCAAAAATACACATATCAAAACCTACTGAGTTATTCAAATAAAATTTAAGATCCCAGTGACGAACGTGTGTTACACGTACTGAAATACGTGTGGCTTAGTTTGCGTGTATGGAGTATTCGGAACTCTATATACGTTTAAGCACTTGTTCATATACAAAGTATATGGAAGTGTGTAATAAATGCACCCTGCCAAAAATTTATGAAAAATTAAGTTTAAAATATTATTTTGTATTTTATTGTTTATTTTTAATAAATAAAATTTAATAATTCATTACAGATTAATAAAAAACTTAAAACTTGGAATTAATTTAATCAATCTTAGTGTAACATTTGCATAACAAATTTTCAGTCATTATCTTAAAATGTTTAAATAATTCTTAAAAAATTGTGAATATGAGATTTTAGTGCACGGAGACCTTTCTGCCTTGCTCTTTTTCTCATTTTTCTTATTTTCATCATATTTCCTTTTGTCAATCCTGTTCTTGAGCGTCTTGATAGATTCACGAATGTGTTAATATTTCGGTATGCATGTAGCCATAATTTTTAATCGCTTCTATGCAAAGGTAAAAGATGAAACAAAAGTACATTTTTAAAATACACTTCTTGACTTATCGAAAATTGCATCATTCAAAGACTTATAATCTTTAAGGGCTTTCTTGTCGTTCACGACATGGTAATTGTACGAAAATACACATCAAAGATCCAATGAAAATTCGTTTTATGATGGTTATCTGTAAGAAAGAGCAATAATAATTAAATAAAGCAAATGCGAAAAATATTGAGAAAAAATAAGAAAATACCATTTCGGCTTTGCTCATTCAATACTTTTAAAAGGGCGCGTGTGGCTCTAAAAATATTTTTACCGTTTCATTCCTATTTATAATTGCAACTAAAATTATTTTTCTATTTTGCAGTATTGTCCATAAAAATTGCAACGTTTATATACAATTTCTTGTAGCATAAATAAAAAATATTCAACTCGTACATAAATTAACATAGAAAAATAATACTTCGTGTTTTATAGTCTTTTATACATAATTTTTTCGGACACATATAGCACACGAACAATTTTTCTTCGTGTGCTGCACAAATTCTTTAGCAAATTTTCTTTGTTTTGATTTTGCAACTATAGTTTTTTTTTAGTATTTTTATTTAAGCAATTTTGTTGCTACTGAAATTTCTTCTATGAAGAATAAAACACATGTATATCGGAGTATGTATCAGAGACCAGAAATTACAAACAAAAAACATAAAATTTTAAGTTTTCATTGAAAAAATAAAAAACACTTAAGTTCAAAATAGAATATTTTTCTTAACTGTTCAAAAACAAAATAATAAAATTATTAAAACAAACATTTTAAGTAAAGTACAAAATTATTTTGTACTTTAAAAAAATGTTTTAAAAAAAAAAGTTTTTTTTATGTACGAAAAAACTTTTTCTTTGTATAATTTAAAAATATCAATTTAGAAATGAATTCATTTTAAACAACTGGAAATTTGGTAGTTGCTTAGTAATCATATTGGACTTTGAATATAATAAATGACCAAAGTCGCTGCGGATTATCGAAAAAAAGCAACGTTTTAAATGGTATACATTAGGGTGGCCGCGAAATGAAAAGTATAGATGTTCCTATCTTAAATAAAAATTTGATTCATTCTAAGGTACCTTTTCTCAAAATTTTGGTCCTGAAATTATCCTTTTGTGAGCAAGATCAAAATGAAAATAGTTTCTTTTTTCAATAACAATATACAAATTTGGTATCGTAAGAAAGGACTTTAGAGCGAGCATTTAATGACATAAGAAAAATTAAGGACCAGATTCAAATAAGATCAAAATTTTGGTTCGTCCTTGTGTTGAAGAAAGCATATGTACCAAATTTCATCAAATTACCTTCAAACTGCGCATAAGCTTTATATGGACAGCCAGCAAGAAAGCCTACCAGACGGACATTGTTAAATCGACTAAGAAAGTGATTCTGAGTCGAACTGTGTACTTTAAGGTGTGGGTCCGAAGATTCTTCCAAACAAATAATACACCAACATACCTATGGTGGTGTAGTGTATAAAAACAGAAAAACTTGTTTTGGTATAACTGCTATAGGATTATATTGTATTATTTTGATCCCAATTTTTTTAAATATTTGTGTAAAAAATTAAAATTTTTAAATTTTTTTTGAAAAATTGCAACATTTTGGACTTATTTGGACCTGGTCCTAAATTTTTGTTACGTCATTAAATACCAGCCCCAAAGTCCATTCTTACGATACCAAATTTTCATATTGTTCCTTCGGCAGATATAGGAACCAAACTTTTGAGACGCGGTACCTTAGAATGAAATAAATTTTCATTTGAGATGAGAACATCGTTATCAGATAAAATACTCCATACAAACATTCATATGAATTTATCTTAGTTTGTGATGAAAACTGTTGATAAATATGAACAAAATCATTTAATTTGTTCATTATTTGACTTAAAAATTTCCATTTATTATCAATATTTTATTTTAAATTTCATAAATATTTGACTTTGAAGTGAAAAATTATTGTACAAAAAGAAAAGTTTTTTTGTGTTTTGTTTTCTTTGGAAAATTTTTTTTTTGAGAACTTTATTATTTTGTACTTGAAGAAAAACATTTTTTTTAAAAACTTTTTTTTATATTTTTTGTTTTAGTATGTTATAAAATAATTTTTAACTTCAATGAAAATATTTTTTTGTAAAAAACAAAACAAAAAATGTTTCCGGTCTTTGGTATGTATGTATGTGTGTATGTACAACAACAAATACATGCCTTCCCCATAACATACTTACTTCAATATACATGTGTTTTATTCTTCATTGAAGAAGTTTTAGTAGCAACAAAATTGCTTAAATAAAAATACTAAAAAAAAACTATAGTTGCAAAATCAAAACAAAGAAAATTTGCTAAAAATTTTTTGCATCACACGAAGAAAAATTGTTCGTGTGCTATATGTGTCCGAAAAAATTATGTATACAAGACTAAAACACGAAGTTTTAGTTTTTTTGATGAGCAATATTTTTTGTTTGCTGATAAAAATTGCAAAGACGATTTACATTGTTACTAAAAATTCGAAGGTATATTTATAATAATTTTAGTTGCCGTGTGTAGTAAATATGAAATGGTTTAATATTTATTGCATAGTCATAAGGAGAAGATATTTTGCTGGCGCATAATATTTAAACGCTGAATAAAATATAAAGATGTAAAAATTCTATTATGTTCTCAGTTGAAATAATGAATTGCAAATTAAAATTTCCGACTTAACGAAAAAATATTAAAATAAGACAAAATATATTTACGTACTTCGGCACTTCAAAGTTGAACATTTTTCATCTTTGAAGTACTTCACGCAGAAGTTTGGCTTACTGATTTGGTTCCACTCAATATAAATGCATGTATTTAACTTAGCTGTAAGTCGCAGTTGAAGCGAAAGTATTCTGTGTAGTTGAGCCTTTACGGAAGCTTATGGTTAAGTACCATGAAGATGGAAAATTTCTTCGGGAAATCATTGAATTGGTATGTCGCTCAAAGGCAACTGTACAAACAATAATAAGAAACTACAAATAAACCAATAGTTTTGAAAGTAAGCCAAGGAGTGGCCGTCCACATAAATTAACTCCGCGCGTAAAACGACAAATTCTAGGGGAAATAAAACAAAATCCAAGAACTACAGCAGGGGAATTGCGAAAGACTTGGAAGTAAATAACATCGCTTCAGTTCATCATTCACCAGAAACAGTACGAAGTGTCCTCAGAACTCAAGGATTTCATAGTCGTGTTCCTAGAAAAAAGCCATATATCAGTGAAATAATATTTCAAGAGAACTAACAGAAAAATTGGTGCTTTCCATGAAGAAAAGATTACAGGCGGTTTTAACGCATAAAAGTGGACCAACAAAATATTAATTAGAATTTTGTAAATAACTTTAAAACTATTTTCTATTTCATAGTATGCAGACTTTTCTGTGCCTTAGAAATTAATTTTTGGGTTTTTTTGTTAATAAATGAATTGGAAGTCGAATTTTTGTTTAAATTTTATTGATTGTTTTTATTTGTAAATTTAAATAAAAATTTATTTACGCAGCATGTTCATATATTTCTCAATTGAGATATTTTGGGGGGTATGCAGACTTTTCTGTGCCACTGTATATTAATTTTAAATTAATTATACACAATTTTAAATAATAATAAAATTTAATTTAAAAAAGCACCCGTATTTCACCATTAAACAAAAAACACTTATAAAGTTTTTGTTTTTCATATTTTTTCACTTGATAGCACACTACCACATACTTTGTACATTGCAGGGTAAGCAACTGCGCTTCTGCGTAAAGTACTTAGTACAATGTGTTAAGGCTCAACTACATAGAATACTTTCGCTTCAACTGCGACTGACAGCTAAGTTAAATACATGGATTTATATTGAGCGGAACCAAATCAGTACGCCAAACTTCTGCGTGAAGTACTTCAAAGATGAAAAATGTTCAACTTTGAAGTGCCGAAGTACGTAAATATATTTTGTCGGTTGTTTTATTCTTATTTTAATATTTTTTCGTTAAGTCGGAAATTTTAATTTGCAATTCATTATTTCAACTGAGAACATAATAGAATTTTTACATCTTTATATTTTATTATATAAAATTTTAATAACAAAATAGTGCAACGACTGGGTTAATATCATTTATGTGTTGCGTAGCTGTCAGTCGCAGTTGAAGCGAAAGTATTCTATGTAGTTGAGCCTTTACACTCAACTCTATACTATGTACATTGTACAATATGAAGTAAGCGAAAGCATACTCTGTGTTAAGGCCGGGTTAGTTGACAGTTTGATGTGATGTTGATGTAGAGAGAACGAATTCAAAAAGGAGCAACAATACACAACAAAACACTTGATTGTTTTTATTTCCAACAAGGAAAATACGTACAAAAAAAATATAAAGCTGCTTAAGTTACACAACCTCTTTGAATTCATATTGGCTGTGTGTGTAAAAATGAGAGACTCTCTTTCTTTCAGAGAACAATTTTAAAAATTTTGTGCTATGGCGATGTACCGTCTCGATCAAATTCAAACAGAATTTCACGCCGCCATAACCACAACACAAAATTTCAACAATCGCTCTCTGAAAGAGAGAGAGTCTCTCACTTTTACTCTCACAACCAATATAAATTAAAAAAGGTTGTGTAACTTGAGAAGCTACATATTTTTTTTGTACGTATTTTCTTGTGCGAAATAAAAACAATCAAGTGTTTTATTGTGTATTGTTGCTCCTTTTTGAATTCGTCTTCTCTACATCAACATCACATCAAACAGCCAACTAACCCGGCCTTTACTCTTTGTCTTACAATTCTCAGTACTCGGAATATTAGTCACTGGGATATTTTCAATGTTTGATGGTATTAGTGCAGCATATTTTAGGGCTTCCTAGTAAAATTTTAAAAATTTTCTTTTCAATAAAAATCGAGATTTTTAAAATTTTTTGTGAAAAATTTGGATAGAATCTAAGTTATTTGTCCATATATTGAATGAAAATATATTTTATTAGAGTTTATTACAAAGAAATGCTATTTCATAAAGTGATAATTTTTTAACACAAGTAAATATTTTCTGGTCCATAAAATGTTTATCTCTCAAAATTGTTTGATGCGCCTCCGAATTTTTATTAAGCATAACAAACACCTACTAATTATGTCAATTATAGTTAATTTCATGCTGTCCACACGATGTGCCTTAGCGAAATGTGTTTTGACAAAAGTGTCCCGTTTTCAATTATCAACGACATTTGACTTAAAATTATGATCCCAATCAATTATATTTATCGCCACTCTTATATCTATATATCTAATATTTGTTTAAATTGAAATTTTTATATAAAAATACAAAAACAAAAAGTGCAATTTTTGCATAATTTTCAAAAAGTCCATAAAGTATCAAACTTATTTTTAATGCTCCTCCGATTTTGTTATGTAAAATAACAAAAAAACTAAGTTCACGGAGTAATCCAAGCAATTCCATATGAAAATGTAAATGTGACTCGCGAAATGTGAGGTATTACTTAATTGCATTGGTGTTAATGTAATACCTCACATAATTTTTACAATTGGCGTCGCTTACATTAAATCACATGCATTCGTTTTGTTATAAGCTGAATTGAGTTTAATACATTGGTAGAGAACCATATAAAACTCAGTAAAATTACAAGAAATTTGGAGTGATAACCTGGTGAAGAACCAATAAAACTCATTTTACTGGAATCAAGAAATAAATCAAGATCACCGGAAATATTGATTTTAAAATAAATTTGATACTGATTTAATAGTTCATTTGGCGTAAATCAAGATTATCAGCGCAATTTATTTCTAAATAATTTTGATAGTGATTCTATAGTACTTTTGCTTGCGATTATAAAAATTTTGTCTCTTTCTCGATTTACGAGTTATAGGCTTTCAAAGTTTCAATAAATTTTCCTGATGCCATTTAAAAGCACCTTTTCAATGATGTATAACATTACCATATTAATTAACTACTTGGCAACAAAATTGACATTTTGTATAAAAATGGCGGAGTTAAAAAATTTTTTGATATTCGAAAAAAGATTATTAGCGAAGCCGGTGTTCGACATACCCAGAAGAGAAAGACCTTAAACCCGGTCGCAACCCGGCTACACAGAAAAGCATTTATTAAGGCGGAAAAAAATATAATAATTTCAAGTGTGCTGATAATCTTGATTTATTCCCTTCTTTTACTTGTAATTTTACGAGTTATAGGCTTTTAAAATTTCAATATATTTCTCTGAATATCTTTATTAATATCTGTCCGATCTTAATTATATTGATGTCGTTCAAAAGCACTTACAAAAATACCTTTTTAATGATCTATATCAGCGACAGGGATGATACATGTGATTTTCAGTATTGTACTAAATTGAATATAAAATTGTACTTTTTGTGCCGAAATTGTACTAAAATGTTAAGAACTTTTCTGCTCAAAACTTTACAACATTTCTTGATCAGAATATCTTTCACTTGAGTTCTCAAAATAAGCAGAATTTTTATTTTAAAGAGTCAAAACTAGGTGAGCTATTTAATAACGGAAATTGTAAGATCTACGTTTGACTATGCCGTGACAAATTAATAAAGGTGTTTAATAAAAATATACTCTCTGTCTTCATTTAACACCTGAATCCAGAGAAAAAAGAGTACATCTAATACTAATGATGGGATTTTAAATGTGCAGTTCGGAAAATTCGACCAAAAGTTTTGAACTTAAAAAGAAAAGGTTCTTAAAATATTAAACATTTCAATGTTAGGTAATGGAAAGTAAAAAGTCTTTGTCGAAAAAATGTGCGAGTTCAGCTACATAAACGCATATCCGAAAATAACTTCAAAAAGGATAGCATTCAGGTCTAAGAATGTCTAAACGATTAAAAATTGTAATGTAAAAATTTTGTTATATTTATGTTAAACAAATTTTCTAAAGGAATTCAAAAATTGTCTAAAGAACTTTTATTTCAAATAAATTAAAAATTTTATTAGGAAGAAACACCTTATATGTAATTGTACTAAATGAATCACTGGAGTACTGCTGTACTTTTGAAGAGCGAATTGTACTGAAAAAAGTACAATTGTACTGAATTTATCATCCCTGATCAGCGATCGCCAAAAAACAAGCTCGCGTGCAAAGAATACTAAGAATAGAAAATAATACTCTTTCCTACAACAACATTTCTCTCTCTTCACATACAAGTTCTGTATGAATTCAACACACTTGTGAGAGAGAGAAACAACACAAAATAAACAAATATTTTCCTTAAAATTTAAGGAAAATTACACACGCGACACATTTTTCCACTAACACGCGATATTTTTATTATTTTTTCACACACGTTTATTGTATTTTCACTCCCGTTACACGAATATTTTCCACAAACTGAAAAAATATTTTTTTATTTTATTTTTGACATTCCTTTTTTTTATGTTGAAAATTAAATTGAACGAACAATGTTGCTACTTTTGGTATTAAAAATAAAACAGAATTTAAAGTAATTTTAAATTATTTTCATATTTATCAACAAAAAGCAAAAAAAATTAATTATATTACTATTTGTGGATGTAACCCGCATCAAAAGATAAAAATCTGCGAATATAATTGTGATGAATACTCTTTTGTGCAACTATGTATGATTATGATGTATGGTGAAAGTATAAATAAAATTTGACTAACACAATCTTAAAGTTATGTTTTTTTTTTTTTTTTTTGACAACAGAGTTAGGTTTATTTGACAAGCCTTCTTTTCTAAGTATTCTTTGCTCGCGTGCTTTTTATCTCTTTTGTTAAGCCCAAATTACAATAGCGCGTAGTCAGCAGCAGTGTGTGCTGCCATAACCAGCTGATTATTTAGAATGCACTGTTTGTTATGGTGTTGATTACATTTAGTCAGCAGCAGTTTGCAGTGCTGTTTCATTTAGCCCTGTTTCTAAATTCACTGCGCTGCATTCATATTGAGAGCGAGACAAAGAAAGTGAGCAAATAAATGAGAGGCTAAAATACACAAGTAGAACAAAGCTAGATGGTAGTTGTAAATTGTGGCTGCCTACGCTGAATTGTAATTATAACGGCAGCAACATGTTGTGCTGACAGTGATCAGCTGATAATTTTTGCTGATATTGTTGCTGACTACGCGCTATTGTAATTTGGGCTTTATGCTCTTGAAATTAATAAAAAACTCACACAGTGTTACCGTTTGACGACTTTAGTCGCCAATTTTCCCTTTTTCAACCACCTGGCCCCTTTTGTAAATGGCGACTAAATGGAGACTTTTTCAAACTATGTGCTAAATGACGGGAATCCTAGTTGTTTGAAATATATATCAATTTAAACAAATAAATTTTATTATTTTGAGATTGTTTCACAGTATAGTGATATAAAAAGCCGCTGAGTATTTTTAAATGAACTGAAACTGTTAGGAACAAAAAATAATAAAATTTAAATCATCATTTGCGAATGTTTTGGACTGGATTGAAAAACAGATATGATGAATACTTATATCATAATTTATATTTTTTTACATTGCTCATAGAAATCCCTCGGTGGAACGTGACTTTTTACTAAATTATAATAAGATCATTTATCCAACAGACTTAAGTCAATACTTGTGAATCCATACGTTCAGTTCGGCGTGGATTTGAAAGACTGGAGCACGAGGGAAGACATCGTACAAAAATACAGAAGTGTATTTAATAAAAAGATAATTGTATGTCAACTATTTTTGTGAATAAGTCTTTACTTTTGCAATAATAAAAATTATTGTAAAATAAATATAAATAAGTTATAACAAAATTAGATTTAGTAGTTTTTCTTAAAACACAACATTTTTTGTATCTATTGTTATCAAATAAACAAATTTTAAGGAGTTTTTTGGGGTTTCAAATCAGTTGGCCCCTCTTTTGGACACTTTTTAAAAATTCTCAACGGTAACGCTGAACACACAAAGCGAGTCAGTCTCGTACGAGCATTCAAACATTATTGCTTGAGATACACTCATGAAAAATGTTTGATATCAAGTGAGACTAATATAAAGATTTTTGTTTGGTCAAAATATGATTTTTTTTATTTCTTAATTAAGAAAAAACTTTATTTTTTATTATGTTTTTACTAAGAAATAACAGTTATAATTTACTCAATTTACTAAAATTATTTTTTTATTATAAACCAAACATAAAAATTTTAAATAATCTTGTTGAGTTAAATTTGTTATTAGCCGATATTTTTTAATAAAAAATTAAAATCTTGAAATAATAGTTATACATATTTTGGACAAAAAATAAATGTCAATCATTATGTTTTAATCAAAGTATATAAAAATAATTGTTGAGTTAAATTTGATATTAGCCGATATTTTTTAATAAAAAATTAAAATCTTGAAATAATAGTTATACATATTTTGGACAAAAAATAAATGTCAATCATGTTTTAATCAAAGTATATAAAAATAATTGTTGAGTTAAATTTGTTATTAGCCGATATTTTTTAATAAAAAATTAAAATCTTGAAATAATAGTTATACATATTTTGGACAAAAAA
This sequence comes from Protophormia terraenovae, assembly GCA_951394005.1. Taxonomy (NCBI): domain Eukaryota; kingdom Metazoa; phylum Arthropoda; class Insecta; order Diptera; family Calliphoridae; genus Protophormia; species Protophormia terraenovae. Next base: position 9,575,453 of record OX596074.1, on the reverse strand, counting down.
TAAATGTCAATCATTATATTTTAATCAAAGTATATAAAAATAATGATTATATTGTAATTTTTATGATAATCATTACCATTCCGGGTTATTACTATTCAAATTCTAAACTAGTAACATGTGTTTCCATTTACAAGCCTTGAATTCACAAAGAAACTTTCAATATTATATTACTATAAAAATAAAGTTATTTTCTTAATGGGAGAGTAAAACAAAACATACATAAACATAATTGTGAATGTATGAGTGTGGCGATCGCTGATCTATATAATAACTCCTGACCATATAAATTAACACCTTGGGAACAAAATTAACATTTTGAATAAAAATTGTGGAACTTAAATTTATTTTTTGATATTTGAAAAAAAAAACATTTATTTACTGCTAATACCTTGTTAAATCAGCCTTAATTTCTCTTAAGTTTTCTTCTCCCTTTCTCAATTTTCTTTCACAACAACACAACTGTCAAATTAGCCTTTTCAGCTGGTAGTTTTTTGTACACAAAAAAAGGCGTAAAACTTTGTTAAGAAATATGTGATTTATAAAGAAAAAATTATAAAAAATAAATAAAATTTAAAAAGTTACTACATACATACATACATATTGCAAATTATATTGTCCAATAATAACATTAAATACTTTTTTAATTGGTTGTAAAACGAAAATTAAAAAAAGATCAAAGAAAAAATTTCATACAAGAGAAAATAAAAAAACAGGAAAAACAAAATACAGAAAAACTAAACGAAAAAAAAGAAAAATTGCTGGCCAATTAAAATTAATTAAAACTAATTAAAGAAAAACTCAACAAACAAAAAAAAAAAAAACAAAAGATAATAAAAAATAAACAATACACAACTGGAAACAAGTGGGTGATAAAATTATTTTGGATTTTCCTTGTAAAATAGTAAAATTAATATTTATTGTTTTTTTCTGTCTGTAGAATGCCTCCTTTGAAATCGTATTCCCCACAAAATGAATATAACGGTAATGGCAATAATTCACCTACCGACGGTTCGGGAGCTTCAGGTACAGATTCATCGGCCTCTAGTTCTAATGGCACCACCTCATTGAATATTAATACGCAACGTTCCACCACCAAAGCACCACCGTATTGTAATGGCCAGTATCCCTTTAAGGTCTTAACAAATCTCAATCAATTACGTTCACAAAGTCGTTTTTGTGATGTGGACATAGTGGCGGGCGGTGCCACGTATGCGGCACATCGTGTTATTTTAAGTGCTGCTAGCGCTTATTTTGAGGCCATGTTTAGGCCGGAGCTAGGTTTGAACGAGGTAAACCAGAAGACAGTTGTGCTGCATACAATTGATGGTGAAATTTTGAAGATTTTATTGGATTTTATTTATACGGGAAGATGTGAAATAACACAGGTAAGTGAGCAGAGATTATTAATATGGATCAGATATTAAAAAAGCAATAATTTTGAAAAAATACCAATTTTCTAAGCATACAGTTTTTTAAATTTTTGAAAAAGCATGGAATTTTTGAGAAAAATTACAAAAATTTTCCAAAAAGTACTAATTAAAAAAAAAAAATGCTTTTTAAAAAGTAAAAAAGTACCAATACTTAGGTACTCATTTACCTCCCTAATTCACTTAAAATCGTAAATATTTCCTATACTATTTATTCGATTGCAAAGATTAAGGTGTCATTTAAAGGATCTTAAGGGCGCATTTACAAAAATAATATAAAAGTTTCATAAACACAAATTTTTAAGTATTTTGTAATTTCTTGTGCAAAAAAAAATTTTTTTTTGTGCAAATAATTTTTCTTAATAGCCGGCCTTCGGCCGTGCGCATTGGTTTTTAACTCTGTGGTATGTTTAAAAGCGGCTTCGCTAACGTAATTCTTCCTTTTTACTCAACTTTTTTTATAACGAAAATTTTTTTGTTACGAGTTTCTTAGGGAAATTCGATTTTCAAAGCCCTATAACTTCCAAAATATTTATTTGCGGTCAAAAATTTTTACATCATTATATTCACCGTTAAAAGTACTATCAATGGCAAAAAAATAAAAAAAAGGAGCTGAATCAGGGTGGTCTATTTATACCAATACTTATATAGGGTATTTGTTTTCAAAGAAATTAGATTTTCGAAAAAAAAAAACAATTTTTCAAAAATTTTACATTTTTTCAAAAATGGACATTTTCACCAAAAATTCTAAATTTTTACAAAAAAGTACTTTTTTCCAAAAACGTAACAAATATCAAAAAACATCTAATTTCTAAGAAAGTACACGTTTAAGGAAAAAGTATTTTCAAAAAATTTAAAATTTTCGAAAAAAATCCAATTTTTGAAAATAAGTACCAACTTACCAAAAAGTACCTATTTTTCGAAATAGTATAAATTTTCAAATATATAAAAAAAAATTAAAAAAAAGTAAATAAAAAAAAAGCAAACAAAGAAAAAAGGAAAAAAAAAAAATAATAATTTCCAAATACCATAATTTTTCCAAAAATTTACCTTACTTTTAGACAGGTATAAATTTTCAAAAAAGGTTTAAACTTAGTTAAAATGTGCCTAGGAATTGGTGTTATAATTTTAAAACAAAATTACTTTAAACCTTTACAGCCGTATTCAAAAAAACTAATGTTACTAACTTTGTTGTATGTAAATTTCCATAAGAAAAAGTTAGTAACTCGTTATCAAACCTACATTATTTTTTATTTATTTTTTTTAATACGGCTGTTCATCTTAATTTTGAAATATTGCTTTCGTACTTTCTTTTCATTGCACAATTAACCTCTCTTCCCTCCTCCCCAAAATAAAGTCCAATGTCCAAGAATTATTAGCTGCTGCTGATATGTTGCAACTACATGAAGTGGTTGATGGTTGTTGTGAGTTTTTATGTCGTGAATTACATGCCAGTAATGCTTTGGGTATTTTACGCTTTGCTGAAGCTCACAATTGCGAAGCCTTAGCTAAGAGTGCGTTAAACTTTGTGCATGCCAATTTTCCAGCGGTAAGTGAAGCAAATAATTCTTGTACTATTTATTGCCTCACCCACTTTGTGTGTTTATTTTTTATTGCACATATAGATTACTCAGGAAGATGAATTTCTTGAAACACCACAAACTTTATTGTCACAACTGTTAACCTCAGAACTGTTGCGTGTCGATTCAGAATCTCAAGTTTTTCAAGCGGCTTTACGTTGGATCAAACATGACGTCACTCAAAGAAGATGTTTTGTTTTTGATATTTTATCTTTGGTACGCTTGGCTTTGGTGCCGGTGAAAGTTATCGATCAGGCTTTAAGAGATTGTCGTGATATGTCCGTAAAAATTGCTTTAAGATCGATATGTCGCGATATAGCTTCCAAACGGGGACAATTGGTGCCTTTGCGAGTATGTCCTCGTCAATTGGCTAAGAAAAATATCTACATTATAGGCGGCTCACGTCGTGAGACTACTTCAACTTGGAATCCAGCTGATGACATATTCGATACGGTAGCTAAATTTGATATATTCCGCCGAGAATGGACAGAAACGGCACCCATGGAAATAGGACGCATATTACCAGGAGTAGCTGCCTTAAATGGCAAGATCTATGTAATTGGGGGTGAGAGAGGGGCACAGATTTTGGCCAATGGTGAAGTCTATGATCCTCAGAATGACTGTTGGTCCCCCATAGCCCCCATGATAGTGCCACGTTGTGAATTTGGCCTATGTGCTATGGACAATAGTCTGTTGGCAGTTGGTGGTTGGATAGGTGATGATATTGGTGGCTCCATGGAACGTTATGATCCCGATAAAGATGTTTGGCAAATTATAGGTAATTTACCAGAGCCTCGCTTTAGCATGGGTGTGGTTAGTTTTGAGGGTCTTATTTATATAGTGGGAGGCTGTACCATATCCTCAAGACATTTACCGGATTTAGTAAGGTAAATAATATTTTATTCCATATATACGACAAAAGAAAAAAATTAAATCGCCAATATACAATTCCCCTTTAAGCTATAATCCCGTAACACAAGAGTGGCAACCTTTGGCTAGAATGCAAGTGGCCCGCTGTCAAATGGGTGTGGCCATATTGGATCGTTATTTATATGTGGTGGGCGGTAATAGCAGTTCTCAGGCTGTTTTAAGTTCCGTAGAACGTTACAGTTTTGATGACAACACTTGGTCCACAGTATGTGCCATGTCGGTGCCCAGAGCTATACCCGCCGTAGCAGCTGCTGATGGTCTTCTTTATGTGGCAGGCGGTGATCAGGTAAATCTTAATTAATAATACTTTTAAATTAATTTTTTATTATATATATTTTCTTAAGCCCTGTGAAGCCACCTTTTACCGAGCCCAAGTTACTATAAGCGCTGTTGAGTGTTATGATCCCTTAACCGATACTTGGAAAAATTGTCCTGACTTGCCCGTTAGCCGCTCGGAAGCTGGCGCTGTAGTTGTTTAACCCTTAATCTCAAACTAAGGCAGCCCATGGTATTAGACGGCAATAAGCTGCCCAAGTTTCTAACAAACTTTATTTAGGTATTATGGTAACTCTAACATTCTGGTGAACAAAAAAATCAGTATATTTAATCCTTATTTTATTATTAAACGTATTATGTTTTAATTTACACTATATTTTTAAATTTTAAGTTTTTTTTTTACACACAAACCTTTTCTATAATTTAGTTATCAAGCCAAAAAAAAAAAAAAATGCTAAGCCAATCTATTTAACAAAAAAATCCTTTAAAAGGTTTATAAATCAATATAGGTTCAAAATTAAAACCAAACAACCAGCTAAATGTAAAAAATCTAAAGAAATTAACCCAAAAAACAAATCATACGTATTAAATTGATGTAATATTGAATATAAAAAATCAAAAATATATAATAAAGCGTAAAAACCTTGAACAATTGTATTAAAAATTAAAGGAAATGGACAAAATTTAAACCCTCGTTAATTTCGTCGTTAAACACAATTAAAACAAAGTGGCAGCTCTTATTTGAATATCTTTAGAAAAAAGGTAATGCCAGACTGCAAATTAGAGATGACAATTTTTAGATTATCGAAAGTTATCGTAAAATCAAACACAAAAACAAACAGCTGTTCTTAGAAAATTTTGCAAAAAAAAAAAAAAAAAAAAAAATCGGGGAAAAAAATTGAGTGTGCCAAACAAATCCCGAATTAACTTAAAACTATTATGAATACTATACGTCCCTGCGGCTGCAAAGGTGTACGCACTTGCTTAAAATGTGAAGCAGATTTTAATATAGAAAAACCCAATCTACAGCAGGAATTACAAAAATTAGACCCTTGGTCTTGGTGTATAAGATGTAAACGAATATATCCAGGATGGGATTGCCATAAAGTACAAAATGAACATCCCGTACACAATCAAGAAAAGGGATTGACGTTACCAGGCATTTATGTTAAGGACAATTTCCTTACTCCTGAAGAAGGTCAAGAAATTATCAACTGTTTAGATGCATTACCCTGGTGTATATCACAAAGTGGTCGCCGTAAACAAAACTATGGTCCAAAAACAAATTTTAAGAAAAAGAAATTACAAAATGGTTTATTTAAAGGATTTCCTCAAACTACCCAATTTATACAAGACGAATTCAAAGATGAAGAATTATTAAATAATTTCCAGACTATAGAACAATGTTCTTTAGAATATGATCCAACAAAAGGTGCTTCTATAGATCCTCATATAGATGACTGTTGGATATGGGGAGAACGTGTGGTGACGGTGAATTGTTTAGGAGATTCGGTTTTATCATTAACTCTATATAAAGATGTTTTGGAGAAAAAGTTAAACGAAATTAGTAAATATAATTTAGATTTGGTACCTAAATATGAAAATGAACTTTTAGAACCTTTATTGAGTACGCAAGAAGTTGAGATGTTTAAAGATAAGGTTATAAGGATAATAATGCCAAAGTGAGTAATACGTTAATCTCCTTCTAAGCTATTTTTAATTAGCCTTTTTTCTTTAGTTTGTCCCTTATTGTTCTATATGGTCCTGTACGTTATCAATTCGAACATTGTGTTATACGTGAAGATGTTTTGGAGAGACGTGTTTGCTTGGCTTATAGAGAATTTACTCCCATGTACTTGGAAGGTGGAGAATCATATGAAAAAGGAAGAGAGGTTACAAAAAATGCATTAAATTTTTGGCACCCTGAGCAAGAAATAAAAAACGAATAAAGAAGTAATGACTGGGAAATTGAAGAAGTAATTAATGCCCATTGAGGCAGTAAAATGAGATAAAAAGAAAAAAATGTATATAAAAATTCATGAAAAAAACTAATATAAAAGAAATATAGATAGGAACAAAAGAAATAAATAGAAAAAATGTTTTTCAAATAACTTACAATTGATGTTCCCTTTAAAAAAATCCTCATGAAATTGGGTTAAAATATTATCTTTAAATAATTTTTCAACCAAAGTCAAGAAAAAATATTTTTATAACTTTAATCTTCACCAATTTCTTTCTTATTATTCCATTTCATTATCAATATTTTCCGTAAACATCTCTATACAATCGTCATTTTTCCATACATGTTGTATATTTGCATCCACTTTTGCTCCTTCCAATTCCACTTTTAAAAATTCGACTTGATTTTCTGGCATAATTTCCTCTCCACTTGTTGATTTGATAAAATCCAGTAACATTACCTTAGCTGGTAGCTTTATGCGATGAACTCTTTTAATATGATGTCTTAAATTCGTATGAGAACTCAACAGCTTATGACAAATGGCACATTTATGTTCTGTATGCACTTCACGAATATGTTTAAAAAGTTCCTCAGTTATACTAAAAGGTTGAGTGCAAAATTTACAAACATGTGATTTATGGATATGAGTCTTAAGATAATCGGATTTGGCAAAAGCTTGAGGACAATACTGGCATACGTAAACGGCCGGTTCGGCATTATTTACATTTAAATGAGAGGGTGATTGTAGATTTTCTAAATTTGTAAAATCTTTGACTTCGACAGCTTTTAAATTTACTGTTAACAGTTGCTGTTGGGGAGGGCATTCTTCTTCCTCATCTTTGGTTTGGTGTTGTACACTTATTTCAGATGGCTCTAATACTGAGGCCACAAATTGTGTTATAACAAATGCATCATTTTTATTCAAGGAAACATTTTTGGATTCATTTGTTTTGTTTATTAAAGGTAGTTTTACTAATTCATTATTTGTATTTAAGGATAAATTTGTGTTATACTCTTCCTCCATGCATTCAATAATATTTTTTTCTGTTATTTCTTGTACTTCCTGTATATCTTTTTCATCTACAACTTCTATAAGATGTTCCTCCTCTATACATTGATTTAGAGATTCGTGATATAGATTTTTTAATTGTATATTGGCTACTTTAAGTTTTTCATAGAATATATAACAAAATTTTAAATCCTCCAAACATTGCCAACAGATTAGAGGGAATTCTTCTGTCAAATTTACTAAATCCTAAGGGATAACAAAAAACACTTAATTAATTACTTACTTTGATATTTTTAATTGTTTAACAGCTTACTTGTCTATTATAAAATATCTGCATTAATTCCCAAAAGGATTTTTCCAAGGAGTCCTCTTCATAAGGCACATTTTTTTCTATATCTGGTCCAGTTTTTAGGCTAACTTTATAATGCCATATATTTAGCTCACCGTTTTGTAAACAAATACGACAATGTTGTGGTAAAGTTTCTAAATTTATATTTAAATTCATTATAGGCAATTTTTCTTTTTATTATAATTTGTAAAAAAAAATATATTTTGTTTTTTTGTTTTAACCAATTTTAATAAATAAATTATAATTATTTTCTTTTGGTTGAGAAAAGAAAACAATGTAAGGGAAAGGTAATAGTTCAAGATGAATGTCAGCTTAGAAATGTCAACAGACAAAGCAATATGGCAACATAATAAATTCGCTTTCGTAGGAAAAACCGTTATTAATAAATACTTTGTTTAACGTCTAAAATAGTTTTCTGTGGTTTATTTAAAAATATATATTTAAAATGAGTTACTTGGATACTTTTTTTGAATACATACAATCGTTGTGTGCCAATGATACTGAAATGAGTAATGCTGCGAAAGAAATTGATGAAATAAATCGTGAAAATAAAAAAATCGAAAAGCAATCAGAGGGTAAGTTCCAAAAAAAAGACGAGGAAGACATTTTGCAAAAAAAATATAAAAAAATTAGGTTAGAATATTCATATAATAAAAATATATTTTTAGATCTTGATCGCGAACACGATCGTCTACAAATCGAACTCCACAATATTGAATCTATTGTTTGCCTTCAAAATGACAAAGATGCCATTGCGCAATTCCAACAAACCTCTGTTAAAATGTATGAATTCAGTATTGAGATAAATAATCTTTTGGATAAAATTGATTTTACGAAAATTTTACAAAGCCATCACATGGAAATGGAAACAAAATGCCACCAAGAATGGCAACCTTTACATGAAGGTTTTGTCAAAACAGTAAAATGGCAAGAACAAATGGAACAAAGAAGTATAGTACAAAAATATCGTCAGACAGAAGTTGCATATCGGAGGGCCGAGGAAGCTTATCAAAGTGAAAAAGAATCAAAGGACGAATCCTTGAGACAGTGTACGGAGCAAATAAAACAGGCAACAGAAAAGAGAAATGAATTGATAGTTAATTTAATAAAGGGTTCAAAGGATTTGGAAAATTTAAAGGAAAAGGTTGATTGTGTATTAAAGAAAATTGTTGAATTATTATTATTATTATTATTTTTTTTTTTTAAGTTGGACAAAATAAAGAAGTATGAAGATTATATAGAAGAATTGAAGCAAGAGAAATTAGGATTAACCAAACAACTGGAACAAATGCAACTAGAGGTAAGAAAATAAACAAAATCAATTCATAGAAATGAATGCAAATGGGGAAAAGATTAATAATCGAATAAAAAATGAACCGGTTCATTTATAATCGAATTAAAAATAAACATGAACAATAAAAAATTAAGAATTAACCGCTTCATATAGAGTCGAATGAAAAATGAACCGGTTCATATAGAATTCTTTGAAGTTACCGGTTCATATTTAATCGAATGAAAATGAACCGGTTCATATAAAATCGAATGCAAAATAAACATGAGCAATACAAAATTTCATGAAAAATGAAACGGTTCATTTAGAATAGCATGAAATATAAAACGATTTATTTAGAATAGCATGGAAAATGAACCGGTTCATATGGAATAGTATGTAAATTGAACCTGTTGATATAGGATCGTATGAGAAATTAATCGCTTCTTATAGTTTAATAAAGGGTTCATGAAAAATGAACCGGTTCATATTGAATCGAATGAAAATGAATCGGTTCATATAGAATCGAATTTAAAATGAACCGGTTGATATAGAATCGTATGCGAAATTAACCGCTTCATATATAACCGGTTCATATAGAATAGCATGAAAAATGAACCGGTTCATATAGAATAGCATGAAAATGAACCGGTTCATATAGAATAGTATGAAAAATGAACCGGTTCATATAGAATAGCATGAAAAATGAACCGGTTCATATAGAATAGCATGAAAAATGAACCGGTTCATATAGAATAGCTTGAAAACTTAACCAGTTCATATATGAAAAATGAACCGGTTCGTATAGAATAGCATGAAGAATGAATCGGTTCATATAGAATAGCATGAAAACTTAAATAGTTGATATATGAAAAATGAACAGGTTCATATAGAATAGCATGAAAAATTAACCGGTTCATTTAGAATACCATGAAAAATTAACCGGTTCATTTAGAATAGCATGAAAAATTAACCGGTTCATTTAGAATAGCATGAAAAATTAACCGGTTCATTTAGAATAGCATGAAAAATTAACCGATTCAAATAGAATAGCATAAAAAATGAATCGGACTAAATAGTATGGCATGAAAAATGAATCGGTTCATAAAGTTTTGAAATACTATTTCATAATTGTTTTTATTTTTTTCTTTAGTCTTTTAATCCCCACTTAAACCCCAATTCCACTCAAAAGTTCTGCACCAACTCTTCACAAAATTATGAAACCACCAACATTATTACGCCACAATTGCCTTCATTTATGGAGATTTTAAAAAACTTTAATCAACCCGAAAAAAAAACGAACATAACCACCATAGAAAATACTACCGAAATTTTTATAAAATCAATTTTACACAATTCCAGAAACAATCAATCAATTACCACCAAACAAACAAAAAATGTACGCTTCAAAATGCAATTAGAAGAATATGAAGAAGATATAACACAAACTATCTATAGCGAAGAGATTGAATCTGAAACTGATGCAGAAATCGAGGTTGTACCTCCACAAATTGCAATGGAAACAAATGAGTGTAATGAAGAGAAAGAGAATTTACAAGAAATGAAAGATTTGGAAAAGGAAAATGAAATTGAAACTATAGATTTATTAACCCCAGCAGAAAATTTGTCAGAAAATATTAAAGACATTGAAGAACCCATGGATTCTACAGATTATGATTCGAATACACAAACTTTAATAAATAAGAAATCTCCTATAGAAATACAAGAATGTATAGTATTTAAGACACCATTTCCTATACAAGAAGTTTGTACAGTTCCAGAGCAAGAAAGTGACTTAAATTCATTAGCCAGCTGTTCTAAAAATACCAGTAATTCATTGTCCTCCCATTCCTCAAATGCAAACATTAAGGAACTTTTAAATGAAACTAAAAAATCTTGCTTTGATGATTTCTTAAATGTTTCAACAAATTCTGAACTTTCTCCGGAAACATCATCGAACGATCAAAGAAAAAAACATAAGACAATGATGTTAAAGGAATTTGAGGCATTCTTTGAGGATAATAAAGAGTTTTTATTTGCCTCTAAAGAATCAGAGGAGGGAGACAATAATAAAAATAACAAGGCCAATCTGGTGGTTAATAATAATGCACCTACTGAAGTACAAGATTTTTTAGATTTTGGCTCTAGTCGTGGATTTACATTTGATTCCGATGATAATATGAATATGACTGATAAATATAAAGCAGCAGATATGGATTTTATGTAATTATTAAAATAATGAAATGAAAGTAAATTAAAGTATTATTATTTAAGTTTCTTTTTAAATTTTTATTTTTTATTGTTATTAGTAAATCAGTTTTTAAAACTTTTACGTTTTATATGAATTCTCAAGACAAATATATTTCTTCATCTTTTTTAAATATAGCATAACACGTTGGATCCTAGGAATATATACTTAAAAATTAATATAAATATTGAAAAATTTTTTTTCTTTTAGAATTTATATGTATATTCTAATATAATTTAAAATAAAAAATAATATATACTTCATAGAAGAAAGAAGCCAAAAAATGTATCAACAGCGAAGCGTAACAAATTGAAATAAATACAATTTTTTTTTTCATTTGACACAAGTTTTAGTATGCAGCATAATGGAAATAAATTATAATAAATATTAGATGTATGTATAACTATAAAGTCCTAAAGGCAATAAAATCGGTATGTATGTAAGTATATAAAAGCGGTAGTAAAGAGTTTTGAAAATTATCTAATAATCGTCTAAATCGAAATCCTCATTATCCAATTCGTCAAGTTGCATACTTTGGAAATCCACCTTGTAACGTAAAATACCTAAAGGAAGGAAGGAAGAGATTTAAAGAAAAAAAAAACAAAAACAAAAAGTAATAAAAATAAAAAAGTAAAGAAATTAAAAATTAAATAATGCATTAAAAAATATTATCAAAAATTCATTCGAATCGTAAAAAATCGAATAGAAAATTAGGCATATCATAGAATTGAATGAAACATTAACCGACTACAAAAGAATTTTGAAACGCTTCATATAAAAACGTATATAAAATTAACTTATTCATGAAGAATCGAATGAAATCGGTTCATATAGATTCCAATGAAAAATGAATCGGTTTATAAAGAATCGAATGAAAAATTCACCTGTTCATATAGTCAAATTAAAAATTAATATCATGAAAAATTAACCGATTCATGTAGTCAAATGAAAAATAAATCGGTTCATATAGAATAACATGAAAAATGAACCGATTCATATAAAATAACATGACAAATAAACCGGTTCATATAGAATAGCATGGAGCGCGAACCGGTTCATATAGAATAGCATGAAATATAGAAAAGTATGAAAATACTTCATATAGAATAGCTATGAAATGTTCATACTTTCATACGGTTTATATAGAATAGCATGAAATTTTCATACTTTCATACGGTTTATATATAATAGCATGAAATTCGAACCAGTTCATATAGAATAGCTATGAAATTTTCATACTTTTCTATATGAACCGGTTCATATAGAAAGGTATGAAAATGAACCGGTTCATATAGAAAAGCATGAAAAATTAACCGGTTCATATAGAAAAGCATGAAAAATTAACCGGTTCGTATTAAATCGAAAGAAAAATGAACCGGTTCATATAAAATCAAGTAAAAAATTAATCGGTTAATAGAGAATCGTACGAAAGTGAAAAAGTTTTAACAGGAATAGAATAATATATATTTAGATCGTATAAAAATTAAACCGTTGTATATAAAATTGTATTAAAAATGAAGCGTTTCAAATGCAAACGAATAAAAAATAAAAAGTTTAATATAAATACGCTTAATTTCTTAAAATGATTATTTCCTATAATAACTATAAACTTAATGATTAATAAATTAGGCAGCAATTTAGTTATTTCAATTCAATTTTTTATTACGATTTTCTTTATTATTTGTTTGTTTTTATTACTCATACTACACGTGGATAGCAGCTTGTAAATTCGAAATGTTATATATTAAAAGGAAAAAATAAAAATTACACACAAATATTTTAAAAGTGGAATATTAAGGGAATAACTCTATATACATTTGTATATATGCATTAAATATGTAAGCATTATTTAAAAGTCAGTTTAATTACTTAAATATAAATGTTAAACTACTAGCCACCATATACTGTAAGGGTTAAATACATATATGTTAGTATATAGTAATGACCGTTTGTTAAAGTATTTCATTATTATTTTTTTCATTTAATTATTATTATAAATATTAATGTAAGATGAACAAGCTGCTTCTTTTTTTTTTTTTTTTGTTTGTTACGTTTCTTGTTTTTTTTGGAATTATGAAAAATGCTGGAAATAAAATATATAATTGTGTATGACAAATAACAAATTTAATAATCGTCAAGATCAACATCTTCCAAAGGTTCATCAGCTTGTAGTGACTGAAAATCAACTTTATAGCGTAAAATACCTTTTCATTTGTATTGGAGGTAGTAATGTATATAAAAAGCATTTTCAATGAAATAAATATTAAGGATTAATGTACAAAAGCAATAAGACATAAAAATTGGGAGAGAAGAAAAAACAAAAAGTATATAAACCAATTTTAGTTTTATAACACTAGCCTACAGATTTATTTAATATTTTTAGTAAAGTAATAATTAAATGGGAAACTTACCACCAATGCCGCCAAAGCCTCGTACAAATTGACTGCCCTCTTGAGATTTGTCAGTGATTATTTCGAGAGTGGCACCAAACATTTTGTAATTGTTCGCCAGCCATTCTAACAGGGGCTGAGATTCAATAAGTTCCATTTCTACACCAGTCTGAAAGAACACAAAATAGAACAAAAACTTTAGGATATGATAAAAAAAAGTTAAGAATCGTATGTAAAATTATATGGTTCATAAAGAATCGTATAAAAAATTATTCGGTTCATAAAGAATCGTATAAAAATTAACGATTCTTATAAAATTTTAGGCAAAATGAAGTTTCATATAGATTCGTATGAAAAATGAACCGATTCATATAAAATTGTAAGAAAAATGAAGCGGTTCATATAGAATTGTAAGAAAAATGAACCGGTTTTTAAAGAATTCTAAGAAAAATTAACCGGTTCATAAATAATCGCATGAAAAATTAACCGGTTCATATAGAAACGCACGAAAAATTAACATTCATATATAAAGCTTGAAAAATGAACCGGTTCATGTAAAATCGTATAAAAAAATTAACCGGTTCATATCGAATCTAATGAATAATGAACCGTTTCATTAGGAATAGTATGAAAATCGAGAAAAATGAACCGGTTCATATTGAGTAGCATGAAATGCGAATCGGTTTATATAGAATTGTAAAAAATGAACTGATTCATAAATAATCGCATGAAAAATAAACCGGTTCATATAGAATCGTGTGAAAAATGAATCGGTTCATAAAAAATAGCATGAAAAGTAATCAGGTTCATATAGAATAGTATAGAAAATGAACCGGTTCATACATAACATCGAATGAAAAATAAATCGGTTCATTTTAAATCGAATTTAAAAATAAACAGTTAATTTAAAATCGAAAGAAAAATTAACCCGTTCATTTAAAATCATACGAAAAATTAACCAGTTCACTTAAAAATATACGAAATATGAAACGGTTCATTAAGCTCTTCATACAATAACTAAAGCGGTTCATTTAAAATCAACAATAATAAAAAACAATAATTCATTTATTTTCAATTCGTAGAAAATACCAATCGTTTGATAAAGAATCTACAGAAAAATATTCATAACATAATATATTTTAGTACTTTTTTTTATTTCTCACCTCTTTATCGGTAAAATGTGATTTATCTTTTTCTTGTTCCGGCGTTAAATGCAATACCGTGGTTGATGTTGAATTGGCATGGTTTTTCAAAACATAACGTTGTATATCCAAATTTTCCCAACATATCAATGTTTCCACCGAACCCAATTCTAAGGCGCGCAATGTATCCTCAACACCAAAACAATATTTACCAGTATCCTATACAAATTTGCCACAAATAAAGAATAGAAATCATTTATATAGAAATTATAAAAAATACCTGAGAAATTTCATCAAAATAGCGACCAATTAGTTTCTTTTCCTGAATAAATTTAACATTTTGTAAAGATTCAGCTGCCAATTCGATAGCCTGATTGAAACCATTCTCACCACCATAAGAAACATCAACAAGTTTAATAACTTTTGATTGCAGTCTCTTAAAATAAAAAAAGTAAAAAAATTATAAGGGAATTTAAAAAAAAAAAATCTCCAACCTACCGGATCAAACATATCAGATTGACTCAGTTCAGTTTTAAAATCTGCACTACCCGCCAATATCAGTCCCGCTATGTTGGGCTTATCATTTGTGATAAACAACTGAGTAGCGACCTCAGCAACTTTACGCACATAGTTATGTCGCTTCTCCATACGCAAACGGGCAAAACGTAAAGCTGACTGACCACCACGACCATGTTTCTTCGGCAGATCAACAGTAAATTTATGCAATACCTCACGGGTGTTACCTTGTAACGTACCAAATAGTGCACCATTACCGTCCATAACAATAAAACCAAATTTATTATCATCGGCCAAAAGGGCGGTTAAAGCTTCTGTGTGAAATTTATTGTCACACAAATACAACGAAGTGTTGATCGGTTTAAAGGGTTCAAAATCGATATTAACCTTCTTTTCTTTGCCCTCTTCGGTGACTATGGTACCGCAATAGATGACCAAACCATTGGGAGGCACTAGTTTGGTAAAGAAGTCGAGAAAATTAAGATGGGAGTTTAAAGCATTAAAAGAGTACATTACCTTTGGTATACAATTTAAGTCTATGTTGGACCGAGGTGATGGCACCCAATACCGAAAGGCGATTGACACGAGACTTAATGTTGGAAGCGGTGCCAAATTCATCGGCCAACATTTTACTCACACGGGAGATTTGATCCTTGGGTGGAATAATTAAAGAAATCATGCTGGTACCATTTCTGGAATAAGGGGAGAACATAAAACACATACGAATTATTAAAAATTGAAACATAAGTTATGGAATTAGAGCTTAAATAACTTTTTTCCCCAATTTGCAAGTAAACATTGAAGAAGTGGTTTTTCACCAATAAATAAAAAGTAAATAAAATTGAAAAATTTCTCAGTGATTTTTACTTTTACAGCTGGAATCACTTTCTTTTGATTTAGGCCAGTAAAATATTAAATACAAACTTTTTTAGTTGCAGCACACACTTTTTCCATTTTCTAACCTAAACACATTGCACAACTATGTTTTAGAAAAATTGCTTTAAAATCCACTTACCCACGAGCCATTTCCAGACTTTTGATTAATTTTTTTATTTTCCATATTTCCACATTGCGATCTGCTGACGTTTCTTCTCCAGACATGTTTTTCTACGTACAACAACACCTTTTTTTGTTCCCACGTATATCAATAAATTAGATTAGAACTCGCAAAACTTTCTGCACCACCTTGTTAATTGAAGGCCCCTGGTTTCTTCGTGGTCAACGACGTCTGTCTGGTGTTACTTTTCCCAAGTCTTTGTTGTAAATCTATTAATTTTCTTTATTCTTTTTTGCACTCCAAAGGTATTTGGCTTTTAATTTTTTTTAATTTCCCCCGTTTGGCTTCGTTGTCTGACGTCCTTCTACTGAAAAAACATATACGAAAAAATAAGAATACCATGAACTATATCGCCAGAAAAAGGCGCAGGTCACATCATTGTTGTGTGTATATGTTGCAAAATTTGTGTGTGTTAAATAAAACTCTTAATAATAAAAAACTTGGTATTTTATAATAACAAAATAAAGCCTTATTAAATAGATTCATTTTAATAAATTTATTTAAAAAACTTACACTCAGTCGTAGCCAATTAAAAAATTTTAATTTGCAAAAATTTTCAAGGATTTTCTTTGGAATTTTAATACATTACTTAAAGGATAAACAAATGAATCAGCCAGAATCAGAGACCTGCTCCGAACGATTTTAACGGCGGCGGCGGCTTTACTAAAAATTGTCGGTGGCGGCTCAAAGTCGGCTGTTAGCCGGCTGAGAGGTGAACATAACAACTTTTTATTTCCTAGTTTTCGCATCGTCTTATAGAGTACATTGGTTTACAAATGTGGTACCAAGTCTCCTTAGATGTAAGGGGATCCAAAGACCGCTTGTTTGAACATTATTTTTTATTTCCTAAAAGATTTATAACATACATTTTTGTATTTTTGTACTTCTAAAGTGTCAAAACAGAAGACCGTTTGTTCGAACATTATTTATATTTTTAAAATTATTAAAAAAAAGTATATATGATCTTGACACAGCTCTTCTCCCTACACATATAAAATTGGATATTCTGATATTCTGAAACATTTTTTATTTTATTATAGATTTTAACATTCGGACATTTTAAATACGTCGATTTTGTTGAAATGAATCAAAAAATTTATCATTGTTTTTATTTTTCTTGAAAAATGGAACGGAAATAATTTTAAAATATGGTCTTAAAGTAGGGTCGAACCATAATTAAAATTTTTAAAGTTTACAAGGCTATACCAAAGGTATAATAAGCAAATCAATGTTTTTGAGTACAACTTTAAGTACTTTTGATTATAAATGGTTGGTAAAGCTGTGTTAAGTTTTTATGAATACGGCTGTAAAATTATAGATTATATTCAAACTAAATTCTTTAAAAATACTGCCATTTTCACAGCTTCCGATTTCTTTATATTCTGAGTTTAATGCTAATTATCAACCTCCAAAAATTAAACTTTAGAAAATTATATTTTACTATGTCTACTGATATGTATATTTTAATTCATTACGTTTTTACTATTTCTAAAGATTTTTCCTAAAGTTAGCGGGTTAAGCTTCTCCTATTAGGTAGATCTAAATTATCCAAACATTTTGTTTAATATCTTGTTTAAAAATTGTTCTACAGAATAATATTATTTTCATAATAGAGGATACAAATTCTAATGTAAGCTTGATAACAAATTACTAACTTTTTGTATGTAATATTATGTTCACACATATTCGTTTTCGACTTGTTTTTTGGAAAACACAATGAGTTTAATCATCACTGTTCACATAACATTTTATTGTGTTTTTCCTTTTGGCCTGTTTTTCGTTTGCCAAAATATTTTCACAAATTTTTGGTTTAAATAAAAATTTCTCAGACCAAAACTTTCTAATTGAAAAAATAAAATTTGTCTAAATTAGCACAACGCTGCTTAATTTTATTTATTATGAATTAAAATGAATTATTTATTGTTATTGTTATTATTATTATTATTATTATTATTATTATTATTTATATAATTTAATTTATTATGAATTCGAATTGTTAATTATCCTAATTATTATAATACACATTTGTAATATGAATTTTCTTTACGTGTATTAATTATTTGAATTGTTAACTTTATGTATAACAATTATGTTAAACTAGTTAACATTGTGAAACAAATGAAATGAAACAAATAATTATGTTCTAAAAAAGCCTTAGCGGCAATTAAAAAGAAACATGTAAATCACTTACAAACAAAACACCAAACGGTAAGCATCTCTTGCTTTTAATAAACAAACACACTTAACACATAAAACTAATTCCTTTGGTTTTTTTATTTCATTTCTTTCCTTTTCTACTTTTCCCAAAACCCGCACAACATAACTTATAATTTCTCATCTCTGAGAAATTATAAGTTTTTTAAGGATTTATTTCGGACTAAGAATAAATCCTCCTAATACTCCAATTTAATACATGGTCCTTCTCCAACAGTGAACTGGTCGCCTACTACAATAAAGGATTTTTTTTCTACAAAGAAGGAAGAAAGCAACATTCAATTTGCCGTCGGTAAAATTTAGCAGGTACCTAAAGAAGTTAACAATGCCAAAGTAAGTAAAAACGAAATTTTATTATACAAACTTTTATTCCTAAAAAGTGAAATTTTGTGAAAAAGTGCCAAACATATTGCCAAAGTGAAAATAATTTATTAAAAAATATTTTAAAAAATCAATATAAAATTGTCAAATTTCGTAAAAATAAAATAATTTAGAAAGAAAAATAAACGGGAAAATTCCAAAATATTGCCAAATTTCAATTGGAAAAGTTAAAGAAAATTCCAGACAAATTGGAAAAATACCGTGTTGAGTACCGCAAGCTAACATAAAAAAGAAATTTGCCAAATTTCAAGTGAACAAGAAAAAATTTTTGAACTCAAAATTAAAAAATAAAAAAAATTGTCTTTTTTACAATAACATAAAAATTAAAATAATTCAAAGAATATAAAAAATAAAATTACTAAAATTTTAACTACAACTTTAAAATTGGAAAAGAAATAAAAAAATTAATAAATATTAAATTTTCTTTTAAAAAGTATTTTAAAACAAATTAAAATTTTATAAAGTAACTAACAAAGTGACAAACATAAACACAAAGTGCATAAATAAAACATATATGTACATAAATTGCCAAACAATAAAAAACAAAACACACAAAATAAATCCCAGTTGCCAAATTTCCTAAAAAATTAATAATACAAATTAAAAAATTTTAAAAGTGCAAAAAATTCCAATAAGGAACTGTTAATTTCTCAAATTTTATAAAATCTCTTTTCCTTAAAAAAATTACTTAAGTGCATAAAATAAAAAACCACCACCATTTAGTCAACGATCAACAACAACAATAAATCATCAAAGAGAATAAACAAAGCATACATACATGCATACATACATACAAATTAATTTATTAGTGATGCTCTTACATGTGTACTCTTAAGAATATTGTGAAAGAAGAAAAGAAAAACAACGGAACAAACAGCACAGTGGGACGAATTAGAAAAAATATTGGTAAAATTTAAAAAGTTAAATGAATATTTTACAATCTAATTATTAGTAAAGAAAATCAATGCTACTAATAAAAAATCAATAAAAAGCAACATTTTACGAACATCGAACGCATAGAAGAGCTACACTTAAAAAAAAAAAAGTAATAAAAAATTTTAAAATAAAACAATTATATTTATTCTCTTAAAAGTTTTAAGTGGTGAGTTATATGGTTTTGTGCATTTATTATTCTTGCGCTATACATTATTGATCTCTTTGTCGATACATGCAGTTTATAAAGAGAACATAAAAAAAAACATTTATCAACAAAATTAATTGCACTCTTAATAATTTTAAAATTTTTGGAATTTTTTGTGTTATTTTACAATTTAAAAATTAGTGTGATTTATACTTGGCAATTTATGATTATTTATGCTACAGTGGTCACTTAAGGAAAAAAAATCATAAAATAATTTTTTTGGAAAAATTTTATTTTTGGCAATAATTAAAAAATACATATATAAGCAAACTCTTGCTGTAAAACAGTGATCGCTAAACAAAATCGTACAAAAAAAAAAAATTCTAGCGTTAAAGAAGAACGAGGTTTCTTCTGATAAAATTTTTGTTTTATAATAAATAAAACAAAGATAAATATACAAATATTTTACTAATTATATACAGTGGTTATCAACGACAAAAAATCCTTTGGCAATAAAATTTTTTTTTTTTGGCATTTAATAATCGACGAAGAAATTATTTAGCAATTTCTTGCTAAAACCACAATCTAATTGGCAAATCATTTAATTAACAAAAAATTTCATTGGCATATTTCAACGATAAAATTAAAAATTATTTAAACAAAAAGAAATCTTTTACTACAAACATAAAATAAAAAACAAATATTACTAATTTTACATTATTAGTAATCAACAAAAAATTTTTTCCACAATTGACAACTAATAAGAACCAAAAGCTAATATTTCCAGTATTAGTAATTTAATAAATTAATTTTAACTGATTTTATTTTGGAAAATTAAAAAACTAAATTTGCAATTTCTTACAATATTGGGAAAAATTTTTTGTTTCGATCAAAAACTTTTTAAACAAAACTTTAACAATATTTATATAAAATTTTAAATTTATTTATTATATACACAACATAAATATTTGAGCGTTACAGATCTCTTTCTCTCTCTATAGCAATTTCTTGCAACTTTTTGATAATTTTAATAAAATTTAAATACAATTTCTTGTAATATTCACGATCGGCAAATAAATTTTCCGGGTTTAAAAAAAAAAAATTTAAATTAAAATTTAAATATCTCAGATAAATTTCAAATTACAGTCCACTTACACAATCTATTATTCAAGTTTCCAAATATTCTAATTCGGGTTTTCAGTTGATCAGTAGACAGCAATCGAATTACATCATTTTATCGAATATCAAGATAATTAATCAATTTCAATTTTCTCTTGTTTTTAATTCGATTTTTTCTCAAAATCCAATTACAAAGGATTTCTATTTTTTTCAAATCGAATATCAAGAGAAAAACTACATTTAGAAATTGATCTTGTTTTTAATTCGATATTTTTTAAAAAATCCAAATTACAAAGGATTTATTTCTATTTTTCAAATCGAATATCAAGAGAATCAATTTACAATTTTCTCTTGTTTTTAATTCGATATTTTTTAAAATCCAAATTACAAAGGATTTCTATTTTGCTATTCGAATATCAAGAGAATTAATTTACAATTCTCTCTTGTTTTTTAATTCGATATTTTTTAAAATCCAAATTACAAAGGATTTATTTCTATTTTGCTTTTCGAATATCAAGAGAATCAATTTGCAATTTTCTCTTGTTTTTAATTCGATTTTTTCTCCAAATTAAATTTTTTTGCGAGTTTTTCAAAATTCAAATTTTATATTTTCGAATATCAAGAGAATTGATCTATTTAAAATTTCTCTTGTTTTTAATTCGAATTTCCCCTAAAAATCCGAATTACCAAAGATTTATATTTTCCAGTTGGAATACTAAAAGAGTTAATAAATTTAAATTTTTCTCTAGTTTTAATACGATGTTTTCTCAAAAATCGAAATACAAAAAACCTCATCTCGCCAATTATTTTTTATAGCCTGTGAAAACAAACATATTCAGTTCTCCTAACTTATTAAGATATATTTCCCAAATTACGAAAATTTTGATTTCCAGTAGTTTTTCAATTTATTCGAATAGAAAATGGCATCGCTTCCTAATAAATTTGCATTTGATGCAAACAACTTAATCGCTTTTTGCAAAAAATGTGATGGTCAAAATTTCTCAACTCAATCTGAAGCATATGTAAATATAAGAATTAAAGATATTGATTCTCGTTGGGAAAAAGTTGAGAAATCATATGAAGAAACAATGCTTTCAGAACTGAGTGAAGAAATTAAAACCACTGCTCAGGAGCAATACGACTCATGTGTCGAAATTTATTATTTGACTATGTCTAAACTTGTGGAATGCATAAGATCAACAAGAGATAGCATAGAGTCCCGAGTTAGTATTGATCCAAATACTTCTAGCATTCCAAGTAGCAATTTTAGTACTGGTCTAAAGCTTCCCCCTTGCGACACACAAATATTTTCAGGTGGTTATGAAGACTGGCCAGCATTTCGTGATATGTTCACCGCAGTCTACATTAACCACCCAAGGCTAACACTCGCTGAAAAGCTTTACCACCTTAGAAATAAAACAACTGACACTGCAGGAGCAATTGTAAAAAGATTCCCTTTGGCAGATAGTAACTTCACATTAGCCTGGGAAGCTCTAAAATTGCGTTACGAAAACGTTAGAGTATTAGTAGACAACCAAATCAGAAATCTTTTTAATATTCCGGTTGCGAAAACAGAAGACAGCGAGTCTTTACAAAGAATTCATAGCGCCGTAACTGATTGCTTGTCGATGCTTCAGACATTAGGTGTGTCAGTTGAAGGTTGGGATCCAATGTTAGTCAATTTAGTTTATTCGAAATTGCCACATGAAACATTAGCTCACTGGGAGCAGTTTCTAAACGCAAATCGAGAGTTGCCACCATGGTCCCGACTAAGCGATTTCTTATTAAAAAGATGCGAAGTAGTAGAAAGAATTTCTACTATAAAAGTAACAAAATCTACTTTTCTAAATGAACCAAATTCTAAATCACAAATTCAGATGTACGCATCTCAAGAAAAATTAAATTACAAATGTAAAATTTGCGAAGAAGATCACAATTTAAGAACATGTCCCGAATTCCGCAAACTTTCTATTCAAGAAAGAGTTGATTTCATATTTAAGAATCAATACTGCAATAATTGTTTATCACAATCCCATTCAAAGAAAAATTGCTCAAGCAAAAATACCTGTCTAAATTGTGGTAAAAAACACCACACTTTGCTTCATATGCGCTCGTTCAACAATTTCCGCAACAATGACCGGAACTTGCAAAATAAAAATGGTCAAGGAAATCAAGATAATCGATCTGTTCATAAAAATCAAAATACTCGATCTCTTGAGTTAAGTGAAACAGAACAGAGACCTTCCACTTCTCAAGCATCCAAATCTGCACAAATTCATGCCAATTATTCGGCAAATAGTACAAACGTATTACTACGTACCGCATTAGTTCAAATCGAATGTAGAGGCGAGTTATTTACAATTCGCGCTCTGATTGACCCCGGGTCGGAAAGAACATTTATATCCGACAAAATTCGAAACCTTTTGAACATACCATCCAGAAAATCTCACTTTGAAATCATTGGGATCGGGGGTCAAAGTCAAATTGCCGAAAGAGAATGCGATTTGGTTTTAGTCTCGAAAATTAAGAACTTCCGGTTTCAAATTACGGCAATTGTTTTGCCAAAAGTCACAAATAAAATCCCTTCAACATCATTTAAGGTATTAAACTCCTCTGACCTTTCAAACCTCGATTTAGCAGACCCTCATTTTAACGTCTCAGCTCCTATCGATCTAATTCTGGGCAATGATAGTGAGAGATATATTAATCTCGAAGGCATTAAAAGAGACATTTGTGGTTCAGCTTCAGCCTACAAAACTATTTTCGGCTGGGTGCTCAGTGGCCCCGTTCAAACACAGCCAATATTTTCGTTCACAACAAGTGTGAAGCCTCCTGAAGATTCTAGTCTAGACAATTTCCTCAGGAAATTTTGGGAACAAGAAGAAATTCCAGTTTCTCGTCCGATATCTTCAGAGGATGAATATTGTGAACAATTCTATAAACAAACCACAAAGCGTTTACCAAATGGTCGATACATGGTACGATTACCATTTAGACTCGATTTTCCAAAAGATAGATTTTTAGGCCCATCAAGATTTATGGCTCTCAGCCAATATGTTCGGATGGAGCAAACTTTAGCGAAAGATCCGTTATTACACTCGCAATATAATGATGTCCTAACCGAATATATAACGCTCGATCACATGGAGGTAACTACATCAAAAGAATATTTTTCTGAAAATAAATGCGATTCCTTTTATCTTCCACACCATGCTGTTATTCGTCCCGAAAGCAAAACTACAAAGGTTAGGGTAGTCTTTAACGCTTCTCGCAGAACTAAATCAGGCTTCTCACTCAACGATGTTCTATATACTGGTCCCACACTCCAAGCTGACTTAATGACAACCATTTTAAATTGGCGATTTTATAAGTATGTTTTCAGCGGAGACATCCAAAAAATGTACCGCCAAATTCTAATTGATCCCATAGATCGTCCATTCCAAAGAATTCTTTTCCAAAAGTCCCCCCGGGAGGCTGTCAAAGATTATCAAATGAAGACGGTCACCTTCGGCATTAATTGTGCACCTTTTCTAGCCATTAGAACTTTAATTCAATTGGCATCAGATTCTCAAGATCAGTTTCCAAAAGCCGCTTCCATATTAAAGAATGAAACTTACGTAGATGACATTCTTACCGGAAGTCACTCTATTGAAAAGGCACTTGAAGCCCAAAATGAGCTGATACAAACTCTCGAATCAGCAGGGTTTATATTAAAAAAGATCACATCTAATAACTCCCGATTATTAGAGTCTTTTCCCAAAGAGGATCTTTACGATTCCGAATTTCTCAAATTTCACGACTCAAGCTCAGCGAAAACTCTCGGCATTCGCTGGAACGCTCTAACAGATTCATTCACGTATTCATTTGAATCTATACCCCAAACCGGCCAAATAACAAAACGTAAAATTGCTTCATCTGTAGCAAAGTTATTTGATCCAGCTGGATGGATATCTCCCATAATAATCAAGGGCAAGATTCTAATTCAACAGCTTTGGTTAGAACGTATTGATTGGGATGATAATGTTAGTACAGATTCTCTCCGAATCTGGAATGAAATCATAACTGATTTACCCAAAGTCAAAGAAATCCAAATTCCTCGTTGGATTCAGTTCACTCCCGATGATACTGTACAAATACATGGGTTCTGTGATGCCTCAAAAATAGCTTATTGTGCGGCAGTCTATATAAGAATACAAACATCTTCATCTGTGGTTTTCACCAATTTATTGGTTTCTAAAACCAAAGTCGCTCCCCTAGCGTCAATTACTTTGCCGCGCTTAGAATTGTCAGGAGCATTAATGCTCGCAAAACTAATCCATCATACTGTTTCATCCCTTAAGTTAGAAAAGTATGAGACAATTCTTTGGTGCGATTCCTCAATCGTCTTAGGATGGTTAGCTAAGCCTCCAGCCACCTGGAAAGAAAATTTTGTTTCCAATCGAATAGGCCAAATAAATCAACTTCTTCCCAGTGCTAAATGGCGTCATGTGCCCACCCATTATAATCCAGCCGATCTGGGCTCAAGAGGTTGTAAAACCCAAGATTTAATAAACAACAACCTTTGGTGGCATGGCCCTCCCTGGCTTACCAATCCTCCGTCAGAATGGCCACAGAATAATCCATTAAATACCCCTAAATCAACTGAGATTATTCCAAATCCACCAATTCAATCTCAAATCTTAACTGTTCCCATCAGTAGCTTGCAATCAACCGTAATCTCAACAGATATTCTCAAAAGATTCTCATCTTATCCAAGAGCATTACGAGTTCTAGCGTATGTCTTCCGTTTCATACGCAATTTTAAGCCCACATTTGCTAATCCCAATTTTTCCATGCAACATACTAATATCCAACTTTCTCACGAAGAAATTAACTCTGTAAAAACTCGATTACTCATTCTATCACAACAACAATTTTATAGAACTGAATACGATTCTCTATCTGAGTCCCAACCGATCTCCAAAGATAGCTCTTTATTTACGCTAAATCCATTCCTGGATTCTAACGGAGTATTACGAGTGAATGGCAGATTAGCCAACTCGTTACTACCATACAATGAAAGATTTCCCATCATTCTACCCCGAGACTCTTTGTTTTGTAATCTCTATTTAACTCACCTACATGAATTCCTAGCTCACGGCGAATGTAGTCTTATGTGCCGTATGATACAAACCGAATTTTATATCACACGTCTTAAACTCCGTGTAAAAAAGGTCATAAGGTACTGTAAAACCTGCATTATCCACAAAAAACAATCCTGCTCTCAAATAATGGCAGCCTTACCTTCAGATCGCTGTATACTCTCTGCCCCATTTCACACCACCGGCATCGATTTCGCAGGGCCCTTTGAGCTAAAAAGCTCAACTCTCCGTAATTCTCCCATTATAAAAGGATATGCCTGCGTATTCGTATGTTTCGCCACAAAAGCGGTTCACTTAGAACCTTGCTCAAGTCTTTCGACCGCTGCTTTCCAAGCAACTTTCTCCCGATTCGTCGGACGTCGTGGTCTCCCACACAAAATTGTTTCCGACAACGGTCGAAACTTCGTTGGCGCGAGCCGAGCAATTGGAAAAGAGTTCAGAAATTTCTTAAACTCAGTTTCCGCAGATATTGCTCAAAAATACCTTACCCATAGGTTTGAATGGTCCTTTCTTCCCCCACAAGCTCCACATATGGGCGGCCTCTGGGAGGCAGCCGTAAAGAGCTTTAAATATCACTTAAAACGAATTGCTGGTGCACACCGGTTTAATTTTGAAGAATTCGCAACAGTATTAGCGCGCATTGAAGGAGTATTAAATTCCCGTCCAATTTCAGCTCTCTCCGAAGATCCAACCGATTTAACAGCGTTAACCCCCGGACATTTTCTCCGGGGCAGTCCGATGATGGCTCTTCCTGAACCAGCTGGTGACAATTTATCATTAATAAATCGTTGGGTCAAACTTAAAGCTATTCATCATCAATTTGCGATTAAATGGAAGGAGGAATACTTAAAATCCCTCCACAAAAGATACAAATGGAAATTCTCCACACCTAATTTAAAAGTAGATGATTTTGTGGTAGTAATAGACGATCTTTTACCGCCCAACGAATGGCGTTTAGGCAGGATAGAACAGGTTTACAATGGGTCTGATCATAATGTTCGAGTAGTAGATGTCCGAACAGCCACTGGCGTCATTACTCGACCAATTACAAAATTATGTTATCTACCCTATAATAACGTATAAAATACTACAAACGACTCTCACGGAGTCAAAATAATACTCACCTATCCAATTTCCCAATTCTTTCTCAATTTAATTCAATCTCTAACTTTTATCTCACTAATCTCTTAAACAATCTCTAAAATGTATTTACTAAACTCTAATCCCTCATCATTTAAAAATCTAACACAAATAATGCCACTATCCCACATTATTGTTTCACCACTACTCACAAACTTCTAATTTCAGCTCCAGAAACCAAGCATCCCGGGATCCAGCCATACACCAATGCCAGTTGTGTTACCGGTATCATTCCCTAAGGTTTTGCAGACGGTTTTTGGCAATGGGGTCCACAGAGCGAAACCAAGTGGCTCGCAGACATCGATATTGCATAAACTGTTTCGCTCGGACCCACACTGTATATGAGTGCGATAGCCCTGACAGTTGTATGTACTGCGGGTTGCTCCACCATACTCTGCTGCATCCCAGCAGAAAATCACGTACTACCAGGCGGAGCAAGGTACACGAACGTTTGGGCGAAAGATCAACAACAATTCGTCGCCGCACCAGCCACGCCACCACTCAGCGCAGCAGAACTACAAACAGCAGTGCCATTACTCGCAGAAGAACCAGCAGACCCTCCATCAACAACCGTGCCACCACTCATTCTACCACCAACAACAACACCAGAAATAACCAGCATCGACCGAACCGCACCGCCCACAAAAAGAAGCCCAAACGACCACAAACAAATCAACCGGATCAGAGGATTCTATCTGAAGCCATCCGTTCGCTAGCGGTCGTTTTATGTGCGTCTTCTTCAACCTCTTCATCATAAGTTGCACTCGTGCAAGAGGGGCGCCATGTCTAAATTAGCACAACGCTGCTTAATTTTATTTATTATGAATTAAAATGAATTATTTATTGTTATTGTTATTATTATTATTATTATTATTATTATTATTATTATTATTATTATTATTATTATTATTATTATTATTATTATTATTATTATTATTATTTATATAATTTAATTTATTATGAATTCGAATTGTTAATTATCCTAATTATTATAATACACATTTGTAATATGAATTTTCTTTACGTGTATTAATTATTTGAATTGTTAACTTTATGTATAACAATTATGTTAAACTAGTTAACATTGTGAAACAAATGAAATGAAACAAATAATTATGTTCTAAAAAAGCCTTAGCGGCAATTAAAAAGAAACATGTAAATCACTTACAAACAAAACACCAAACGGTAAGCATCTCTTGCTTTTAATAAACAAACACACTTAACACATAAAACTAATTCCTTTGGTTTTTTTATTTCATTTCTTTCCTTTTCTACTTTTCCCAAAACCCGCACAACATAACTTATAATTTCTCATCTCTGAGAAATTATAAGTTTTTTAAGGATTTATTTCGGACTAAGAATAAATCCTCCTAATACTCCAATTTAATACAAATTTTTAAACTAATAACATTTATGAACAAATATAAATTTCATTCATAATTTTTAATTTTTTGTTTTTAAACTGTATGACAATTATTATAAATTCTTTTTTCAACAATTTTCTTTGTACTAAAAATACTAAAAATTTCTTCCCTGTATGGAAATTTAGAATGTTTTTATTATGTTAAATAATTAAACAACTCGAATCAAGATGTTTTCTGGCTTTGAAATATATGAAAAAACAAGTCAATTTGTTTGCATTTTTTAAGAAAACGACTCGTTTTTAAAAAAACATGTATATGTGAACATAGCATAAATTTCCATAAGAGGAAGTTAGGAACTCTTTATGAAACCTACATTAATTTTTTGGAATACGGCTATATATTTATTGAAAACTGTAATATTGAAAAATGCAGATGTTTATTCCAAAAAAACAAATTGACTTGTTTTTTCATATATTTCAAAGCCAGAAAACATCTCGATTTGAGTTGTTTAATTATTTAACACAATAAAAACAACTAGGTTTAAATAGGAAAGAAATTTTTAGTATTTTAGAACATAGAAAATTGTTTAAAAATGCCCAGGGAAAATTTTAGAACATGTTCTGAACCACTTCATATTCTTTAATAACATCCTCAGAATTAGTGGTATCACAACCAATTCTGACATCAATGGAGTAGAACCTTATTCTGATTCTAAATTCGTTTTGAAAAGTGCTTAAGAACTAATTCTGTATGACTTCTACATCACTTCTGAGAACAAATTATAGGTTCTTGAAAGACTTCCTAGAACTGTTTAAAAAACTTGTATAAAAAATTTAAAAAATTAAAAAAAATATATATGTATATATTTAGAAAATTTAATTGATTTCAAAAGTGGACTTTAGAAAATAGCCCATTAGAATACAAAATAAAAAATAAAACAGATTCTTAAACCTTTCCCTAACTCTTCTATGCCACTACTGGCTAGGTAACACTTCCACAGAACTAGTTCTGGAGGTGACAATTCAAACAAAAATCATTGGTCGTAGCCAAAGTAGAACAAGTAAAGGCTATTTTCATGTGTTTTAGAACTAGTTGTAGAACTAATACAATATTTCCTGGGTGAATTTGTAAAAAATTATAAATTAAATTTATATTTGTTCACATTTATTATTTGTTTAAAAATTTTATTTTTGGAATTAGAAAGTATATGTGTGTAAAATTTTTATTTAAATCAACAATTTGTGAAAATATTTTGGCAAAGGAAAACATAATAAAATTATATGTGAGCAGTGAAGCTTAAACTTATTGTCTTTTTTAAAGAACTACATCACTTTTAATGGTATTTTTTAAAAATCAATTGAAAGTAAATTTGAATTTTAAAAAAGATCGTTGGAAAATTAAATTTTTCATTTAAATTTTTGAAAATAAAAATTGAAAATTAGATTTTTCATTTAAATTTTAGAAAAGAACTGTTGAAATTTCTATATTTCATTAATATTTCAGAAAACAATTATTTAAAATTACAATTTCTATTTCAGAAAAGTACAATTTAAAATAAGTTTTTATATTTTAAATTCAGAAAAGATCAATTTATAATTAAATTTTACGTTTTAAATTCAGAAGACTACAAATGAAATTATGTTTTTTATTTTGAAATTCAAAAACAACAATTGAAATTTAGAATAATTCATTAAAATTTAGAATATTGAGTAAGAGAGATTTAAATGATGAAATAATGTTAGTTCAACTTAATTTATGTGATCTTTAAGCAAATAAAATTAAGAAATTGTTTCAAATCCATCTGGAAAGTTCTGAATTTAATTTAGTTTTTTTTCAAAATTTCAATATTTTTCTGAATTTAAAATGGAAAAATCTTCTTATAAATTGTTCCTTTCAAAAATTTAAATAAAAATTTCAATTTAAGTTGTTATTTTCAAAATTATAAATTGAAAACCTAATTTTCAAGTCATCTTTTTTCAATTCTAAATAAAAAGTATCACTTTTAATTGGTCAATTCTGAAATTATATAAAAATTTAAATTTCAATTGTTATATTCTGGAATTAAGAGAGAAATATTATTTTAATATGTTCTTTTCTGAATTATAATAAAAAAATCATAAACTAAAATGATATTTTCAAATTTTGAATTGGAATATCTCATTCTCATTTGTTCTTTTCTGAAACTGAATTCATAAACCTCATTTTAAATTGCTGTTTTCATAATATCATATAGAAAGTTTTTATTTTAACTTAAAAATGATGTAGTAAAAACCATACATATGTGTCTGAAAATAATATTAAATAACATATAACACAATAACTCAAATAATATACTTTGTGAATTGGGTAAGTATGTATTTAGTTCATATTTTTCAATCTTAACACACGTTTTGCTTCATAACTTTTTTCCGAAGCAATTTTTAAAATTATTTTATCATTGAAAATATGTCAGTTATTTTCTTGAAGACAAACTGTTGATTTGTTGCGAGTTTGACCAAAATGAGTAACGAAAATGATGTATGTGCTATAAATTATTAAAATTAAAAAAAAAAAAAAAAAAACAAATTGGTCCTACAAATAATTTTCAACGTCATTAAACAGTATCAGGGGAATTCGACCATCGATAGGAAACATGGTTCAGAAAAAAGTCCACATGATATTGGATGAACAAGTAAATTGAAACCATATTGAAAAGCACATCTTGTAGAAAATCACCCCATTCACTCCTGTTAAGAGATGATTTTTTTATGCGTTTGTGCTGATGTTTGTAATACCCAAAAATATTGGTCTAAGACCCACCTTAGAATCACTTTCTGACTCGACTTAACGATGTCTGTCCGTCTGACCGTCCATGTAAACCTTTTAATCAAACTACAGGTTGCAATTTTGAACCAAAATTTATGAAATTTTATACACAGGTTTCTTTTGGTCGAGGGCCGAAGCCTATTGCAATTGGTTATGATCGGTCCATTATTTCACCTAGCCCCCATACGAATGTCCTCCCGAAAAATGGTTTAACGATCATAAATCGCTTAAATATAGCAATATTTTAATAAAAATCATGGTAATATTCGACACAAATAAGTTTTATAAAAACATAAATGATAGTGCCAAATTTTACAAAGATAGGTCCATAATTTACCATAGCTTCCATATAAGGCCCCCTTTTTGGAATCACCCAAAAGTGAATAAATTAATATAAATGTCAGCATCAACGTAATATTCTGCATTTGTATGTCTTATTTTACACTTATGAGTATCGGAGTATATTTGACTCCATGTCTAATAAAAGACCCCTCCCCGAATTATACTGTACACAATGGTGTAGGGTATCATATGGTCGGGCTTGACCGACTATATCTTTTTCTCTCGTTTTTTTTTTTTTGCGTACGAAGAAAGACTAAATTTAGAAATTTTAGAAAAATGGAATGAAAATGGAGGGAAGCAAACTGTAGCTATTATTCCATAAAATCATAATTTATTCCAAATAATGTCTAAAGAAAATGCATAACGTCTATTGCCGCTGAAGCAAAATAAAAGAGAAACCACTATTTTCCCTTAATGATGCAAAAATAGATAAATAATAAAACACTTTTCAAATAACATTTTTCTTAAATGGAACAAATTTTATGACTGTTTTTGAAATTAATGTTACTATCATTGACTTTTGTAAATACTATGGATGTGCGATTAATCGGCTATACAAAATTTTATTTAATCTATACACATATTAATCAGTTAATCGATTAATCACAAATTCTAATTAATAAAAATTCTGATTAATTACTTTTAATTTTGATTAATCAAATTTGAATAATATTATTCCATGTTCTCAAATTTAGTTTACAATTAAACAAATGAAACATGATATAAGAACTGAAGGTAGAATCATTTAGGAGAGTTGTCATTCGTAATTCTTGATAAGTCAGAAAATTGAAAAAATGAAAAGCAAAAAAATAAAAATTACAACTAAAAGAAATGTTCAATATTTTTGTTTGGACTTGAATTTTCAAATATTTCTTGCAGATTTCAAATAATTCTTGCAAAGATCAACAGCAGAATTCCATTTTTGTAAATTTCACACAATAAATTACTGCATATTTGCTTTTAAATAAAATTTACATATTTGTATAAAATATACTCACATACAATTTTATTTTTAGTTTGAAATTACTTTTATTTTTGATGTTTTGTTTTGAATTTTTTACATTTTTTTTATTTTATATGTAACTGACTTTTCAGAGTAATTAAATTGAGAACACAATTTCTAATGACTATACCTTCTGTAGTTATATTATGCAAATGAAACAAAAAATGCTAAATATATATGTTATTTGGTGACTTAAACGACCCACATTTTATATTTTCAAACGACTTTGCATACATTTTTTTTATATTATAAAGAAAATTAAAAACATAAAAAAGAAAGTCAAATAAATTTAAAATTATTTAATTATTCACGATTTAAACTATTTAAATTCCTGATTAATTGATTAATCATAATTTTAAACAAATGAAACCAAAATTAATCGATTAATCATAAATATATTTAATCAAATTTTTGAATAAATCAAATAATAAATTAATTTGAAATTTGATTTTTACGTCACGTTACGGTCTTTTGCATTTTAATATGTATATATAAGAATATTTTTATCTATAAGGTAATTCATTACAATCAATCTTGGATGTTGAAATAAAAAGATACCAGTACCTATGGTACTGAATTACCTCTTATTAAAAAATATGATGAACCATATCCCATAGACGGACATGTCCTGATAACGGACAAAATCACCGCCTATGGAAGCTTTCGCTGTATATGTAATTTTCTATAGTAGCTTCTTGGCTTCAGATTAATGTTGAATTACAAAAAGATTAAGTGAATGCGTCCATAATATGGATGAAAAAATAATTCATATAACCATCGACGATTTATGATGAACACGCTAAAGTTGTTACTGACTCCGGAGAGAAATGAAATGTATTTTACAGCGTAACGTGTGATAATCTTGAAGGCATGTGTCGTTATTCCTCTTCCTTTTTAAAGTGAATAACAAATTGCAAGACTCTTGAGATTTTGCTACACACTAATATACAGTGGCTCACAGCTTAAATTATGCATTATACACTTTTATTTTTAAAGCTCCATGACAAAGTAACAGACTGGAATTAAAAATAAAATTTGGTATCATAAGAAAGAGGAAGATTTCTAGTTTAATATAGAACCATTATTTAGTGTTAAAGTTTACCTTTAAGCAAATTAAAGATATGAAAAGAAAAATTCTAATATTTTTATCTCATAGCTTATTTTAAGCACCCACTTATGACATAAAAAAATTGAAAATTACGACCGATAATTACATTCAGGTATGTGATGAAATTCGATCAATTTCAAAAGTAATTCGTATTCCAAAAGTAATTCGTATTCCATTTTCCATATTTGTTTCTGTTCAATATGTTTCTTGTCAAATCACAACAAATTAATTCTGAAATTTGTATTATTTAAATTAAATAAATTTTATTTTAATGTTAATTTTTTAATAAAAAATTATCAAAAGTTAAGTTTTATAGATTTTGCGTGAAGCTGCACCAAAGGAGATATTCCTTGCTTCTGAATAAAAAAGAAAACATTGCCCATAAAAATAACACTTTGTGGAGGAATAATAAATTTATAATTTTTGCGATTAGTTAATTAAGCCTACAAAAATAAAAATTAATGCAATATTTTAATAGGAACGCTTTTTAGCAGATGCAGTTTGGACTTCGCATTGGTTTTAAATTATTACTGGTGATTTGAAATTGGGTTAGCACAATGATTTTTTTGAATATTCAAAATCAGTTTTTTCCTTTGTGGTAGATATATCCAGAAATCTGATGGGTTTTTAAACAATAAGGTACATTGCTTCATTACAAGTTCCATCAGCGTTCTTAAAATTGGGCCTTTATATATTAGCAAATTGTACACGATACCAAATTTATTATTCGGATGGTTATGTTGGCAATATCAAAAATATGATTTTTTGCACTCTGCAACAAATTATCCTTCTTAAGGATATAAAGGTGTCTACTAATGTCTAGGGAAAGGTAAATCGATTTCGATTTTAGTCGAAAATCGATTTTCAGAAAGAAAAAATAAAGGACTAAAAAATATCAAAATTTAAATTAAATAAAATCGATTTTGGGGACCGATTAATCAATTTTGAAAATCGAAATGAAAAAGTTGATCGTAAAATCTAAAATCGATTAACTGACATAACAAACCATGAAACTGCTACCAACATGTTTCACTGTTATTTTAAAATTTTATTGGTTCAGCTCGGTATTCGGTGCTCGCACAAAAAAGAGCCTAATATATAGAATTATAACTAACTAACAAAAAATAATAGAGTTCCAAAACATTGGATCTTTGGAAACAAATTCCTTGGTAAAGTTGATTATGTTAATATTTAAAAGTCTTCTTGCATGCAATAATCAGCCAATAATCGGCCATCCATTGCGGACCATATTTTTATAAGATCATCAGCTCCTGTTATAATATGACCTGTACGATCAAATAGTATACAATAAACTGACGACAAATTACCCTACGAAGAAGTTTAGTTTTGCTACCTATAAAGACTACCTATACAGGCACTAGACGCTTTGTACGAACCGGTCCTCCGTATTCCCGTCCAATAGTAACTTTTTCTATTTACCAAAATTAATTGAATATATTAAAATATAATAAATAAATATTCCAATAAATTTGTAATACGACTACACTTACGAATGTTATGTATGGGTTTTGTGACTCCAGAATCCGGCAGTGATACGCCATGAAGACGAGTACAATAATCCATTATTTGCAATGTATGGCAAAAAGTTTTGACGCAACATTGTTTGAATTCCGGATGTCAGTTTTGGTGCTGAGATCCGTAGGTTGTCGCAGTCACGATTGTATAAATGTTTCTTCGGTACATCATCAATGCCTTTTATTGTCTAACCGATTTTCATGAAAAAAACTCATAATGATTTCTTGTACCATAGAAGCATATATTTTAACCATTTAAAGTGACCATTTTAAAATGGTTTGTAACCAATACTCCTTTATATAGCACTGAAATCAGAGTAACAAAGTCTATCTGTTTGTTTTGTTACTGAAAATAATTAAACTTAAGTCTCCTGTAAAAGCAATTTTATGTTTTATTTGTAACCTCAGCAAACATTGTTTAATTATATATTTTTAGATTTTGTTTAAAATGAAATTGTTTGAATCTAAACTCAAATTTAATTTTAAAATTTAGATATTTATTACAAAATTTTGACGCTTTTTGAGTTTTAATATTTATAAAAATAGGTTTAAAATACAATTTGTTTAGCAAAACCTAAAATCGAATACTAAATATGAACAGCGATATATTCTATGTTATTTTAGTAACAATTGCCAATTTTAATAAAATTTCTTTTTTCACTAACCTCAAATATAATTTTTGTAAAATAAGTTTTATTATATTTCTTAAGTTTCTGAAAATAATCTACAGCTCTTTTTGTGAGATTCGTCAAAAAATGTACTAGAAAAGATATATATTTAAGTGAAGTACACATTTTTTGATTTAGCGTTCCATGATCTGGCATCTTTGTAAACAGAATTTCTTGTTATGGGTTCAAAAATGGATTAATATTGCATTTTTGCATTTCCGGTTGAATTATTTATAATATTTTGGCTTACCGTTTGCAATTTATTAGTACTATTTTTAAAAAATTTGAGAAATTATAACGTTTTTAACAACTCTTAAAGGAAATATAAAATAAAAGTCGACTATATTTAAAAAATTATTAATGTAAAAATATAAAATCATTATTGTTTATCATACATTAAGTATAGGAAATTTATTTGCTAAACTTAATTCAGCTTTTATTTTAAATTAATTTTCATAACAAACTTTTTTTATCAACAGAATACTACAAAATGTTATAAAAAATATAGTATTTAAAAGTAATATATTTAATGCTTTTCTTTTTTAATATTTATTATATTTTTCTGTTTAAAAATCATTTTATCTAGGTTTTTGCACAAATAATGTCTTGTTAAAATGCTGTGGCATCTCTTTGGCACTCACTGTCGAATGACAACTCAAATAATTTTGAACAAAGCTGTCAACTTTATTGCACAAAAAAGCACTGAGATGAATATGATATATTTTAATTTCTGCTACAAATAATGAATTTATTTTAAAATAAATTTAAAAATGTATGCTTTGATTAAACACGTAAGGGCGATATATTCCAATTTTGTAGACATTTATAAATAAATTTGTAAGAAAAGGAAAATTTTTTGAGATTTTAAATACAGCTTCGTAACATAGAAAATATATATATTTTTTAAGTTAAAATACATAAAAACTTGATATCTTCGGCTAAATATACAGTCTTAAATTTGTACTTAAAAGTATAAAAAATACAAAAAAACAGTGAAGATTTTTACAGTCTAAAAAATTGCTAAAAACACTTATTGTAAAAAATTGGAAAACTCGTATTGACGTCCGGTAAATATTGATCAAATGATCACTTTTTTTTAATAAAAGTGATTCTGAAAGTATATTTAAGCATTTTGAAATGGATTTTATTGAAAGCAATACTTGGCAATCTGTTCCGAAAAAAACATCAAAGAAAAAGATGCGTCCTTTTTTTTCTTTTCATTTTTAAAGAAAAAACGCTTAATTTCATGCGAAAATCGCTGGTATGGCAACCTTTCTCTTCTGTATTATGAGGGTAGTTCAAAAAAAGATTTATGAATGAGCGCCAAAAAAGAAATAGAATAGTTTTTGTGTACAACTTAAAGTGCAACATTTGCGGCGTTTGTTGGAAAAATTTAAAATATCCTTAAACAAATTGCAAAAAGTTAACAATTATTTTTTAATTTGATAAAAAATATTAATTTTAAAAAGTTAATAATTTAAGAACAAATATGCCACCCAAGAAAGCATCGAGCAAAAAAGCATCAACAAAAACCGCAGCATCAGTAACAGCATCAGACGCCAAATTACCAAACAATGGCGAAAAAGAGGTGGTAGAAGAATTGTTAACAAATGGTACTTCCCCAAATGATGTGGAAGACATTAAGGAAACAGGAAAACCTAAGACTACAAAACGCTCTAGTGGTCGTGCTAAAAATGTTGCAAATGAGTTGGAAACAGAAGCTCCGCCGGTTAACAAAAAACCGGCTGCTAAAGGTCGTGGTAAAAAGAAATCAAATGAAAATGAGGTTATAGAGAATGAATTGATAGAAGCAGTAACAGAAAATCAAGTAGATGAAAAGGAACCAGCGGCAGTGACAAATGCCGAGGAGGAAGTTGTTACAAAAACTAAAGGTAAAAAGAAAGAGGAGGCAAAAACAAAAAAGACGGCTAAAGCTAAGGAAAATAAAAAAGCTGTAAAGTCTGAGGAAAATGTAGCGGCAGAAGAACTGCCTAACGATGCTGAAGAAGCTAAAGTAACAGAAAAGAAAACTAAAGCGGCTGCAGGCAGGAAAAAGAAACAGGAGGTTGTAAGTAAGGCAGAAGAGGAGGAAGTTCAGGTTAAGGAAGAAATTGAGGAAAAGGTGGTAGAAGAAAAAGAAAAAGGTAAATTTGGTAAAATTTTTGACTGAACATTTTCCGTCCTATAATGAAAAATTTTAATCTTAGCTCCTAAAAAATCTGCAAGAAATTCTAAAAAAGAAAAATCTGCTCCTTTAGAGGTAGAGCCAGCCAAGAAAAAAGGCAAATCGAATAAAAAAGAACAAGCTTTAGTAGATGAAGAGGTTGAGGTAACTACAGTTGAAGAGGAAGCTGCAGAAGAAGTAAAGGCTGAAGTTAAGGAAAAGAAACCCACTAAAAGAGGACGAGCTGCTGCCAAAGCTAGCACCGAAGACATACCAGTTGCAAATGGTGACACTGAGGAAGTGTTACCAAAAAGTAATTTTAATTAAATGATAATGTAAATAGCTTTTTCTAAAGAAAAGTTTCTATTTATTTTTAGAACGTTCCCGTAAAGCCCCCAGTGTAGAAAAAGAAGTGGTGGCAGAAAAACCTAAAAGGGGACGTGCCAAGAAAACTGATAAAGCAGTAGAAAAAGTGGCAGAAGAAACTACTTCTGTAGAGGGAAAAGAACAGGATGATGACATAGCTAATGGACAAGTGAAACAGGAAACAAGTGAAGAAATTAAAGGTAAGACCAAATAGGAAATAAAATATAAAAAAAAAAGATATTTTTTAAAGTAAGTTTGATATTATAAATTGAATAGAAACTAGCCTACCCAGCTAAAACAAATTGTAAATTTACTCAAAATAAATTATGATAATAACTAAATAAAATTTTCAAAATAAAAATCATCCTTATAGAACTTTAATTCATTAATTGTAATCTAGATATTTTAGAATAAAACAAACTTAAGTTTGGTAATTACCATGAATACATATTTTATAAATTTATAATATTGTTTATTGGCACAATTGCATTCTGAGTTTTTTACAAAATAAATTTTTTTTAACCTAAACTCAAATTAAATTTTAATTTTTTTATGATAAATTAGAAAATTATAATATTGTATTATTCTATGTTATTTTAGTAAAATTGGCAGTAATAACTTTAAAAATTTTACTTGAAATACGTTTTTTAACCTAACCTCAAATTTATTTTTTTTGCAATTATAAGTTTTATTAAACAATTTTTATAGATTTACATTATTTTCGCCACTGATATCAATTGACAGGTTTTATTTTCATTCGATTTTGCCTTAAACAAATTTTATTCAACCTAATCTCAAACCAAATTTTATAAATAAATATTATGTTACATAAAATTAATGTCATTACCAGGGCAAGTTTAAATATGCATGAAAAAAAATTAAAATATGCGCTTGAAAAAGCACGAAAAAATTAAATATGCACAGAAAAATAAGAATATATTAATTTTAAAAGTCATATTTGACGCTTCTGAAATTTTTACTTTACAATTTTTACAACGTACTCAAAATAGTCACAAAAAAATTCTAGAAATCATTTGATCGAACTCCAAAAAATAACTAAAAAATTGCGTTTTTGTTAAGAAAACTAATTTTTATTTCCATTATATGCAAATTTATGCCAAAATTTAAAAAACAAGCATTTTTGTGAAATTCTTTTAAAATATGCAAATGCTTACTTTCCAAGCGAAAAGCTTGAAAAACTTGCCCTAGTCATTACATTCCTAGTTTTTAATATTTAAAAAAAAAATGCATTTTTAAAATAACCTCAAATCAAAATGTTCAGATTTTAATATAAACCAGAAAACTATAATACTGTATGATTGTAGGTATCTTAAGTAACAATTGACAGTTTTGATTTTCAAACAATTTTGCTTGAATTAAGTTTTGTTCGCCGTAACCTCAAATTATTTTTTTTTATAATTTTAAGTTTTATTAAATTTTTTTTTAATGATTTACATTCCTTGTGTCATTGATAACTATTGACAATTTCTATTTTTCTTAGATTTTGCCTTAAACAAATTTTATTCAACCTAACCTCAAATTAAATTTTTATAAAACAAAATTTTATTACAAAATTATAACGTCATAACATTGCTTTACCTATACAGAAGCACTTTGGAATTCTAGTAGTTTCAAACTTTGTTTAAAATAGAATTTTCTCAACATAACCTTAAATCTTAATTAATTTTCACTCTAACCTCAAATATATTTTTTAAAATTTTAAGTTATTGTTTATTTTTCACTCTAACAGAAAATGATTATTAAAAAATATTACGAATTTAAATATATATATCACCCAGACTTCATTTAACAAAATAATTCCCTTCAATTTATATTTATTCTTTATGGTTTTATTTATTTTATATATTATTTTACTTTTAATTCCCCTATTAAAAAATATGCCTCGCTTTTCAAGTAACTATAATCAAAATAACCTATGTATGTCCTATAAACTTTTCAAAATAATCCATAACTTTTTGCAGAATCTCCTAAAACAAATAAAAAAGCAGAACCAGCAGCGGCAAAAGCTAAGGGAGGCCGTAAACGTGCCGCACCGTCAACTAACAACAAAAAATCAGCTAAAAAGACTGCGGATGAAGGTGATGATGTGTTGGACGATGGTGTGGATAATACTGAAGAATTGGAAGACGAAGCAGATGAATCGAAACGTAAGTTAGATATGACGTCGTGCGGCACGCAACTGAAAAATCTCTTATTTTCCTGTTTTACAGCTTCTAAGACAAAAAAGAAAAAAACCGACTCGGCACCTTTAAATGCCACTGCCACTAAATACAATAAAGCCGATTTTGAATTGCCACCTCCAGCTGAGGGACAAACAATTGAGGAGCCTAGATTTAATTTGAAAATTTCCAGTTGGAATGTGGCGGGTTTGAGGTCTTGGCTTAAAAAGGAGGGTTTGAAATTTTTGGAATACGAACAACCCGATATATTCTGTATGCAAGAGACAAAATGTACCACCGATCAATTGCCCGAAGAGGTAGAACGTATCCCTGGCTATCATCCTTATTGGCTATGTATGCCGGGCGGTTATGCAGGAGTGGCTATTTATTCGAAAATTATGCCCATAAATGTCGAGTATGGTATTGGTAATAAAGAATTCGATGATTGTGGTAGAATTATCACGGCTGAATATGAGAAATTCTTTTTGATTAATGTCTATGTACCCAATTCGGGTAGAAAACTGGTAAACTTAGAGGCACGCATGAGATGGGAGAAATTATTCCAAGAATTTGTACAGAATTTAGATAGTCGCAAACCCGTGGTCATATGTGGTGATATGAATGTATCACATCAAGAAATCGATTTGGCAAATCCTAAAACCAATACACGAAATGCTGGCTTCACCAAGGAGGAAAGAGATAAAATGTCTGAATTACTTGCTTTAGGCTATGTGGACACCTTTAGACATTTGTATCCGGAACGTAAAGGTGCCTATACCTTTTGGACTTATATGGGTAATGCTAGATCACGCAATGTCGGCTGGCGTTTGGATTATTTCATTGTTTCGGAACGTTTTATTAAACGTGTCGTTGATAATTGTATACGTAGTCAATGTATGGGTAGTGATCATTGTCCTATAACTTTATTTTTAAAATTGTAATAAAAAGAAAAGCAAGCGGTCTAAATATTATAAATGTTTTGAAAAACTAGAAATTACAGATAATTTTTTTTATGATACGATAAAAATCTTGTTTAATTTTATTTTCAGTTCGTTGAAAAGGATTTCGTTTCCTTAAAACAATTATAGAAATAAGCAAATTTTTTTTTTCAAAAAATTTTAACTTGTCTTTGTAATAATTTGTATTAGTAGTTTTTGGTCTTTATCTTTTAAAATTTTTAATAATATTCTTTTAAGTTTGTCTATTTTAATTTTAAAAATTGTTTTTTTAATTTTTATTTCTTGTTTAACGTTTTGGTATTTTTTTTTTCTCTTTCGTATAATAGGAGTTGTAATGCTCTTTAAGAAAACTTTCGTTTAGTTTTTAAGAGTTTTTCTTTTAAATGGAAAACTAGCTATGTTTCGTTTAAATTTATTTTTAAAAATATGTATATTAGTATTAAACAAGAAACAAGTAGTATTTTATCAGTAAAATAAAAAGAAAATAAATAAAAAAAAAATTGCAATTGGATTCTTATTAAAGGAGCTACACAGGATGGGATTTCATTTATAAATTTTACATTAACGTGCTTAAAATTTTGTTTTGTTTCCAATTTTACAATAGTTAGTTATAATTTTAATAAATTTAGCTTTAATTTAGTTTTTTTTTATTCTAACCTAAATACTTTT
Source organism: Protophormia terraenovae (assembly GCA_951394005.1). Taxonomy (NCBI): domain Eukaryota; kingdom Metazoa; phylum Arthropoda; class Insecta; order Diptera; family Calliphoridae; genus Protophormia; species Protophormia terraenovae. The sequence goes on along the minus strand of OX596074.1, from coordinate 9,533,060 downwards.
TTTTAATTTTTTTTCGCAAAATTGTTACTCCGTTGCGTTCTTTGTTTTCCCAGAATTAAGTAACAGATTTTCTAAAATTTAGCTTGTAAAAATTTTTTTTTCGACCTAACCTCAAATTTTATTTTTTTAATACAAGATTTTATTAAAAGATGATAAAACCTTTATCGTCGCAATCTTTATAAAAGCGTTTAGTAGTTATAAAATCTTCAAAAATATGCTTAAATACAATTTTTTTCAACCTAACCTAAACTCCAATTTTTTAAATGTTAGGCTACAAAATATTAATAGCAATCTATATTAAAAAATTTAAGGAATTTAACTTGAAACTATGATTTTTTCAGTCTAACCTCAAATTTATTTTCCGAAATTTTAAGTTTTGTTAAAAAATTTTAATGGCGTTATCATCTTTGTGTCACTGGAGAAATTATAATTAAAATTTGGCTTGTAACATATTTTTTTCACCATAACCTCAAGTTTATTTTCTGCAATTTTAAGTATTATTAAAAAAATTATACGGCGTTGCTTTATCTGTGTCCTTAAAAGTAATTCCTAGTTGTTATTTTTATAATAATTTTTTTTTTTTTCAACCTAACCTCAAATTTAATTTTTAAAATTCAAGCTTTTATTACTTTTATTTTATTTTTTCTGTATAGATTAGGAAGATGACGACGTAAATCTTCCTAAACTATACAGAAGCATTTGTTAGTTTTAATATTTATCAAAATAGGCTTAAATACAAAATTTTTAACCTAACCTCAAATCTAACTTTTTAAATATTGGGTTTAACTACAAAATTTTAATATAGGTATTTTCTATGTAATATTGTTAACATTATACAGTTTGAATTTTTAAGAAATTTAGTTTTATTTCGGTTTTTTTATCCTAACCTCAAATATGTTTTTTGTAATTTTAAGTTTTTTCACAAAATATTTATGGCGTTGCGTTCTTCGTATCTCTAGAAACAACTTTTTTTTTTATTTTTATTTTTATAGAATTTGGATTATAAAATTTTTTTTTAAACCTAACCTAAAATCTAACTTTTTAAATCTCAGTTTTATCTACAAAATATAATAGCAACTTATTTTATGTTATTTTAGTTACATTTTGCAGTTTTAATTTTTAAGCTTTTTAGCTGAAATTAGATTTTTTTCAACCTAACCTCAAACTTACTTTTTGCAATTTTAAGTTTTATTACAAAATTTTAATAATTTTACCTTCTTTAAGCTTTTGGACACCATTGAAAGTTGTTTTTTATTAGATTTGGCTTAAAATAATTTTTTCTTTCAATCTAACCTAAAATTTAATTTTTAAAATTCAAGGTTTTATTATTAAATTTTAACGCCGTTGTTTTTCCAAAACTATACAGAAGCATTTTTTACTTCTAATATCTATGAAAATAGGCTTAAAATATAATTTTTTCAATCTAACCTCAAATTTTATTTTTTAAATTTTAAATTTAATTACAAAATGTTGATAGTATTATATTCTATGTAACTTTAGTAACAATCGACAGTTTTAGTTTTTAAGATATTTAGCATAAATTCGATTTATTTTCAACCTAACCTCAAACCTACTTTTTTAAATTTTAAGTTTTATTACAAAATTTTAATAATTCAACCTTCCTTTAGTTTTTGGACACCATTGACAGTTGGTTTTTTATTAGATTTGGCTTAAAACTATTTAGAATGTATTTACTAGTTCCAATATTTTGAAAAATATACTTCAAATAAAATAATTTTTTAAACTAACCTCGAACTAAATTTTTTTAAAAATAAGTTTTTCTTTAAATTTTAATGCGGTTGTTAATATTTTCGAAATTTGTTATAGTTTTTATTTTATTGTTTTCTTATTTGGAACGTTTCTATAATTTAAAAAATAGTTTTTAATAATTTCTTAGCAAATATGAGAGTTTGGAGATTAAGATCCTTTTTTTCATTTGGATTTTTTTTAATCCTAATGATTTGTATTAAATAAAACACTTTTATGATTTAATTTGTTTTCAGTTTTGAAATTTGTCCAAACCTTTGATTTTAATAAATATTAAATTTGTTTTTTAAAAAATTCTTATAAATTATTTACAATTATTACAAAAAATATTTTTTTTTTAACTTAAAACTAATAAAAAAAAAAAATCTTAATTATAATTAAAAAAATTATTTTTTAAAAATATTTCATTTTTTATACACAATCTCAAGAGAAAATAAATCACTGGCTTTTTAATTATTTTAAATATTAAATTAATTTATCACAATTTTTTTATATTTTTTTATAAGGAAATAGAATTCTATATTTCCTTAAACTCAGCTTTCCGGAAAACCTATTTACCCATTAGATTATACAAATTAAGATTTGCTTGTCTTTTTAAAATCTCACCCATACATAAGGCAGCTCTTTGCTTTTGTAAGATCAAGGCAAAGGTTTGAGGATTGAATTGATATTGTTGTAGGCGATAGTAGGGATTTATTATGCCAACTGGTGTTTGGGGTAAATAGGTGTTGAGTAATGCTGGTGGTGATGGTGAAGGTGTGGGAGCAAATCTTTTAAATTCCATTTCTTCATTGGATTCTGTTTGTAGTTCTTGATATTTTCTTTTACGTGGTGTATTATCGGGCAAAGCATAGGGTCTAAATAAATCAGCTGATGATCTTTTGTTCGATGTGTTGGTGTTTGTTTGAAAAACTTTTTTCTCGGTTTTATCCATTTCTGTGTCCTGTTGAGCTTCTGTGGGAGGAGTTTTAGATAAACGTGTACCAAACTTTTTATGAGCATAATTTCGTTTTCCTTGAAACTTTTTGTGTTCATATTTATCATTGTTTTCTGTTGTTATATCCACTATTAAAGCTGGAGCCATTTTTGTTTAAGTATTTTTATATTTAACTTCAATTCACAATTTTTTCTTATTCTTCTTCTTCTCTGTAGTGAGTTTTAATAATTGATCTTTACTCATTCAAGTCTTAAATGAATCTGTTGCGTTTTTCCAGATGATCTGTGATTTTATATAAGAAATCACCCTTTTTTCTTAGTGGCCTGTTATGTTGTGTTCCCCCTCCCATAAACAGGTAGAAAAGGTCATACATGACCCTTAACGTTTGTTCCATCAATAAATTATCATTAACCGTAAAATTTATGACACCTTTAACAAAAGTTTAAGTGTTGCGCCTGATGAATACAGGTTGTATAATTCTGCCTGCCCTTTGGTTGATTCTGAAAATAAGAAAATTCTTTTCTTAACAATTTGGAAAATTGAGGTAAAAAGATCATAAATATTTTGTACGATCATTATAAAAAAGGTATACCAAAAAAAAAAAAAAAAAAAACAAAAAAAAACACGTAAAATGTCATCTTGTCTTGTTTTCATATAAAATTTCAGGTTACCTGCTGAGTCTAACTATTGTTTAAAAGTGTTAGTATTAGCATTACTTTAGTTTAAATGGGAACTCATAATTTGTTCAGTTCATAATGTTCTTATACCTGTAAACCAATTGAGAGGAGGTAGGTATCTTAAATGCTAGACTAGAAATGTTTTTTTTACAATGGAAACCAATTAATTTTTCATTTAGTTGTATACTTTTAATCCGCTTTAACAGATAAAATATGTTTGTTGTCTAGCGTGTTTCTTTTTGGAGGAACAAATGTTTAATACAAAAATTAAACAATTAAACTGGAAATTCATTAAATGAATCATTAAAGAATCTTAGATTTAGATAGAGTTTAGACTTAAAAGAAAAACTATCAATTAATTTTTAAATATCACAGAAATTTTAATATGAATGATTTTTTCCAAACCTTTTTTTAATTTAAATTAAATGTTAAAATTTATGTTAATTTAATAAAACTCGATTATATGAATTAAATGTTTAATTTATATGAACACCTACATACTTTATATTTTTTTATAAAAGATCTTTCCGCTTTTTTATAATATGTTTATTAAACTTTATAATTCTAGCTTTTAAACTTTGTAATTTCTCTCAATTCCTTTTTAGCTGTTTTTATTATTGATTCGTTTTTTTTAGGAGTGATCGAAATCTTTTGATTTTTTTTCTTTGCTCTCTTTATTTGATTTTTGTCAATCAATTATCGGTTACTTATGATGATAGCAACCACATGTCATATATTCGAAAATTCTTAATAAACAAGATTGTGTCAAGGCTGAATTTTATTTTCAAAGAATGGTGAAGAATTTCTGTATGAAATGTTGTAGTAGAGAACCTATATAATTTACGAGCAGTATATCCGCTACTTCGTTAGCGTAGATTTTTTTTAATAAAAACCATACTATATTATAAATTCTAATTGTGTTAAGTTATAATTTTATAACTATAAATTTTTTAACAATTTTTCTAATAGCATAAACACAGTGCGCTTCGCTACCCTTAACAAACAAATACTCATTCACTTTTATATACCCAGCAGGCCATGTCTTGTAGAAAATATAGACGATGTCTTGATGATTTGTCACAGTCTTCGATGACACATGTACGACAGCTCCGAACAAACATTGGTGACATTTTCGAACAAAGGGCACTTAAGTCATCAACGATAACCTGAGCGACAGTGTCTAGTATATTTTCGTCAACCATTTTAAGAAACATAAATGAAAAAAAAGTTGGGTTCCGCCGTGATTTGAACCCAGGCCACCAATTTCTCCCTTTCTTATTGAATAGTCAAGCGCACTTACCACTTCAGCTACAATATTCTTTACTTTTTAATGGTTTTATTAATGCTTTTATTTATCTGATAGGTATTGATGACATTGTCATGCAGCAGTCATGCAGCATGTCGTGTGTTTGGTTTAATTCACGACATTCTCGCTGGACATTTTACTCATGTTGTCACCGAACTAAATATGTACGACAATTCAGTATATTTTGTTATTTAAGTCGCCGAAAATGGAGTAAGATGACAATATAGGTGACTTTTAATCAAAATTGTCCTCTACATGCATTTTCTTGACGACAAATTTAGACGACATCATCGATGAAAGTGTCGTTAATGGACATGTGGCCTTCTGGGTAGATAGCATGTAACTCGATCTTGCATTTCTCCTACATAGACCAGATAAAACCCGTAAAATTAAACTATGATTCCAAACTCCCGTGGAAACTCTTACAATATTGGTGTTCTGTCAGGATTACGTACAATAAACTTTTTAAATATTTTAGTTACCAGTTTCTAACATCTTAGTTTAACGTTAGAAGGATCAAAACAAACCCCCCCCCCCCCCCCCCTCTTGAATTCATACCCACATAGGACCATATATCTTAATTATATAATATATTATAGAAAATTCTAAAAGTACCATTAGAAGAACGAAAAAGTACCACAAAGTCCATTCCTATGGATTTTTATTCACTTAGGACCTTATATATTTAATTTCACGTTTCCAGGATCTATATTTGAGAAAATTCAAAAAACACAATTAGAAAAACGAAAAAGTACCACAAAGTCCCTCTTTTGAATTCTTACCCACATAGAATCATGTATCATTAATTTCATGTTTCTAGGTTTAATTTTGTAGAAAATTCAAAAAGTACCATAAATTTCCCTCTTGTGAATTCTCACTCACTTAGGACTACATGTACTTTAGTTCAAGTTTAATATAATAAAAAATTCAATTTTAGATTTTATGCCCTATTTGGTACTTTTTATTCCCCTTGAATGTAACAAAGATTTTATTTCAATGAATTTCTAAATTGTTCTGGAATCTAATGTTAAAATATTTATATTATGTGTCAGTAAAAAGAAAAAAATATTTTGTGGGAAAAGTACCAACGTTTACCCCTTAAATGTTTGAATTTCCAAAAAGTACCAAACTTGAATTCGCCAATTTTCTATAAGATACTAATTTGATGCACATTTTTTTTTCCAAAAAAGTACCAAATTAAAGTTTTTACCCGTTTTCTCCCTAAAAGAGAAGAATTTCAAAAAAGTTTTTACCCGTTTTCTCTCTAAACGAGCAGAATTTGTTGTGTTGTTGTTCTTTGTATATGCAGTCTGTACAAAAATAAATAGATATGGAATTGTTTTTGTTTATTTTTTAAAACTAAAACATATCTGTTAAGAATATACATAAATACATACACAAACATGTATATTAAGCATTGTAATGACTATTAGTGACGTTTTTGCCTATAAGACAAGTAGTTTAGTTAGCAACAGAAGTAATATAATGAATAACAGTGTTGTTGTTGTTCTTTGTATATGCAGTCAGTTTGTATATACACACATAAAAAAATAAATAAATATGGAATTGTTGTTGTTTATTTTTTAAAAGCAAAGCCTGCTATGATTGTTCTTTTTTTTTCTTATTCAAATTTTCGTAGTTTGAAAAAAATTTAGATTTATATATGTGAAAATATGAAAGCATACGTTAAGGCGAAAATTTTATTATTTGTCGGTAATATGGTAATATGATGTCGATAAGATAGTAAGATGGTAATATGGTAATATGGTGAAGGGTATCAAAGATTCGGCACAGCCGAATCTTTTTTCAATTTCATTTATCTTTGGAATTGGAAAAGATAAATTGTCAAACATTTAACAGCCGTATTCAAAAAAATTAATGTATGTTTGATAACGAGTTACTAACTTTTTTGTATGTAAATTTCCATAAGAAAAAGTTAGTAACTCGTTATCAAACATACATTATTATTTTTTTATACGGCTGTAAAAAATTGCACGCCAGAGATAACCTAAATTAAAATCCACTAAAGAGTCTGTGGAATTCGCCTTCAAAAACCTAAATCCGAACATAATTTATGCAAACTTTTAAATTTAATAGATATTTTATTAAAATTAATTATTTTTGTTAATAACATTGAAAACTGGAAGTGGTATTACTATAGGTCAATGCGGTCAACAGCGCACTTTTTTCTTGAATACTCAAAAGTTTTAATAGCGGAGGTACGTAACCAAAATGCCAGGGTATCCCACGTTGATCCAAGTGGATTCCTAGTCGACCTATATCTTCATATAGGATACTGGAACTCTTGGATCATTTAGTATATTGTTGAGTTTAAAAGGTCTCCACCAGGGTATATCCAATTAAAAACACGCGGTCAATATAAACGATGCATAACTTTTACAGTTATGCGTGGTAATACACTGCACCGGTGCGAGCGAGATGCAAAATTCTCGAAGGCCGAACAACAAAAACCCGCCTGAAAGCCGGGTTAGTTGGTTGTTTATGTGATGTTGATGTCCCGTTTATTTACGGGAAAAATTTTGTGCAATTATCCAAAATTAATAACGTGACATATGTTTTTGGCATTTGTTAGTAAAAACACAGAGTTACCATAAATGATTTACTAGAAAAAACGTAAAAATGCAACTCTGATTAAAATTAAACATGCAAAATATTTATATATCTAATTGTTTGTGTATTTAATCATTTTTGTTCATTTATTTCTTTGTTTATTTAGTGGTTTTTTCCTTTTTATTTCGTTAAGTATTTGTTTATTTGTAAGAAAAAAGTGATTGTTTGGCAACACTGCGAACAACTGTCACGGAACAACGCAAGAAAATTTTGTTTTCAACAGAATCAGACATCACATCAACGTCAAGTTTCAATAATTGTTATCATTACAATACAAGCAATGTAAACGATCAGCTGTTTCCATCGCGGGAGGAAACGTCACATAAACAACCAACTAATTCACGCTGGACTGTACTCGCACATCTACAAAAACAAAAATTTCTTGTATTTTGTTAGTGTAAAACCTACTATGGAGTTGCACCGATCAGAGAACAGAAAGAGACCATTCACGTTTACTGACCAATCGCAAATTCATTGCTTTTGCATTGCTTTTACTCGACAATTATAAAAATGTGCATTGTAGTTTGTTTATTCATTCCTTATTACTGTTTGCCTTTTTACAATCTCTTTTTGTTAAGCCATTATACATCAAGCAACGAAATAATTCAATGCCACATGAAAAAACTAAAAACATTCACACCATTCGACCAGTATTCGTTGCTTTCAGAATATGAAAACAAACGAAACCTTTCCATGTGTTCAAGAGCAAAAACAATACAAAACCAAACGAGAACATCTTTTTTGTTGTTTTGGTTTTTCTTTTACTCACTACAAAGTTTATTTTTACGATTTGTAGACAGTAAACTTTACTAAAGATCTGATATTTTGGCAAAGAAAAATATAAAAAAATGAACTCTGAAAATTTGTTACGTTAATTCTTTGTTAATAAAACTTATTCAATCAGCATTGAAACCATCCACACCAATAGTTAAGTATTCGTTGCTTTTGAGAGTATTCGTTTACATTTGTAGAAGACATGCAATGCATGCATCATTTTTCGTTACACTCCGTTTTTGTGAATAATGTCATGTATTGCTTTACGGAATTGATTTATATTGTCAACATGAGGTTCGTTTTTTCTGATTGTATTCAAAATCAAAAATTAACCAATCAAACCGTTCTCTGGCACCGATACAAACGAAAGAGGTCTTACATTAATGGACTTTATAATAGAAAATAAGTTGATAATTGTCAACAAAGGTCAAACGATAGTGTCGCAAAACCTTTCATTGGAAATTCAATCATAGAAAGTATCCCACGAAGTGACATTCTCGGACCATAAATACATTGAATTTGAAATGGCTGTGCTCTTACGTATATATGTTTCAATGTGTTTTTTAAATAACTTTGTTTAACTTTTGAACCGTTCAAAATATTTCAAAGCAATTTAACATAGTTATTACTGAGATATTTTCCAAATATTTTGGAGGAGTACAAGTTTGAGGAGAACCTTCCAAAGTGATAAACTCTTTTAATTATTTCTTATATAAAATCCGAGGTGACACATTTCGGAGGGCCTCCACCCTGCTCCAAGACCACCGGTCTTGTTTTTAAAAATTCAAAAACCTGTTAACCGTTTTCGTGTTGGGAAGTGTTTTTAATCTGCTTATTAGTGTGATCAACGGTATCAATAAATCGGGATTTTCTGAAGCCATGAAAATTAATGAGAATATATTTTCGGGTTTAAAATTTTAATAATTCTAATTTAATAATTTTTAAAATATAAATGGATCGAATGGTTTGTATTGTGGATGGTAAAGTTCTAGAATTCGAGTGACAAACTCGTAAGCTACTATGTCAAGTTTCATTAGCAAGGTTTTGCTTCACTTTAAGTAAAAAAATATTACCACATTTTTGGGAAAAACAAAAAGTTTCGAGATTTGTAAAATTAAGGATGTTGCAACATATATTGAAGTATATCTCGAAAACAACTTTTCTGATTTTATCCAAAAAAATATCTAAAATTCTAGTTAAAATTGTCTTCAAGTCATTTTATATAAGAGCAACGAAATTAAAAACAGAGCGACTAATTGCTTTTAAAAGAATCTGTATGCATTCCAAGATAATTCGGTATAAATCGATAGTTCGGTATAAACTGAAGCGACATCTGCATTAAATAGTGAAAGGAAAAGAAGTAGTAAGTGAACACGGTTCAAACTTTAGAGCGATAAAAAACAGACTCAAAAACCACTATATTGTAGTTTCAAGGCCCCAAAAGAAGCAAGACTTGACTGAGAAGGGCATATTAGTTTGAGTTTAGAAGGACCCAGGAGCGGCGTAATGTTTCGCACTAAATATGAGTACTTACTTCTGGATCTATCTTAAACATTAAATTTAATTAATTCCAATAATTCATAGAATTGACCGAACAGTTTAATAAGTTTACGACTCCATCCTTTTTTCATTTGTACTGCTTTTAGTGGTAGGTTCTTCTAAAATTGAGATACTTCTTAAGTACGATTAGCTGGACCATTGAATATGACAGGGTATCACTGGTGCCTATTGCTCCAGTCTGACCTCAGTTGCTCCTCGACAAATTCTTCTCATTGTCTGCAATGGGCGATGGGCGTTCTCGTAATACGAAACGTGTCATATACATACGAACTTCGGTCTAAGATTTCCTGAACATACGTATAAACAAATGTTTTCCTCGAGGGACATGCACTACATGTCTTGAGGGGGAGACTAACTGTGTGATGTTAAAGTTTAAATGCCTTTTCCTATGATATTCCAGGAGAAACATCTATTTTACCGGTAGTATCTTTGTCTCTTCATATAGGTGTAGTGGGGAAGGGACTTGTAGGCAGCCTGTGACTGGAAAGTTAATCACTGACATATGCCAATCGTATGGATTGTAGCTAATATCTAAGGTCTCTTTGCTTTGATACCTGTTACCGCTTTAATGACCTTATTTTTACTTCGTAATTTTTGCAGGCAGTAGCATGAGTTGAGGAGGTAACCAGGCAGTCAACGGCGACCTTCAGAATTTTCGGGTGCTCGAGTTTTACCTGAAGACATCGTTGGGATTAATTGCAGACTAAGCGTAGTAATGAAATTATGGATATGATTAAGATAACCATTCATGTTGGCTCCCATCGTTGCAAAAATATTCATATCTACTCCTTAAGGAGGTGTGGGGAATTTAGAGAGATACAAATGCGAACTTTCATTAATCAATGAAATCAACAAGATTAAATAGATCAATTGTGCGATCAGCTTACTTAATTCTAATTGGCTTAAGATATTGAGACTTTTATGGTTCTTCCATAAAAGTTTTTGCGACGGTTTATTACTGAAATTACTCATCATGTCTTAGAAATAAAATTTAAAGATCGGAAAAGATTAATTAATTTTTAATGATTGGTTATATTTTTAAAACAGGTTTTCTAAGCGCTACCATTAGGAATCACATAATTGATACTTAAATTGAGAGTAAAGTCAGAATTATCTAACCTTTAATTAACGATCATTAAAGTATCCCTTGAATTAAAAACAATTTTATAATTTCAATTCAAAGCTCTAGCCTCCAGTAACTATTCATTGCATGTAGTTTTAATAAAAAACCTATTGAACATTAAATGTTACAGTTTATACAACTCGATCATTTGTTTATTTTTAATTTCAAAAAAACAATATCTAAAGATCATTAATCAATCAAAAGTAAATACATACAAACGATTAACAATTACTCATTTTTATTTTCTTTTAAGATTTTTGATCCTATTTAAATAAACTACTGCATTTCTTTTTTTTTTTTCTTTAATACTTTTTGAAATATAATCTTTTTAAAACAATCAAAAAACACTCGGTCATTCATTCATTAATTTCTAGGGATTAAAATGCTGTTAAACTCACACACAAAAGACTAAAAACCTTTTTCTTTTCTTTAAGGGATTTAATACCTTTTTCTAAAGACCGGGAATTCCCTTTTGTAGACAAAGAAACATTTTTTACCTGCAAAGAAAGTAACAACAATAAATCTGATACTTTCCCTAGAACATGGTTATAAAATAACAATTTGCAAATTGTAAGAAAAACACCTTTATGACCGAATGTTTACACAGTTTAAATTTGCTGAACAAATGTTTTATTTCCCAAGAAATTCAAATGAGAACATCGTGTACTTGGAATTAAGTTAAAACCTTTATGGCACTGGCGCTTAATGACGAAATTCTCGATTTGAACAGAATGTTTTACAAATCAAAAGAAATCTTAGGATTTAAGATTTAGGAAATGTATTGTTCTAAGATACTTTACAAGGTGAAGGTTAGTGTGAACATGTGAAGAAAACAATATCTAAGGTTTAAGACGAATTGTTTCAGTCATGTCATTGTTGTCAGTTAATGATTTAAAAGAAAGAACAGATTTTTATTGCACAATTCGTTACAGGATATAGATTTGTGGTTAAAGATAATCCCTATGGACAAAGTTAATTAGGAAAATAAACAAACTGTTGGAAAATACACTTTCGATGAGGGAAAGAGAAAGACAAGAACTTTAAAAGAATGAAAAAAATCTTAGGAAAATTTCAAAATCCCAACTAATAAGAGAATTTGATATAAAATTTAAAGACAATTTTCTAAGAAAAATAAAATTTTTCAAAAAAAAAAAAAAAAAATATAACGAAAATTTTCTATAATTTAACGAAAATATGCTATAAAAAGCAAATTTAACGAAAATATGCTATAAAAAGAAAATTTAACGAAAATATGCCATAAAAAGAAAATTAAACAAAAATATGCTATAAAAAGCAAATGTAATGAAAATATGCTATAAAAAGCGAATTTAACAAAAATATGCTATTAAAAGCGAATTCAATGAAAATATGCTACAAAAAGCAAATTTAAAGAAAATATGCTGTAAAAAGCAAATTTATCGAATATTTTGCAAAAAATAAAATTCAACGAAATTTTCCTATAAAAAGAAAATTTAACGAACATTTTTTTATAAAAATCTAAAGAAAATTTTTTATAAAAAGCAAATTTAACGAAAATTAACTATAAAAAGAAAATTTAACGAAAATTTTATATAAAAAGAAAATTTAACGAAAATGTTCTATAAAAAGAAAATTTAAGGAAAATTTTTTACATGAAAATTTAAGGAAAATGTTCTATAAAAAGAAAATTTTCTATGAAAACAATTTTTAACAAAAATTTTCTATGAAAACGAAATTAAACGAAAATTTTCTAAGAAAAATAAAATTTTAAAAAAAAAAATATAACGAAAATTTTCTATAATTTAACGAAAATATGCTATAAAAAGCAAATTTAACGAAAATATGCCATAAAAAGAAAATTAAACAAAAATATGCTATAAAAAGCAAATGTAATGAAAATAAGCTATAAAAAGCGAATTTAACAAAAATATGCTATTAAAAGCGAATTCAATGAAAATATGCTACAAAAAGCAAATTTAAAGAAAATATGCTGTAAAAAGAAAATTTATCAAATATTTTGCAAAAAATAAAATTCAACGAAATTTTCCTATAAAAAGAAAATTTAACGAACATTTTTTTATAAAAATCTAAAGAAAATTTTTTATAAAAAGCAAATTTAACGAAAATTAACTATAAAAAGAAAATTTAACGAAAATTTTCTAAAAAAAGAAAATTTAACGAAAATGTTCTATAAAAAGAAAATTTAAGGAAAATTTTTTACATGAAAATTTAGGAAAATGTTCTATAAAAAGAAAATTTTCTATGAAAACGAAAAAAAAAAATGTAACGAAAATTTTCTATAATTTAACGAAAATATGCTATAAAAAGCAAATGTAATGAAAATATGCTATAAAAAGCGAATTTAACAAAAATATGCTATTAAAAGCGAATTCAATGAAAATATGCTACAAAAAGCAAATTTAAAGAAAATATGCTGTAAAAAGCAAATTTATCGAATATTTTGCAAAAAATAAAATTCAACGAAATTTTCCTATAAAAAGAAACTTTAACGAACATTTTTTTATAAAAATCTAAAGAAAATTTTTTATAAAAAGCAAATTTAACGAAAATTAACTATAAGAAGAAAATTTAACGAAAATTTTCTAAAAAGAGAAAATTTAAAGAAAATTTTCTAAAAAAAGAAAATTTAACGAACATTTTCTATAAAAAAAATTAACGAAAATGTTCTATAAAAAGAAAATTTACCGAAAATTAACTATAAGAAGAAAATTTAACGAAAATTAACTATAAAAAAAAAAAATTACGAAAATTAACTATAAAAAGAAAATTTAACGAAAATATTCTACAAAAAGAAAATTTAACGACAATTTTCTATAAAAAAAATTTAACGATATTTAACTGTAAAAAGAAAATTTTACGAAATTTTTCCATAAAAAAAATTTAACGAAATTTTTCCATAAAAAAAATTTAAAATTTTTTAGTAAAAAGAAAATTTAGCTAAAATTTTCTATAAAAAAAAAAACTAACGAAAATTTTCAATAAAAAAATTTAACGAAAATTTTCTATAAAAACGTTTAACCAAAATTGTTTAGTAAAAAGAAAATTTTCTATAAAAAGATAATTTAACGAAAATTTTAAAAATATTTAACGAAAATTTTCTATAAAAAGAAAATTTAACGAAAATTAACTATAAAAAGAAAATATAACGAAAATTTTCTATAAAAAGAAAATTTAACAAAAATTAACTATAAAAAGAAAATTTAACAAAAATTTTCAATAAAAAGAAATTTTAACGAAATTTTTCCACAAAAAAAATTTAACAAACATTTTTTAGTAAAAAGAAAATTTAGCGAAAATTTTCTATAAAAAGAAAATTTACAATAAAAAAAATTAACGAAAATTTTCTATAAAAAGTTTAACCAAAATTGTTTAGTAAAAATAAATTTTTCTATAAAAAAAAAATTTAACAAAAATTTTAAAAAAATTTAACGAAAATTTTCAATAAAAAAATTTAACGAAAATTTTCTATAAAAAATTTAACGAAAATTTTCTATAAAAAAGTTTAACCAAAATTGTTTAGTAAAAAGAAAATTTTCTATAATTGGCTTGAGATATTTAGACTTTTATGAAAATTTCATAAGAGTGTTTGCGACGGTTTATTACTGAAATTATTCATCATGTCTTAGAAATAAAATTTAAAGATTTTTAAAATTGCTCGAAAAATTTTCTATAAAAAGAAAATTTAACGAAAATTTTCTATAAAAAAAAAAAATTTAACGAAAATTTTCAATAAAAAAATTTAACGAAAATTTTCTATAAAAAAGTTTAACCAAAATTCTTTAGTAAAAAGAAAATTTTCTATAAAAAGAAAATTTAACGAAAATTTTAAAAATATTTAACGAAAATTTTCTATATAAAGAAAATTTAACGAAAATTAACTATAAAAAGAAAATATAACGAAAAAATGCTATAAAAATAAAATTCAACAAAAATATGCTATAAAAAGCAAATTTAACGAAAATTATCTATAAAAAGAAAATTTAACGAAAATTAACTATAAAAAGAAAATTTAACGAAAATTTTCAATAAAAAAATTTAACGAAAATTTTCAATAAAAAAATTTAACGAAAATTTTCAATAAAAAAATTGACGAAAATTTTTTATAAGAAGAAAATTTAACCAAAATGTTTTAGTAAAAAGAAAATTTAACGAACATTTTCTATAAAAAGTTTAACCAAAATAGTTTAGTAAAAAGAAAATTTTCTATAAAAAGAAAATCTAACGAAAATTTTCAATAAAAAAATTTAACGAAAATTTTCTATAAAAAAGTTTAACCAAAATTGTTTAGTAAAAAGAAAATTTTCTATAAAAAGATAATTTAACGAAAATTTTCTATAAAAAGTAAATTTAACGAAAATTTTCTTTAAACAAATTTAACGAACATTTTCTATAAAAAGAAATTTTAATGAAAATTTTCTATAAAAATATAACGAAAATTTTCTATAAAAAGAAAATTTAACGAAAATTTTCTATAAAAAAGTAACCAAAATTGTTTAGTAAAAAGAAAAATTTAACGAAAATTTTCTATAAAAAAAAATTTAACCAAAATTTTTTAGTAAAAAGAAAATTTAACGAAAATTTTCTATAAAAAGAAATTTTAATGAAAATTTTCTATAAAAAGAAAATATAACGAAAATTTTCTATAAAAAAAATTTTACGAAAATTTTCTATAAAAAAAAATTTGACGAAAATTTTTTATAAAAAGAAAATTTAACCAAAATGTTTTAGTAAAAAGAAAATTTAACGAAAATGTTATATAAAAAGAAAAATTTTCTATAAAAAGAAAATTTAACGAAAATTTTCTATAAAAATAAAATTTAGCGAAAATTTACGATAAATAGAAAATTTTCCATAAAACGAGAACAACGAATAATTTTTATAAAAGAGATTTATAGAAAATTTTCTTTAAAAGAATTTTTAAAAAAATTTTCTATAAAATAAATTTTAAGGAAAGTTTTTCGGAAATTGTCTTTAATTGAAAAGAAAGAGTTTTTAATTTAGTTTTTTAAGTAATTTTCTTATTATTTTTAATATATTTTTCATAAATAAATTAATTAGTCTTTTGTCTCTATATATATATATATCCATCTATGATTCGATATTTACATTAATTAAACACTTAATAACTAAATTTTTAAATTAAAATTTGTTTAAAAACTATTCTTCTTAAGAATATTTATCACGTTGAACAACTTAAACAACAAGTTAACAATATTTATAATCTTTTCCGGGGGTTTTGAGTTCAATCCGATTTATTTCTTTCAGCAGCCATTAAAAATGGGAGCGGTAACATTGGGATAACCCATGGGATAACCATTTGCTAATTGTAAAGTTGTTGCAGGCGATAAAGTAGCGGGTAACTGTTGTTGCATTTGAGCCATAAAACGCATATAGAGGGCAGCACGTTGTCTTTGCAAACGCATAGCGTAGGAATTGGGGCTTAAAGCGGGAGAGGCACAAGTTTGTACAGGAGTAGCGGCTACTGTTGAGTGTTGGGGGTATTGTATTTGATAGTTGACTGGTGAGACTTGTGGTGAACTTACTGAAGCTGTATTATGCTCTTCGGAAGTTTCTGCAGATCTAGAGATTTTTCTCTTTCTGGGTGTATCATTATCATCCAAAGCGTAGGGGCGGAATAGACCTTTTGAAGCAGGTTTGTTGTTGGTTTTAATTTCTTCTTGTTGTGGCTGGGGGATATTTTCTTTATTTTCCTGCTCTCTTTGTCTTAAACGTAGTCCCAATTTTTTGTGTGAGTAACCGCAATTGAACTTCTTGTGGGTGTATCCTTGGCCCAAAGTTTGTTCTTGTTGATGTTCCATTTGTGAGGGAGCCATTTTTGTCTTATGATATTTTTTAAATTAAATTTTATTTTTAAATGTGTTGTTCTCTTGCTGTTGGCAAGTTGACTGATGTTGTTTCCCTTAATTTCTCTTGCTTTTATACCACTCTGCTTGAATAAGTCTCTATCTCTCTTTTAGTCTCTTTGTTTTTCTCTCGCTCTTTCTATTTTGTCTATTAGAGTTTAAGGCGAGTTCGCCTTGCTGGAGATGGGTTTAGCAGGTAGTCGAAGTTTTTTTTGTTGGATTCTTGGTTCCATATGACATTTATCAACTTGTCTTAAGTGCCCGTTCTTTAGTAAAAATAAAAAATTTTCACCTTTAAAATCTTTTTATTGTTTAGGGATTTGTGTAAGTCTTCTAGACAATTGTATTGAGATTTTTTTTCAAGGATTATAGAAGTGAAACAGAGATCTAATTGTTTGTTTTATTACCTAACCTAAAACTATGTACAAATGAATTTTAGGTTAAAAATTTAAAAACAAAACACAATAATAGCGACAGGCGATAAGACGACAAATTTTCAATAAATTTTCTTTTTATAGAAAATTTTTGATAAATTTTCTTTCTATAGAGTTTTTGTTATATTTTTTTTATAGAAAATTTTCGTTTAATTTTCTTTTTGTAGAAAATTTTCGTTTAATTTTCTTTTTGTAGATAATTTTCGTTAATTTTTATTTATAGAAAAATTTCGTTAAATTGTCTTTTTAGAGAAATTTTTCGTAAAATTTTCGTTTATAGAAAATTTTCGTTTAATTTTCCTTTTAAAGAAAATTTTCGTTAAATTTTCTTTTTCTAGAAAATTTTCGTTAAATTTTTTCTTTATAGAAAATATTCGTTAAATTTAATTTCACAGAAAATTTTCGTTTAATTTTCCTTGTAAAGAAAATTTTCGTTTAATTTTCTTTCTATAGAAAATGTGCAATAAATTTTCTTTTTATAGAAAATTTTCGTTAAATTTGCTATTTATTTAAAATTTTCGTTAAATTTCTTTTTATAGAAAATTTTCGTTAAATTTTCTTTTTAAAGATAATATTCGTTAAATTTTTTTTTATAGAAAATATTCGATAAATTTTCTTTTATAGAAAATTTTCGATAAAATTTTCTTTTTAAAGAAAATATTCGTTAAATTTTCTTTTCATCGAAAATTTTCGTTCATTTTTTTATAGAAATTTATCGTAAAATATTTTTGCTTTGATTCTGTTTTTTCATAATTCTTAAAACAACTTTCTTTAAAATAAAAATTCTTTTAACATTTATATCCTTGTTGTCTGTTATGTGTGTCCTCCCTCTCTCTCGCCAGGATATCTATTGTTTTCATATCTTAAAACTAATTAATTTTTCATTTAAGTAAATGTAGCTTTTCTAAAAAAAAAAAACATATTGCATTTAAAATTCCTATAATTTCTTTTTATTCCTTTTTTTTAACATCAATTGTTTCTGCTCATCCTGCACCCCGCTGAGCCAAAGATTTTTGTTGTTTTTTTTTACTTTATATATTTTCATAATGTCAAGACGAGCTCATACCCTCCCCTCTTATCACTTTTTCTCACAATATTGTTATATAGATCTTGCTGTCTAGTTTTTCCTTTTTTTTTAATTTGGTTTTAATCGTAACTATAATTTATTGTTTCTTATTTTTATTTTTTAATCTTAAAAATCAATTGAGAGGCGTTGCAATAGCAGGTGAAAGTTGTAATAGTTTTTCTTTACAAAATAGTAGCATTTGGTGTTTATAAAGAAGAAAAAATAATAGAGTCAGTTGTTTCTTTTAAATATTGAATGACATTGATTCCTTTTTAGGTCAAGTTGTTTAATCAAGAATTATGTAAGGATTTCTGCGAATTCTTTAAAGGAATTGTTGGAATGTAATTGTGTAGAAATTAAAACAATATTTATAAGAAGCGGGGAGCTAGTTATGAAATCATTAGGAACTTTAAAGTTTTGTACCAAAAGTCTTATTATTTGTTTTCCTATTAAAAATCAGAAGACAAATATGTCTGAATATGAATTAAGTCTAAATGATGTTCTTCACACTGATCCGGTTCGAAGGACCAAATGTTTGTATGCTATATCCACAAAGGTATGACTGGGATTCAACTATCTGGTACACTCTCTGAGTATAACGAAAAGCACGAAATCAAAAGTTAGAGGACCGATTATATCTTTTAACAAAACCGGAAATCTTAAGAATGACATAATTGCTTTTGACAGTAGTTATTTAGGAATTTTTCTTAAGACAAAGACAGACGATTACTTGACAATATTTGTAAAAGGTATAGCAATCAGCTTTTAGATATATCGCGAAGACGACCACTTTTAGGGTTAATGCCAATACGATGGCAAAACGATGTTGGCATTAACACTAACTGATAATTTTCCCTACTACCCAGACCGATCTGACATTATATCGTCCTTGTTGAGATAGAGATTGAATGTAGTTGGGTAGATATCTTAGTATTACTACATTCGAATTTAGGGCCTAAACCGTAACCCGACTAAATAATAATTGATAGGCGGTGCTTGTTTCTAGCTTTCCAATTCCTTACTTAATCTCGTAATCTGAAAGTTGATTCGTGTTTGTTCTGAAAGTTGATGGGTCAATATTCACAAAGTTATTGATTACGTTTGCTCTAGTATTAGCATGAGGCACACCATTGGCTCTTTCGCATGTCAGATTTCATCATTCGTTCCGTCTTGTCAAAGTTTTATCTTTTTTTTGATTCGCTATTTAGGGGCATACAAACGTCTTCCATACGATTTCATTTAGTTCTAAACCTTCGCGTTTCGAGAAATCAGATTACTCAAGAGAGCAACTTAAAGCGGACAGATGTACTAACCAGATTAATCATGTAGGATTGAACTACATGCCTAAATCAAGTTTCAAATCGAACCAATTTGACGCATATATGAAGGAGTACATCATTCGGATGTCAATATCAGAAAGATTAGACAAAGATCGTCAAAGATTTCACTCATACCACACGACAGTGACATAGAAGATGTTCCACAATTGTCATGAAAATGAGAATACACATACACCCACCAACCGCTCCAGCAGATTTAAAATCGTCAGTATAAACCTCAATTGGTTTAGTTTTAATAATAAATCTCTTGACATTGCTGCGAACTCCTTAAAACGAAGTTAGAAGTCCAGTAAAATACAAAGATATTTTGCAGCTTTAATTCACATTTACAATCGGAAGAGAGAAGAAATTTGGGTTTTTATATATACTGTTAATGCTCCATCGACTAAGTAGGCCAAGGGATTTATTAATTTATTATTTATTCATTTATACAATTACGAGCAGTATACCCGCTACTCCGTTAGCGTAGATTCTTTTTAAGAAAAACCATACTATAATATCCCAGCAAAAACTTTTTGGTTTTCGGTAATGAGAACTACTTATTAAAGTACTTTCCTGGAAAGTAGGCGTCATTATTATTTGTCTTCTCTACATTACATAAATAAGTACTCAATAGTATAATTGCAGAGTAAGTTACAATCACATGGATCAGTTGTCTGGAGCGCAGGATTAGCAACCGGAAGCTTGCCGGTTCAACCCCATTCTGATGCTATTCGTTTTTTTAACAAAATGTTTTAAAAATATATTTTATGCTAAAACAAGTTTTTTAGCTTTGAATATTAAGTGCGAGATGGTGTACTGAGTAAGACGTTAGTCATTAAAAATTACTAGTTAATAGGGTCCCAAGTTCAAAACTCACTGACGGCAAATTTTTTCGTTTTTTTTTATTTTTGTTTAGGTACATATTTTTTAGTATCACTAGAGTCTAAAAATAACTACTAGAATTCATGGACAACTCGAACAAAAATAACTAGTTATTGAGACAAAAAATAAGTAGTTTATTTTTATTTCCAATTATAACTGCTAGCTTACCAGGAAAGCAAAGATTTTGCTGGGTATAAATTCAAATTGTGCTAAGTTATAATTTTATAGCTATAAATTTTTGAACAATATTTCTAATAGCATAAACACTGTGCGCTTCGCTATCCCATTGTATTGAAACAAAATAAAAGCATCGAAATTAAATTCAAAAACAGACAGACTAACAAACAAACACAGATTCACAGATTTATATAGATAGCATGTAACCCGATCTTGCAGTACTCCTACATAGACCAGATAAAAACTTGGTAGGCTTTTTATTAAAAAAAAAGAAATACTAATAGTAAAGAAACCCCTCAAATTCAACTATGATTTCTGTCTCCCATGGAAACAGTTACAATATTGGTGTTCTGTCAGAATTACGTAAAACTTTTTAAATATTTTTGTTTAAATATTTTAGTTACCAGTTTTTTACATCTTACTTTAACGTTCAAAGGTTCAAAAACTACCAAATTATTTCTATTATTATATTTTTGTAGAGAAGAATGTGACCAATAGGGCTTGTGGATTCTAAACACAGAACCATACATCTTTAATTTTATGTTTGAAAGTTAATTATTATTAAAAAAATTCAAAGAGTAAAATAATAACGAAAAGTACCACAAAGTACCCTCTTATCAATCTTTATTCCCTTAGAACCATATGTCTTTAATTTCATGATTTTAAATAGAAAATACAAAAAGTACCATTAGAAGAATAAAAAAGTCGCCCCATTGAATTCTTACCCACATATTATAGACAATTCTAAAAGTACCATTAGAAGAACGAAAAAGTATCACAAATCCTCTCTTCTGGATTCCCATTCACTTAGGACCATATATTTTTAATTTCATATTTGTAGGTTCAATATTATTGAAAATTCAAAAAGTATAATTGGAAGAACGAAAAAGTACCACAAAGTTCCACTAATATCGTGTTTCTAATTAAAAAATTCAAAAAGTACCATTAGAAGAATGAAAAAGTACCACAAATTCTCCACTTGTGAATTCTCACTCGCTTAGGTTTACATGTACTCACTATAGAAAACTCTAAAAGTACCATTAGAAGAACGAAAAAGTATCACAAACCCTCTTTTCTGGATTCTCATTCACTTAACCATTTATTTTTTTAATTTCATATTTGTAGGTTCAATATTACTGAAAATTCAAAAAGTATTATTGGAAGAACTAAAAAGTCCCTCTCTTGAATTCTTTCCCATATAGAACCATGTATCTTTAATTTCATGTTTCTAGATTCAATTTTGTAAAAAATTCAAAAAGTACCATTAGAAGATCAAAAAAGTACCACAAATTCACTCACTTAGGACTACATGTACTTAAGTTCATGTCTCTAAGTTTAAAATATAATAGAAAATGTATTATTTAATTTGAATAAAATAAAATTTAAGATTTTATCCCCCTTTTTGGTACTTTTTATTCCCCCTGACTGTAACAAAGATTGTATTCAAATGAATTTATAAATTGTACTGGGATCTAATGTTAAAATATTCATATGTATATGTCAGTAAAAAAAAAATTAATAAAAAAGTACCAAAATCAGGTACGATTTTTACCCCTTAAATGTTTGAATTTCCAAAAAAGTACAAAATTATATTCGCCAATTTTCAATAAAATACTAATTTGATGCACATTTTATTTCTATGCTTGCTGGATTCAAAGATAGATAGGGTTCCAAAAAAAGTACCAAATTACAGTTTTTACCCGTTTTCTCCCTAAAAGAGACGAATTTAAAAAAAAATACCAGACACCTATCCGGTTATTTTTTAAAAGGAATAACAATAAGTATTAAACTTTTTTTGTATCTCCTAAAAATCCGTCCTTTGTGGATATCTAAGCTGGGAGACGATCCAAAGAGCCAAGTTTCATATCTCTAACTTCTGTCGTTTAGGCTGGGCGATGTTGAATTTATTTATTTATTCGTTTAACTTATCATATTTATATAAATATTTATTTCTCTTGGATTAATGTAAATCTTTTATATTTTCCAATTGTGGGAAAATCTAATTCCATTGATGAAAACTATTACTCTTCTAATGACACAAATCATTAATTATTTCCCTTTAATCCTTGCTTTTTGCAACTCAACCTAATTCCTTTTCGTACTTAAATTATTCAAGATTTAAAACTACAAAAATTTAATCTCCGCAAAATTTGTTTGATATTTATCTTCTGTAGCGGATAATTTACTATAGGGATTGATCATGATTTCTTGATCTCCTGGATCTTTAAGAATTGAAATACTCAATGATTTGCTTGAACGCCATTAAGAGCTTAGCCAAATGTATATTTAAGCCCTGATCAAATATCTTGGAATTATAAGGAAATAAAATACTCTCGGTTTATCTCTCATAGAGAAAATCTATACTTAAATATTCAACATGGAAATTATAAAATTTTAAATCTTGCCCGCAAGGATTAAGAGTATTTCAAGAGGTTAGGGAAAATGTAATGTAAATTTTAAACATAATAAGGGCCGTTATTATAACTATCCAATAACTAAAGTTAGGATGTTATCGTTCACTTTAACTGTTTTTGGTTCTTATAAGTATAAGTTAAGCCAAAAGTGACCAATAAGCTAAAGGTAAGAACATCTGACATTTAACTTTTATCGGACGGTTTATGTATTCAGAGCTGCCATATTTTCTGCTTTATAAAAGAAATAAATAAAATCATATTTATTCCGCTGTAGTTTTTAATAATTGTTCTGTTTATATTTATATTTGCTCTGGCGTTGTCTTCTAGTTAGCTTAAACTCATTTATTTTAAAAATTTCTTTGTTTTTTATTTGTTTATATTTCCGTTAGTGGCAGTTACGTTCAAATAGTACATGTTGCCACTACGTTAAGTGGCCAAAAGTAATCGGTTTTTGCTTTGATATTGCCATATTATCAAAATTATAAAATTTATCTTAAAACCAAGTTGTAATAACCAAAAGTAGATAAAGTTCACTTTATCGTTCACTGTAGTTTATCTTACCTTTAACTATCTGATACCTTATAGGTAGGTTATAATAACGGCCCTAAGAAAGTTATCATTAACTAC
Organism: Protophormia terraenovae; assembly: GCA_951394005.1. NCBI lineage: Eukaryota > Metazoa > Arthropoda > Insecta > Diptera > Calliphoridae > Protophormia > Protophormia terraenovae. Next base: position 9,509,499 of record OX596074.1, on the reverse strand, counting down.
ATCATATTTAATTTAAAAATAAAAAGATTTCAAGTGCTTCAAATTTCATTTGTCTCCTATTAAAAAATTTTAAAAATTGTTTAAGCAACACATTTATTATCTCCTTAAGTCTAGACCTTAAATACTTTTCAAATTACTTGAAAATTAATTTAAATTTAATCAAATCTGTGCATCTACAATACTTACTTTCCTAGAGTTATTTATCTTAACCCTTCCTTCATCAGCTATTGTTTCATATTATTTTACTATTAAGGATACAAAAAATAAATTATCATATTTTTAACCACCTTTATTTTTTAATACCTTCTAAATAATTTATTGTTTTTTTTCACACAATTGTATTTTTCTTTATCACTAGATCATGATTGTTATCGTCAGGATAAAAAGGAAAGAATATTCAATTGCTATTACTGTACAATTTTGCATAATCATCTAAGTACTTCCGTTTCTTTTTGTATAATTTCCTTTTTAAGAATTAAATAGCAACATACATATGAATGTTGGACAATAGAAATTATTATTTATAGACAACACCATTTCCAATTTAAATTATTTATAAGGATAATCAAATGTCATTAAATATTGAGCGTAGCTTATAAAATTTGTTTTCAATGCATCTGCTGTAAATTAAAAATGTTAATCTACTGTCGTTTGAATTTTATTGATCTCAAATATTTTACATAATTTTCATTATATGATAATAATATTAGTTATAGTATAATAGTTAAAGATAGAGGAGATGACACACATTGGGGTAAAAGGGGTCAAAAATGGCGCTTAATTCAGGCAAAGGTGATATCAATATTTTAGTGATCACGTTTTATTTTTTATTAGGTAAAAAATGCATTTTTGTAATTTTAAGGGTCGTTATTATAATCTACCTATAAGGTATCAGATAGTTAAAGGTAAGATAAACTAAAGTGAACGATAAAGTAAGCTTTATCTACTTTTGGTTATTACAACTTGGTTTTAAGGTAAATTTTATAATTTTTGATAATACGGCAATATCAAAGCAAAAACCGATTACTTTTGGCCACTTAACGTAGTGGCAACATGTACTATTTGAACGTAACTGCCACTGACGGAAATATAAACAAATAAAAAACAAAGAAATTCTTAAAATAAATGAGTTTAAGTTAACTAAAAGACAACGCCAGAGCAAATATAAATATAGACAGACAAATTACTAAAAACTACAGCGGAATAAATATAATTTTATTTATTTCTTTTATAAAGCAGAAAATATGGCAGCTCTGAATACATAAACCGTCTGATAAAAGTTAATGGTCAGATGTTCTTACTAAGAGTAACAAGAGACGAAACTAATTGTCAAAAACCTAAGTCGGTTGTCAAAAACCTAACTCTTGCAACAACATAATACATGTAATCAAATACATTTTGTTGTTGCCAAAAGAAAATAAAAACACATTTTTGTTTACAAAACAACAATTTTGTTTAAATGTCAATCGAGAATTTCATCCCTATATGCTTACCTTTTAGCTTATTGGTCACTTTTGGCTTAACTTATACTTATAACAACCAAAAACAGTTAAAGTGAACGATAACATCCTAACTTTAGTTATTGGAAAGTTATAATAACGGGCCTTAAAGTAAGTGGAATAATAAACTTCAGTTTTTTAAGTGTACTTTTCTTCAATTCTTTGTAAATTATATTTTGTCTAAATATTTTTGTTATTTTTTTTTTTTTTTTGAAAATTGTACTAAAATATACACATCTTTAGCCCACCTTATTGGTTAAATCAAATTTAAAAATTTTTCCAAAACTATTTATCTGGCAAAACTGTAATTTTTATTTATCTTTTGTTATACTCTGGTTTACAAAAAAAAAAAAATAAAAAAAAAATTGTGTTGAAAATCGTTAAACATTTTGCGCCACTTGAATAGAACATCTAATTAAGTTATTAGTTTTCTTTAAGTTTTGTGATAATTTGACTTAAAATATTAAAAACCTAGTGTTTAAATGAAATTAAACTTAAAATGGATCGCGCAAAAGCTATTATGGAGTCAGAGAAGGGTCAATATAAAGCTTACAGGGAATGGGACTTCCTATAGCAGAAATTTCCAGAAAGATCAATCTAAATAGAAAAGTTATATTAAATTTTCTGTCGAATGAGTCTATGGAAAAAACATGAAAGGCTGCTCAAAAAGTTTCTTATACAAATCAGACAGGCAACATATTTTAAGAGAAGCCTCCAATACCCACGATTCAATAGCCAAAATAAAGCCAAAAAAAAAAAAAAAAAAACAGTAGTCAATTTCAGTTTAACCACCATCCGGCGTGTTATTTTAAAGGCCAATCACATAAAAATAATGAAAAAACTGCCCTTAACGCCGCACGTTGGGGTAAAAGGGGTCGAAAACGGCACTTAATTCAGGGAAAGGTGATATCAATATTTTAATAATCACGTTTTATTTTTTTTATTGATTATTAAAAAAATTCCGTTTTAGAATTTTAATTTTTCTATTTATTAGTAAGTAAAAAAAAAAAATATTTTTAGAATTATAACATGTTTTTTGGATGAATGGTAATGTCCGTCCTTCCGTCTATACATTTGGGTTAAATGGAACGAAAATTGCGTTTTATTCAGGAAAAGGTGATATCCAAATTTTGACGATCACTTTCTATTTTTTCTATTTATTAATAAGTAAACAAATGCATTTTTAGAATTCTAAAATATTTTTTTGGCAGCATGGCAATGTCCGTCCGTCTATACATTTGGGTTAAATGTGTCAAAAATGCCACTTAATTCGGGGAAAGGTGATATCAAAAGATTAATACTTTCATTTGGTTTTTATATTAATCAAAAAGTGGAAAAAAAAATATCTTTCGAATTTGAAGATTTTTTTTAGGAATTCTAAGAATTGTAATGTGTCTGTTTGTTAATTTTTGCAAACTTTCCAATTCAAAATCGTTTAACTTTTGACTCTATAAAGATAATGACTAAAAATTCTATAGATAATTTTGCTGTTTAACCAATTACATAAAATATAATAAATTCGGTTGAAAATATTTGACTATATTATGGAAAAATCTTAACCAAGATCTTGTAAAATTGAGATTTTTGAAAATTCAAATGTATATATAAGATAAGTAGAACATGCAAGCATGTTTTCGAAAGGATTTATCAAGAACTTTAAGGTGATATAAAAATCTTGGAAATCGGGTAAGGAACAAAAATTCGGTAGTGGTTAAACCATCTCCATGATAATAGTTGTCTACTTTGAACCCATATAGTTCCGCTCCTGTTGCGAATATTGGACCCCGCTTCTACTGTTCTTTGCTATGCCTGTATGAAATTTCATGGAGTCTACTGGAGTTTTTTCACAAAAATGTTAATTTCTAAAATCGGGCTAAATATGCGCACGATTTTTTTCAGAATATTAAAGTAGACAATATGTTATATTTTTCAGAGAATTTTCAGAACAAACATCCTGTAACATTTTTAGTTCCACTCCATGAAAGTTTGGACAATTTTCAAAAAAATAATAAAAATACCTGAACAAAAAATAATTTACAAATTCTTGAATAAAAGTAAACTCAAATACCTGAGGTTAATGGTTCCATTTAAAATTTTTCCTTCAAAGCACTTTTTATTAAAAAAATTCACCGAAAGTTAATGAAAATTAAATTTTTGCTCTTTTTCCAAAGACAACACAAAGACAACACAACCTAGGCTGATGATTTTTATTGTTATTGATAAATAACTTTGTCTATTTTTATTCGGTATCCAATTTTATTACAAAAAGTTAATTTTTAATTTTTAAAAGTTAACTTTCGATCCCTTTTACCTCAACGTGCGCCGTCCGTAAGGAGCAATTCTTCAGTTTTTGTCGAGCTCATATTACGTGGACCACTGAGTGTAATCGTGTTGTATTTTCCGATGAGAAAAAGTTTAATTTGGAGGGTCCGGACGGTTATAGTTATTATGTTAATGATATTCGAAAGGAACATCATTATATGGATCGATTACATTACCGTGGTAGTGTAATGGTGTGGGGACCATTTCGTACTATGGTACTTGTGAAGTACAATTTTTAAATAAAAGAATGAATGCAACTAATAACATTGAAGTACTGAAAGCGCTTTTCCAAATTTAAATAATTTTTTTGTACCTCTACCATGGACATATCAACAGGATAATGCTACGATTCATACCAGCCGTATCGAAAAATTTATAAATTTTAAACTGACCAGATTTAAACATTATTGAAAATATATGGCGTTGGTTATCCTGGAAAGTTTATGAAGCAGGACGTTAGTATTTAACTATTACAGAATTTCAAATCAAACTTGTTATGTTCAGCGAAAAAATCATATGTCAGGATAGTTCGATTCAAAAAATATTACACTATAAACAAAAATGTGTTGTGATGTTCTATTCAAGTGGAGAGGAGTGTACTAATTTTTAACTTTGATGGAATGCAATTTAAAATATTACAGGATGTTTGTTCTGAAAATTAACTTCTACTACTGTGAAAATAAATCTGTAACTTCTAATCGGCTGGTTAGATTTGTGTAATGCATATAACTCTAAAAATATATGATAAATGGTACATGCAAGCATGTTTTTCAAAGGATATATCAAGAGCTTTAAGGTGATATACAAATCTTTAAAACCGTATAAGGAAGAAAAAAAATCGCTAGTGGTTACAAATTTCTATGACATTAGTAGCCTATTTTGAGCTCCCATAGCTCCGCTTCTGAAATGTATATAGGATCCTCCTTACAAACTTAAAATATTACTCTGAAATTTTATGAAATTTTATGTAAATCGAACTAGCCAATTAGAAGCTATAGATTTATTTAAAAAATGTTGGATTCTGACCCAACGTCCAATGCTGTTTTTTGTATGAGAGCTACTGGAGTTTTTGGAAAAAACTTAATTTCTAAAATCCGTCTATATATACGCACGATTTTTTTCCACAGTATTAAAGTAGACAAAATGTATTATTTTTCAGAACAATTATGCTGTAACATTTGTTGCGTTCAATGAAATTTGAACATTTTTTTCTTTTAGAACAATTTTCAAAAAAAAAAAAAAAATATATATATATATTTAGACAAAATATTATTTATAAATACTTAAAGAAACTTACACTGAAATACCCAAAGTTGATGATTCCTTTTAAAATTTTTAATTCAAAAGATTTTTTATTTAAAAAAAATAACCGAAAGTTGTTGCAAATTGAATTTTTACTCTTTTACTAAAATGTACAAAAGTTTACAACAGTTGTTATTTTAGTGTTGTATCTTTTAAAATGCGATCATGATTTACAACTGTTGCCGGCACTGTTGTATTTGGAGTTGTCTGTGTTCTGTAACATCGATTATGATTTACAACATGTGTATTTATATGTTGTCAGCACTGTCAAAAACTTACAACTGCTTGTTTGGTGTTGTTTTATGAACGTTACAAGTTGAAAAACGAATATGGAGACAAATTTGTAAGTATGAATATAAAATTTTCTTTGCAAAACATAAATAACTGTAAATAATACTTAATTATAAATATTTCTTAGCAAAATTACAAATAAAAAACAAATGGAGAAGCTGGTTGAGCTGATGAAAATTCATCCAGGCATTGGCCGAGGCAAGCTACCATTTGGATTTAGCAAAATGCGCTACAATTCGTACGTGTGTACCATCTATACATCCAATTACTCCTGGAAATCGAGTTTTTGAGAAAAATGACATTTTGTTGGAATTTTTTTCTTCTTCAGTCATCCGGGCGTTTATCCATTTTTTGCATATTTTTCTTTCAAAGAATTTTATTATTTCCTTCAAAATCATACAGACTGTTGGTTGCGAAACTACAATATTAAAGTCGTTACCGCTGCTTCTTTGGTAGCTTCCATCAGCGAAAAATCTGAGCGCACAACACAATTTAAGAATCGGTGGAATAGCCGAACAGCGTGTTGACGGTTTTAAAAAGTCGGTTAATTTTGGCAGCAAATACAAAAAAGCATCTTTATTTATGCGGAAAAATTTTATAAAACTTAAATATATGTGTAAATAAATGATTTCAGACAAATTATACGTACTCAGCATTTGGTAGCTCCATGGGGTTGGAACTGTCCCGAATTCTCTTCCGTATACGTGCCATATGTGTATTCCTACTATCATCATCATCAAAAAATAATTCGGTGTTTATATCCATTATTTTACTTTTAATTTAAACACTATTTGCGCGTTACAAATATTCTTTAAACTTTTTTTTTCCAACTTGACAGTTTTTTATACACAGGGATGTAATTTTACGGATAATGTGCATTAATATAAAATGCAACCCTGTGACATACACAACACCTAGATGTTGTAAACCATAATCGATAACAAAGTAGGTGTTGTGTTGTTTTGTTAACAACACAACACTTAGGTGTTGTAAACGATAATCGGGGCCTAAATTTAACAGCTCCAAGAAATCAACATAACCTAGTTTGAGGATTTTAATTGATATTGACATATAATTTTGTCTATTTTTATTTGGTACCAAACTTTATTAACAAAATTAAATACAATTAAACGCCACTTATATCGTATTTTCCGAAATTGTTTATATCATTGCCAGATACAAGTAGATTAACTCCAAGTCGGCTTGGGGCCGTCGCCGGAGAATTTTATACTTCATGCGTCGCCGCCGTTTTTGTTGATTCACATCGCTTACTTTGAGTCTACATTAGACAATTTTTTATCAAGACAAATGTCAAAATTTTATCAAGATAAAGATTTGTCTAATGTAGACTGAATTTGTCAGTGTTATTGCAGCGTTAAAAGAAAATTGTCAGCGCTCGAGCTCTGACAACTTTGTTTTGATAATGCTTAGTAAAAGACGCCATCTTGATTGTTGTTGGTACTTTTTGCATGGCTTATTATGACATACGTTTTCCCCTATAATTGACAGAGATAAAAAATTATCTGCAACTCAAACAAAAATTTGACATTTGTCTTGATAGAAATTTCTCTAATATAGACTCGACGTTAAAATCAGCCGCCAAATTATTTTTAATTTTTATTGAAAATCAACAAGAAACATATCTTATTCGAAGATATTAATACAGTGGCTTCATCTATTATTATTTTACTTACATATGATAAATTTTTTAGAATTAAGGATAATAAAACGTATTAAAGTGAATTAATACTCAATACAATTTTAAATTGATTGGGAGCATCGGGGCGGCACAATATAATATTATTAAATCCCAGCCAAAGTTTTAGCTGCCGTCGATTAAAAAGTGCTGCGCCGCCGCCGTCAAAAATTTTGTTTCGTCTTGTTTCTCTGATTGTTTCGTACTGATTTGATGTCAACATATTAAGAGCAATAAAATCTTAAATTATATTTTATTCTAAGAAAAATCTTAAAAATAATATTCATTTTTTTTTATGAAATCAAGTCAAGGACATGAAAAAAAATTTCCTTATAATACGCTTGTGTTATAAAAAAAATGTTCGCGTAAAGACAGAATTTCTATTTAAATTTATAAATTTGTCTCTTCCTAGTTCCTGCTCTCCTTTTTGTATCCTGTTCTTTATTAAACTCATTTTGACTTTTCCTGTAATTAAATAAACTCAAGGATTTATTGGGAAAATATCTATTAAACAAGATTCGCGTTTATTTATGACAAGATATAAAACAGAATATCAACTAATGATTGTTAGTTCTATTGAAATTTGTGTGGCTCTTTTACAAACATCCTTATTAAATTCATATTAAACTTGTATGTGAAATTTTAGCAAAGAAACAATTAACCATTTGTTTTAGATTAGAGACAAAGAATAAGTAACGAAGATTCTTAAAATCCCGCACACAGTTACTTAAAATGAAGCAGCAGTTATTTGGCATTGACAATAAATAAAAATCCTTGGGATCCTGTATAGAATTTTTGCTTCTACTTTATGATCTATTGTTAGTCTAGCAAACAATTGTAAATCCCTATGACACAACTCCTCTTGTTGTAAACTAACAAACAAAACAACATCTATTGTTAGTTCATTCATTAATTTCGCACTTCTAGACAAAAGGATCATTTTACAGGACAAACAACAAAAGAAAAAAAGGGACCTGATCAACAAAAGAAGATTAAAAAGATAGAGAAGATCATTTTGAAAAGAGAGACAAATGTTTTCTTTGGTAATTACCCAAGGGTATTTAAATTCAGGTAACAATTTTTGTTACTCCTCAACTTACTTGAACCTAAATATTCGCACTTTTACAGGCAAACATGTCAAGAACAAATACAACAATTATACAAAGAAAAAAAGAAATGTCCTTTGTTAAGGATTATAATAGACTCAGTATGCTGATTTAATCTTTATAACAAATTTCATGGTGTTTTTCTAAATTTCTAAGAACATCATAAAACTATAAAATATAAAAATTTTCAAAGTACTTTCCTTAAAGGATCAGGTCACACTTTATTAAACACATACATTTTAATATATTCTTACACACGTACATATAACAAGCATCACATAAATAGCCTGCTGTTCAATATGGTTTTAAACGAAATTATAAAAAAAAACACTTAAACGCCGCATGTAAAAAAGGTTTTTATTTAAGCGTTATCCTTGATGATTTATATAAAAAAAAAACAAAAAACAAGCTATTAAACACTAGTAACTCACAAAGACCCTTAAACATTTAAAGGTCATTGTCATTTCTCTTTATAGATCAATTCTTTAACAATGCGTCTGTCTTTCAGTCGGTCCTTCTGTCTGTCTTTCTGTATGTCCTCCTGTCTGTCTCTTACAATGTATTTACTTATGTCCCGACAAAAGATTACTTGGTTGGACCTCACACTTATCATTTGTTTCCATCACCATCATCATCCTCAACAAGTTTTAAGATGAAAAGTAACAGGATATGTTGTTGCCATTTACGAAATGTGTCAGATCTATTAGTTGCAATAGACATCGTGTCATTAATCATCAAATGAGTATCCTTTTGTATGTGTTTTTATTTGAAGAGTGTAGTATCATGTTACCAACTCTATTAGTTTTGGAAATTAAATTATACAGACTATGATTCATTAAAATTTAGGGTTTTTAGAGTTTACACTTACACCATGACCAATTGTTTAGATAAGGAAATTTTAAAAGAGTTTCTTTGAAGATTCATATTTATTATTACTCTTGGAATACTTCCGGATTATTTAATATCCTGAGATATTTAATTGGATTTCAAGAACATCAAGTCCTTTTGCGATACAAAAACATTATTGAAGCATATGGCAAATAGTCAGTGTAATAATTTATGAAGAGTTTCGTAGCAAAAAATTTGGTTTTACTTATTTTTTTGTGTGGAAAGCTGCTGCGGAAAGCCTTCGTATTTTGATGGAAGTTTATGAAGATCATTCTTTAGCTGAGGCAACTTACACTGGTCGACAAAAAATCTTACCCCAAAGACGAATAGTTGGACATGATGTATTTTGATGTGCTTAACACGAATCTGCTTTCAGTTTTTTTCCATCAGGTCTGAATTTTTTTTATGGGCGTGTCTAATATTTCGCCCATAGTAAGGCTATTACTCTAGTATATTTCTTCATAAATCAAGAACGGTGTGTGCGATTGTCATAAGTGATTTTTTTTGTGGGCATAACTACCCTAGAGATAATGATATTTTATCTTCGTATTGTCTGTCCAACTCATAAACATTACGTGACAGCAATTTCCATACTTTTGCTATTATATTAAGGTCGAAAGAGTATGCTGGCCCCTCCGAATTGGTATTATTTTGACTTCGAATTCATCGTTTTGCCGCTCCTATGGTGTGAATAGGGTCATTGACGAGCTTAAATGTGCATGGAATTAAAATTAAATTAAAATAGTGTGTAAAATGTAAAAATAATTTTTCCAGAAAGCTTTTGTAAGTTTTTTTTGCGTAATTCTATGCGAAGAAAATCTAAATTCACATGTCTCATAATATGAAGTTGCAACCTAAGCCATCACAATTCCTTCGTAGTTTTATGGGATACATAGTTAGCATTTTTCTTCTCTCAAATAAAGAATTAATAATATCTAGAGCTATTGGAGCCGTCCAGATTGATTTTTTTCATTCTATAGAAAAATATGTTTCATTCTTTTTTTAGAATATGCGTTCATGTGTAAACAGGAGTAGTTTTACTTCACGAATGGTGTTTAGAGGTGGGTCCATATAATTTTAAAACATTTTTATAGAAAACTGTTGAAAATGTTACACAAAATTTTAGGCGAGTTCAAGAAATATTTAACGTAAATTGATTTTATTCTTAATGAACCTATTCAGATGACCCAAAAAAAATACCTTAAAAAATTTATTTTTTCAGGATGTCAGGATAATCTTGAACCTATTCTGTTGACCGGCAGTGTATTATCTAGAAAATACTATAACATAAAAATACTTATAGTCATCAATGGGTTAAAAGTATGACGTGATAGAAATGTTCTAATGCACTTTCTACACTACATGTAGTCTAAGATAAAGATATAAGAATTATGCGGAATTATTCGCGATAGAATTTTTTATGTTCTTTTCTTGATGATTCTAGGAACTGACAGTTATTTTTTTATTACCTTTCGGGATAAACAAGGAATAAATAATAAAAAGATTTTTTGGCTAATCCTTTCTGTTAAGGTATAAAGTAGAATACAGGTATAATTTGAAACCATAAAAACTGTTGTTTTAAATTCTGAAAAAGAAAATATTAAATTTATTATTTATTCGCAATTCAGTTCATAGAAAATTTTCAATAAATGTTCTTTTTTTTTTTTTATAAAATTTTCTATAAAATTTTCGATAAATCTTCTTTCTATAGAGAATTTTTGATAAATTTTCTTTCTATAGAGAATTTTCGATAAATTTTCTCTCTATAGAAAATTTTCTTTATATAAAAAATTTTCGATAAGTTTTCTTCTTATAGAGAATTATCGATAAATTTTCTTTTTATAAAGAATTTTCGATAAATTTTCTTCCTATAGAGAATTTCCTATAAATTTTCTTTCCATAGAGAATTTTCGATAAAGTTTCTTTCTGTAGAGAATTTTCGATAAATTTTATTCCTACAGAGAATTTCCGATAAATTTTCCTTCTATAGAAAATTTTCGATAAATTTTCTTTCTAAAAAATTTTCTTTATATAAAAAATTTTCGATAAATTTTCTTCTTATAGAGAATTTTCGATAAATTTTCTTTTTATAAATAATTTTCGATAAATTTTCTTCCTATAGAGAATTTCCGATAATTTTCGATAAATATTCTTTCTATAGAGAATTTTCGATAAATTTTCTTCCTATAGAGAATTTTCAATAAATTTTCCTTTTGTAGAGAATTTCCGATAAATTTTCCTTTTGTAGAGAATTTTCGATAAATTTTCTTTCTATAGAAAATTTTCGATAAATTTGCTTTTAATAAAGAATTTTCGATAAAATTTTCTTTCTATAGAGAATTTTCGATAAATTTGCTTTTAATAAAGAATTTTCGATAAGTTTTCTTCTTATAGAGAATTATCGATAAATTTTCTTTTTATAAAGAATTTTCGATAAATTTTCTTCCTATAGAGAATTTCCTATAAATTTTCTTTCTATAGAGAATTTTCGATAAAGTTTCTTTCTGTAGAGAATTTTCGATAAATTTTATTCCTACAGAGAATTTCCGATAAATTTTCCTTCTATAGAAAATTTTCGATAAATTTTCTTTCTAAAAAATTTTCTTTATATAAAAAATTTTCGATAAATTTTCTTCTTATAGAGAATTTTCGATAAATTTTCTTTTTATAAATAATTTTCGATAAATTTTCTTCCTATAGAGAATTTCCGATAATTTTCGATAAATATTCTTTCTATAGAGAATTTTCGATAAATTTTCTTCCTATAGAGAATTTTCAATAAATTTTCCTTTTGTAGAGAATTTCCGATAAATTTTCCTTTTGTAGAGAATTTTCGATAAATTTTCTTTCTATAGAAAATTTTCGATAAATTTGCTTTTAATAAAGAATTTTCGATAAAATTTTCTTTCTATAGAGAATTTTCGATAAATTTGCTTTTAATAAAGAATTTTCGATAAGTTTTCTTCTTATAGAGAATTATCGATAAATTTTCTTTTTATAAAGAATTTTCGATAAATTTTCTTCCTATAGAGAATTTCCTATAAATTTTCTTTCTATAGAGAATTTTCGATAAAGTTTCTTTCTGTAGAGAATTTTCGATAAATTTTATTCCTACAGAGAATTTCCGATAAATTTTCCTTCTATAGAAAATTTTCGATAAATTTTCTTTCTAAAAAATTTTCTTTATATAAAAAATTTTCGATAAATTTTCTTCTTATAGAGAATTTTCGATAAATTTTCTTTTTATAAATAATTTTCGATAAATTTTCTTCCTATAGAGAATTTCCGATAAATTTCGATAAATTTTCTTTCTATAGAGAATTTCCGATAAATTTTCTTTCTATAGAGAATTTTCGATAAATTTTCTTTCTATAGAAAATTTTCTTTATATAAAAAATTTTCGATAAGTTTCCTTCTTATAGAGAATTTTCGATAAATTTTCTTTTTATAAAGAATTTCCGATAAATTTTCTTTCTATAGAGAATTTTCGATAAAGTTTCTTTCTGTAGAGAATTTTCGATAAATTTTCCTTCTATAGAGAATTTTCGATAAATATTCTTTCTATAGAGAATTTTCGATAAAGTTTCTTTCTGTAGAGAATTTTCGATAAATTTTCTTCCTATAGAGAATTTCCGATAAATTTTCCTTTTGTAGAGAATTTTCGATAAATTTTCCTTTTGTAGAGAATTTTCGATAAATTTTCTTTCTATAGAAAATTTTCGATAAATTTGCTTTTAATAAAGAATTTTCGATAAAATTTTCTTTCTATAGAGAATTTTCGATAAATTTGCTTTTAATAAAGAATTTTCGATAAATTTTCTTCCTATAGAGAATTTTCAATAAATTTTCCTTTTGTAGAGAATTTCCGATAAATTTTCCTTTTGTAGAGAATTTTCGATAAATTTTCTTTCTATAGAAAATTTTCGATAAATTTGCTTTTAATAAAGAATTTTCGATAAAATTTTCTTTCTATAGAGAATTTTCGATAAATTTGCTTTTAATAAAGAATTTTCGATAAATTTTCTTCCTATAGAGAATTTTCAATAAATTTTCCTTCTATAGAGAATTTTCGATAAGTTTTCTTTCTATAGAAAATTTTCGATAAATTTTCATTCTATAGATAATTTTCGATAAATTTTCTTTTTATAGAGAATTTCCGATAAATTTTCTTTCTATAGAGAATTTCCGATAAATTTTCTTTCTATAGAAAATTCTCGATAAATTAGCTTTCTATAGAGAATTTTCGATAAATTTTCTTTCTATAGAGGATTTTTGATAAATTTTCTTCTTATAGAGAATTTTCGATAAATTTTCTTTCTATAGAGAATTTTCGATAAATTTTCTTTCTATAGAGGATTTTTGATAAATTTTCTTCTTATAGAGAATTTTCGATAAATTTTCTTTTTATAAAGAATTTTCGATAAATTTTCTTTCTATAGAGAATTTCCGATAAATTTTCCTTCTATAGAGAATTTTCGATAAGTTTTCTTTCTATAGAAAATTTTCGATAAATTTTCTTTATATAAAAAATTTTCGATAAATTTGCTTTATATAAAAAATTTTCGATAAATTTTCTTCCTATAGAGAATTTTCGATAAATTTTCTTTCTATAGAGGATTTTTGATAAATTTTCTTCTTATAGAGAATTTTCGATAAATTTTCTTTTTATAAAGAATTTTCGATAAATTTTCTTTCTATAGAGGATTTTTGATAAATTTTCTTCTTATAGAGAATTTTCGATAAATTTTCTTTTTATAAAGAATTTTCGATAAATTTTCTTTCTATAGAGGATTTTTGATAAATTTTCTTCTTATAGAGAATTTTCGATAAATTTTCTTTTTATAAAGAATTTGCGATAAATTTTCTTTCTATAGAGGATTTTTGATAAATTTTCTTCTTATAGAGAATTTTCAATAAATTTTCTTTTTATAAAGAATTTTCGATAAACTTTCTTTCTATAGAGAATTTCCGATAAATTTTCTTTCTATAGAGAATTTTCGATAAGTTTTCTTTCTATAGAAAATTTTCGATAAATTTTCTTTATATAAAAAATTTTCGATAAATTTGCTTTATATAAAGAATTTTCGATAAATTTTCTTCCTATAGAGAATTTTCGATAAATTTTCCTTCTATAGAGAATTTTTGATAAATTTGCTTTATATAAAGAATTTTCGATAAATTTTCTTTTTATAAAGAATTTTCGATAAAAATTTCTTTCTATAGAGAATTTCCGATAAATTTTCTTTCTATAGAGAATTTTCGATAAATTTGCTTTTTATAAAGAATTTTCGATAAAATTTTCTTTCTATAGAGAATTTTCGATAAATTTTCTTTTTTTTATTGACTTTGTATTTATTATATTTAGGAACCCTTTAGAATAGATGATAATTATTCTCTTTACATTTTCCATTACTAAACATTAATTGAAACATTTCAAACAAAAGATTAATTAAATCTGTATAAGAGTTTCCTTGTCGATTTATTTTTCTTAACGATTGAAAAAAATTTCCATAACAATTAAATTACCCCCTGTTATTTTTGAAAATAATATTTTATTGTTTTCCTCCAAACCACTTAATTTTCTTTTTGCCTGCTGGAAAAACCCAACAAACTGGCTAATTCACCATAGAGCGTAACAAATTTTCCCAAAAAAAAAGGACTAATTAAACTTCAAGGACTACGACCGTACAATAAAATAGTTCATAAAAGACGTGTTTTGAACAGAAGAATAGTAAAAATAAAACATTTGATCTACGAAGAGATGCTAATTACTTACAAATACATTGCGGTAAGGATAACGCTGTCCTTTTTAAATTAAACACGAACCGTACACAAAAGAGGAAAGCAAAATGTCTTAGAAAATAAAAGAAAAAACATATAATTAATTTTAAGACGGACGACGATTAAAAGTGTGCAAAATTGATTAGAAAGACGGCAAAACATAAGAGAGGCAACAGGATAACAGGGCATAACGCTTAACACACAGGTAAGCCAGGGACAAAATTAATAAGGGTAAGGGGAAAAACAAAAAAAGGATATTGTTTAGGTAGCAATAGTGAAAACAGTTAGGTAATGGACCGACAGACAGACGGACGGATGGGTGGACATATACAGTTAAACTGTTGCAGGATTATGACTAGACTCATAAACAAAAGGATTTGAAATATAAATTTTCTATTGTTTTAGACAAGAACACGAAAAAAGTGAATTTCGTTAAGGCTTGAAAACAAGAACAAATGACCTTAAGTTAATGATAATGTTAGGATTTTCCTTACACATGATCGACATATGAAAATTTATCCTTCAGTACAAAAGGACATTTATAAAAAAAGAACATGGGCGGACAGAGAGACAGACATATGATCTTCAAACTTACCTGGTGCTGATTGCTATAAAAGGCCCAGCAAATAACGGAACTATCATCATTCAATCACCATTATTCAAACCATTAACATCTTATTTCAACACACATTTTACACACACAAATTTTTCTTATAAAAATGGCTCCTTCACATAATCAGGATATGGAAACTCTACAATATACCCATAAGAAATTCAACTGTGGCTATTCACATAAAAAATTGGGCATGCGTTTGATACGCAGAAATAGTCAAGAGGAAGATATGGAACAGCAAACACAAGAACAAATCACACAAACTAGCAACAATTCTCACAAACCCACACTCTTCAGACCCTACGATTTGGATAACAAACAAACCGGCAAAAAAACTACACAACCTCAAATTTCACAACATCCTGCATCTCAACAAACTCCTGCTTCTGCTATGGATCAGTCCCAACATTATATGCCTTATTATGCTCTCCAACCAACTACACAACAGTCTCAAGAACAATATGCTCTCAAACTGCAAAGGCAACGTGCTGCTCTCTATATGAAACATGTCATGCAATTCTATGAGAATGGCAATGGTTGGCCCTCAGTACATCCAAATGCCATCAATAATCCTCATCTTTATCATAATTGTTAAAAGAGTCTAAGTTGAAAAAAAGGATAAAGACTCTCTTTTGAGTTAATAAGAAAGAGTCGATTAGTCCAGTGATATATTCTATGAGAAGTTGCATTTGTTTTAAAGCAAAAATATGGTTGTGTTTTTTTATAGAATTTAATTTATTATTTAGTTTTTAAGTTTACTCATTTTATTTGATTTAATTATTTTGAAAATATATTATGATCGATTAAAAAAACATGTTTTGTGTTTTAAAATAAAAAAAAAAATTGGTTTAATTGTAAATAACAGGGCGATACTGATTTTGTGACAAGGGATTTTTCAGTAAATTTTAGACGTGATTATGGACATCTAAGTCTATAAATCATTAGAAAATGCGCGAAGTTGCAACCCCATATTAGAATTATCAAGAGCACCTCCACTTTATTTAAAATGATTTAATCACATTTTTTTTAAACAAATTGAAGTTTACATGATTAATTAGAATAAAGAACAAGCGCGAATATATTCGGCCCGACCGAATCTATATACCCACCATCAAAGTAGGCAGTAAAGTTGGCGGACCACGCCCATTTTTTGTTTCCGACTACATTGATCCTTGAACTATGTGAACACAATTTCGTTGATTTTCACCATATATGGGAGGTGGGTGGTAAAGTGGGCGGACCACGCCCATTTTTGGTTTCCGAGTTTATGTCGATCCACCAAGTATACGTACAAAATTTCGTTGGCGTACGTGCTTTTATTGAAGAAATATCAGCAGAAAAGTATTTCACGGACATCCTGTGTTTCTAGTTTTTATCCCATAACTTTTTTGTTTAATAACCGATTTTGCCCATTTTCAATGGTGGGTATAAAAATATATTAATCTTAATTGACGACCAGTAGGGGGGTCCAAGGTAGGTTAATAAGGTTGCGACATTTAAACAGCTGAGGAAATTTACTTTTTTCATAAAATCTGCACTCCTATATATCCCAACATTTTCAACAGATTTTTTTTATATTTTTTGTAATTTATTAAAGAACAAAATTGTCTATCGAATAAATTTTAAGTCGATATCTTTATTGAGTTAAAAAAATAAACGATTTTGAATTGGCAAGTTTGCAAAAATCAATAAACAGACGGACAGACGGAAAGACAGACATTAGAATTATTTAAAAAAAGTCTTAAAATTCCAAAAATATATTATTTTTTACTTCTTGACTAATATAAAAACTAAATCTAAATATTAAAGTATTGATATCACCTTTCCCTGAATTAAGTGTAATTTTCTAGCCATTTAACCAAAATGTGTAGACGGACATTGCAATTCCGCCAGAATTCTAAAAATTATTTTTTTTATTAACTAATTAATAAAAAAAAAATAGAACGTGATCAACCAAATTTGGATATCACTTTTACCTGAATTAAGCGCCATTTCGACCCATTTATCACGAATGATAGACGGATGGACGGACATTACCATTCAGCCAAAAGACATCTCATAATTCAGAAAATGCATTTTTTTACTTACTTATAAATAGGAAAATTAAACATGATCATTAAAGTGTTGATATCACCTTTTCCTGAATTATGCATAATGACGGAAGGACATAGTAATGTCTGCCAAAAAAAAAAAAAATTTTAAATTCTAAAACTGATTTTTTTAATCTAATATTCAGTAAAAAAATTAAATGAGATCATTTGATATCACCTTTCCTTGAATTAATCGCAATTTTCGAACCCTTTTACCCCAATGGTAGTTTAAGCGAGCCTGAATAATCTCGTTTTGGCGTGACCATACAATTCGTCAGCTGTGTCGTGCATAGAACCAACACTTGTCTTAAGATTCGGAGTACTGGATTTAGTAGCTGTAATGTACCTTAGGTCATTAAGCTTTGACCCAGATATATAATGGAGGTGGTGTAGTATGTATTTGTCTAGGAATCTATGTCTCTTGATTGATTGACAGTCCGAGTTGGCTTGCATGTATTCCTAACATCCAGTGACCCGTTACTACTGACAGCAATATCGATATATCCTTCCCATTATGATTTATGAGTTGCATTGTACAGTTTACGTTATAAGAGGGCCACATTACCTTGGCGAGTAAGGATACTTGGGGTATCCATAAGGATACCCCAGCGCCAGTCACTCCTGGAGGGGACTAGAACTTTTAACGTTTTATCAAGGAGTCACATAGTCAGAGGGTTGTTTGAGGATCGATCAATATTCTCGCATGGCCATATGTTTTTGATCTTCATTATCCGGATGCACTACTGGTAGATATGGCCATTATATGAAGTTCAATTGGAAGGAGTAGTATAGTATTCAGTGCTTATGAAGAACTAGTTCTTAGTGCTACACAGAAAAAAGTAAAAATAGACTTCAATTACGAAATTTGTAATATTAATTAATTTTTAATTGATTTTGCTCCAATCATCAAAATTATAATATTAATAACTAGAATAATTGATATTATTATAACTTCTTTTCCTTAAATAGATGCAATGAGCTGAAAATTTTTGAAAATTTACTTAAATTTATTTTAATTCTGCACTTTTATAGACAAATATTTAATTTTTCTTTATATTTTATTAACAGCTGTCAATTTATTAAAAAACTAAATTGAAAACCAATTAGAAAATTAATTATATTAATAAATCATATAATTAAATTCCAATATAAAGTTAATTAATAATTTTATTAAAAAATTATTTGAAATATTTTTTTCTGTGTACTGTAATTCCAATACATGCTGATCTTTGGATTCTATATAATTGGTCTACTATATATGTATTTCTTGTTGTAGTCCTCTATACTAGAGATCCGTAAGTAAGGATTGGACGTACTATAGCTGTATACAAACATTTATCCATATTGGGACTGAGTCCTCATTGTGCATTGAACATCTTACGACAGGTGTAGTAGGCTACCGTAGGCTAACTCTATGTAGAGTATTTGCTTCCTTGACAGTTTTGAGTCAAGTATGCCAGGTATTTTGTATTTGTTGAGAGAGGAATTTCACAGTTCCTCAACCGCGGTAGCTCGGTATCTTGGAGTTTGTTTTAAATAGTACCAGTTCTGTCTTGCTTAGATTAACTTCTAGTCTACTCTCTGTCGCCAAATTGCTGAGTAGATCCAAAGCATTAGATATAATATCACTTATCACTCCTGGGAACGGACCCAGACACAACATCATCTGCATAAGCAATGCTTTTTATTCCTTTATTGTCTAGTTCTATGAGAATCGAGTTAAAAACAATTAGCCAAAGCAGTGGAGAGATCACACCTCCCTGTGGTGTTCCTCTATCCATTTGTTTTCACATGGTGCTGTTACCAAGATTGGCCGTAAAGAGCATTTTGAATTGCAAGAGTAGTCACGTTATTGAAGGCTCTCTCGATATCTATTGTGTATTGCTTGAATTCCAGGGATCTCTCTATAACTCTTACGACCCCGTGAAGAGCTGTCTCTGTAGATCGACCTTAAAGGAATACGTGTTGGCTACTTGAGAGGTAAAAAAATTACCTTCAAGTCGCTGCGGTATATGAAAGTCAATGAGTCTTTCAAGCGTCGAAAGTCTTTCGTATTCTCGTGACTTCTTTGCCGATTTTTTGGGTTTAAAGACCACTTTTATCTTTTTCCGGTTCTCCGGAACATAGTTAAGAGAAAGACATCATAAAGATCCTGCGTAGCCAGGGGATGGCGTGTCTCTTGACACATTTTTGGCTAAATGCCGTCAGACTCTGGCGACTTATATGGGGAGAAACTGTCAGTTGCCCATGAAATTCTGTCAGGGGTAATTATGTTCTCATCAACCTTAAAACGAAGTCGATTCTGCTTTGAAAATTTTATTTTTTTTGGATGAACGAATGCTTTAACAAGGAAAATTATTAGAAATTGACAGAAACCTTTTTTAGTTTGAATTGCGAGCCTACGTAATCTTTAAAAACTATCCAAATATTTCCTTTACTGTTACATGATTTATCAAAGATAAAAACTATTTCAATTACTTTTTTAATTGTATCAATTATTATTTTTTTATCAAATTCTAATTTTCTAGTATTTTTTTTACTAAAAATAAAACCATTTATCGGCTTTCAATTAATTTTCTTATTGTATCAATTAATAAATTAATCAAATATAAATAAAAGTAAGTAATAATTTTAATAATTGAATATACAATATTTTCGTTGGTTGAATTTCCATTAATAAAATAATTGAATGTGTATTGTTCGTAATTGAAATCGGATTTTTTATTTTGTATGTAAAATTTGAATTTAATTTGTTAGAATATTTTGTTCTGTGTGACAACAGAACAATTTTCTGACCATCCTCAGAAAATGATGGATGCATTGTTTTTCCTGTAAACAAAGAGGAATACCGATCAATGATCATACATTTCTTTAAGCCAATATTGGATGAACATGAACGTCATATAACTGATGCTATAATTGGCATTCAGCACAAACCATTTGAGAACATCTTTATGTCACACGTCGGAAGGTGATATAACTATATTGATTGTGCACTTTGGCAGGTCCATATGCGACCGATTTTTTAAATCTATAGGTTACGTACTGAATAGGATTAAAAGAGTGAATATCTCAAAGAATTATCTTATTGGTTGTACTCTTTAGGAATTCTTTTAAATCTGTGTTTCAAGTTAAATAATATGAAATGAAATCAAACTTGAATTAAACTCCAGTTTGCAAAAAAGGTGTTATGACCACCCAGGGCGCTTTATTTCAACACCAATATTCACAGAATTTCACTTTGGCTTTTATAAACTACAAACCAATCTTGTTCTCTTTCAAATTTAAAGATCTTGACTATTATTTAGAAACTGGAATTTACAAAATTGATCTTTAGTTAAAATACGTGTGCGTGCAAATTACTATTGACCATTTGGTGATAAAACAAGAGAAAAAGATAAAAATCCGATTTCAATACTAATTAATAGTTGTAAATTCCAAATAAATATAAAGCAAATAGAAAAGATTTTCAAAGGATTTCCAAAACATGACCCAAACTACAAAACAATATCCGGTTTTGTTGCTAAAGCGGTAGTAAAGATAGAATCCATAAACGATAATTAATGGGAGGAAACCTAAAACAGCTTTACATGAGTTTTCTCTCTCTAAGACTGATCAAGGCTTAAGAGAATAAATAAATGGAAAACAAGAACAAAAGAGATTTACAGCAATTATAAAAGGCGCATAGACCACAGGAAAATGATACACCTACAAAATAAGACAAATAGGATTAACAAAGGTAAATGAGAGAGAAAAAGGACTAAAGAGATTACCTGACGAAATAAGTGTTAGAATATTTTGCTACGCTAATTATTTTATGGCTACTGGAAAAAAAATACCCAGAAGAGGAAACATATGTCTTTAATAATTTACAATAGCAGGTAGTTGTTTGGTTTTAAAAAAACGAAAACGGAATCTTAACAATAACAATAATACCTTTTTTCAATGAACCCAAAAAGATTTATTAAAGTAAATAATTACCTGAAAAATACAAGGAAAAGGACAAAAAAACGTGTAAAAGATTATATAATATAAGATCATTTTTCAAAATCTCATGACTCATAAACATGAACAAACATTTTTAATGTATAAAAACAAGGACATTTTTATAAAACACATCATTACGAACTAAAACATCAAAGTGATAACAACATAAGTGAGAAAAATAAATTAAATATATAAAAAATATTTTAAAAGAATTTTAAACCAAACTAATTTATAAAAATGAATACCAACGTTAAACAACAATTTCATTCAAAACCACAAACCCAGGAATACCAGCCAATGAAATTAACCAATCAAAAACGTTCTCGAGTAGAAAATATGGAATCCTCGGAACATGCCACTTTTAATTTAAACAAGAAAAGGCAACCTAAATCACTTTTCCGGCCCTGGAGTAATGAACCAATACCCGCTAACATTAAAGAATCAACAAATGCTGCTAAAAAGGATACTCCTTCCCCCAATTTTAGCTATCAACCTAAAATAGCTTTATCTTCAGCTCCTTTACAGCTCTCACCTTATCAAATGGCTGTACAACAACAGCAAAGACAAAATGCTATGGCTCTTCAGCAGGCTATGTATCAAAGACAATTACTTATGGCCCATGTTTGGGCTCAACAACGCCAACAGCATCATCAACAAATGATGTTACATCATCAGCAACAAATGTGCCAACAAATGTTTGTTTTTGGCCAAAATCAAGGACCTAAATAGATTCAATAATCTATTGGAATTTAATTTTTATAAGAATAGAATTAAGAAATATTTAAAAAGCCCATTTGTTACTGTGATATTTAAGTAGTTTAGTTGTGATATTTATTATTATTTAATAATAAGAAAATTAATAAAAAAAATTTATAAGAAATGTTAAAACAAAAATTTAAAAAATGGTTTTTATTTGGTTTGGTTTATTCCTCTGGATGATGATAAATGTATTACAAATAAAAATATACATACATTTTGCCTAATGTGACCAGTGTAAACGTCAAATTATTTATTTAATTAAATACTATATTTGCCTATAAACTTATTAAAACTTATTTCAGCATAATAATAATTTTAATAATAATAATATATTTAAATAAAATACATTTTATTTAGTTTTTATATTTTTGCTTAGTCTGACCAGTGCTAAAAATGGAATGAAATGTTTTTTTCTGTATTTAAATAAAGTAATATTTTAAACAATTAAATGAAATATATTTATATTACTGATAAAGGAATTAAAAATTAAAATATGTTTGCCTAATATAACCAGTGTACATTTTTAAATTAATTATTAAGTAAAATGCTATATTTGTCTAATCTGACTACTGAATAAGTTCTAATAATAATGTATTTCCTTCAAGAATTTCCTTCAAGTTAATACATATTTTTTCTAGTGATTAGATAATTTTTCATAGTATGACCAGCGTAATCGAAAACTAACGTAATAATTTCTTATTATTTAATATTAAAAAAGGAAAATTTTGAAATGTTTTGTTTAAATGAAGTAATAATTCAAACAATTAAATAAAATATATTATACTATTATGAAGCTATTAAAAATTAAAATATATTTGCCTAATCTAACCAGTGTAAATGTAAAATTAATTATTTAATATTAAGAAAGGAAAATTTTGAAATGTTTAGTTTAAATGAAGTAATAATTCAAACAATTAAATAAAATATATTATACTATTATAAAGCTATTAAAAATTAAAATTTATTTGCCTAATGTAACTAGTGTAAATGTGAAATTAATTATTAAATAAAATGCTATATTTGCCTAGTCTGACCGGTGTATAAAAACGAATAAAAATTTATTCAGGAAATTTAGTACATATTTTCCTAATTTAAATTTTAATTAAAATATATCTTATTTAGTGATTACATAATTTTACATAGTCTGAGCAGCGTAATCGCTAAATAAACATATTATTTTCTCATTATTTAATAATAGGAAATTAATAAACAAAATAAAAAAAAAAAAAAACAAATGCTAAAAAGGAAAATTTTGAAATGTTTTATT
This sequence comes from Protophormia terraenovae, assembly GCA_951394005.1. Classification (NCBI taxonomy): domain Eukaryota; kingdom Metazoa; phylum Arthropoda; class Insecta; order Diptera; family Calliphoridae; genus Protophormia; species Protophormia terraenovae. The sequence goes on along the minus strand of OX596074.1, from coordinate 9,485,898 downwards.
TTGTTTAAATGCAATAAAATGCAAACAATTGAATGAATTATATTTATATACCTCTAAACTATGACAAAGGTATTAAAAATTAAAATATAATTGCATAATAAGACCAGTGTAAATGTCAAATTATTTATTTAAAAAAAATCTTATATTTGCCTAGTCTGACCAGTTAATACAAACTGAAAATAATGTATTTTCTTTTAGGAAATGTAGGACGGACATCTTAGTAAAAATTTAAATAAAATTTAAAGTATAAAAAATAAATTAACATATTAACAAGAATATTTTATTTATTTTTTATTAAAAAGTATTGAAGTATTGAATAATTTAGTAATAATTTTTGTGAAATAAATCACTGCTTTTAAATTTTTTCTTATTTTATTTTTTTACTTTAAAATTGTATAAAATACAAATTTATTAAATCACTAAAATTTTAAGAAATTATGTTTTTATTTCAATTTGTTTCTATTAGATTTTCATAGAAATATAAATATGAAAGAAATTTGTTAGAAATTATTTTTTTAAACAAATTTTACTTAATTCTTAGTAAAAGCTTCAAAAACGGTTTGTTTTATTTCCATTTTATTTTAGGAACTTTAGGAAATTTTTCTAATTTCGACAAAAATTTGTTTAATTAACAAGTCATAATTTAATTTCTATAAATATCCACTTTCATAGGAACATAAAAAAGTACCAAAATCAGGTACGATTTTTACCCCTTAAATGTTTGAATTTCCAGAAAGTACCAAATTTTTATTCGATAAGGTACTAATTTGATGCATATTTTCTGTACTTACTGGATTAAAAGATAGATAGGGTTCCAAAAAAGTACCAAATTAAAGTTTTTACCTATTTTCTCCCTAAAAGAGCCGAAATTCAAAAAAGTTCCAGATACCTATCCGATTATTTTTTAAATTATTGATGATTTAATAATTACACTGGTCGACAAAAAAATCCTCCCCCAAAAGACGAATATGTTATCAGTTTTTTTTTTCATCAGGTCTGGATTTTTTTATGGGCGTGTCCAATATTTCGCCCATAGCAAGGCCATTACTCTAGTATATTTCCTCATAACTCAAGAACTGTGTGACTGATTGACATAATACACCAAAAGATGCGGACTAAAAATATCTTCAAATCACCAAAACATCATTTTTTTATGTGCTTCACTGTTTCAGAGTTATTTTAAAATAAGTGTCCAAAAAAAATAATTTTCAAAATTTTAGATTTTTTTGTTACTAAAATTTATTTTAATAAATGAAAACATCAAAAATGTTTTAGTTTATCATCTTTATCTTAAAGCTGATAATGCTGCGAACAAAATAAGGCATGTATCTTCAAAATTGATGAATAAATTTTTTTTATTTTATTCACATTCAAATACAGTGGTGGGCAAAAAAAAAAAAATCTATATATATACATATATATTTTTTCTTAAAACAAAAATAGGTGGACTAGGTGGATTTTGACGAGTTAAACAAAAATCAGTTTTCACTTTTATCTATCACGTACTGATTTTTTATGGGCATGACTAATATTACTAATATGACTAATAACATTATATTATGATTCGAGAATGGTTTATACAGTTTTGACTATAACTCAAGAAACGTTTACACAATTTTGATAAATGATATAACAAAAGATGCATACGAAAATTGTTTACAAGGTATGTCAACAATAATTTTTATTGGCTCAAGAGTTTTTGTCAAATATTTGACAAATGTGAAAATAGCTTTAGTCAAGTTTTTCCATATATAGTCCCACATTTCAACAGGTTTTATAGTTTTAGGTTTTTGTAATAAGTTAAAGAACAAAATTATCTATCGAATAACATAAATTTTAATTCAATATTTTTATTGAGTTGAAAAATAAACGATTTTAAATTGGAAAATTTGAAAAAATTAACAAACAGACGGACAGACATCACAATTCTTTCAAGAAAAAATTCTTAAAATTCCAAATATGATTTTTTTTACTTTTCAATGAATATAAAAACCAAATGTAAATATTAAAATATTGATATCGTCTTTCCTGAATTAAGCGCCATTTTCGAGTCATTTAACCCTAATATATAGACGGACGGACATTACCATTCTGTCAAAAATGATCTTAAAATTCTAAAACTGAATTTTTTTTAATTACTAATAAATAGCCAAATAAAACGTGATCATTAAAATAATGATATCATCTTTTCTTGAATTGAGAGCCATTTTCGAGCCTTTTAAGCCCAATGTATACAAAGACGGACTGACGGACAGACATTAGCATTCTAGCAAAATTAATTTTAAAAAAGTATTTATAGTACTTAATAATAAAAAAAAAAATTTAACGTGATCATTAAAATAATGATATCAATATATTTTTAATATCCCAGCAAAAAAAAAAAAAAAAGAACTGAAAAAGTCATGATTTTAACATTGTGTTGTCATTAGAAGTAAGTACTTAGTGGTGAAAAACAGCTGTAGAAGTCCTTTTTTTTAACACATGGTTGTGATTGGTAGGATGTTATTCTTTTATACTTCTGGTTCAGTGCTTTTGAAGCACTTATCTTAAAACTATGTTTATAAAATTGTTTAATAAAAGTTCTAATTTTGTCCTATTAAATAATAATAAAAATGCTTTAAATTTTTTAAATTTTGTTAGTAATTATTATAATTTTTTTCCGCTAAAAATTCATTTGTTTTCACTTTTTGTGTAGTAATTATTAAGAACTCCCAAAAAAGTGTAAAATATGCACTTTGTTCACTTTTGAAGTTGTGAAAATGTTCCTTTTTTGAAGAACTTAATCGTTTTTTGGTGGTATGTAACAGTAGCTAACTTTGAATTAATTACTTATTTCTTAAATTTTCTGTAAGTCCTTGCCGTATGTCTAAATTTCTCTAACACAAGAAACTCCTTTAAAATCTAACTAATTAGTTGTATTTACTATTAGTTTTAATGCTTAGTTTTTAAACATTACTTAAAATTAGTTACGGCTAAATGAAAATCCCCAGCTTTAGTTCAAGATCTTTATCGCTCTAACAAGGATTTAAAATTAAGATTCTACGCACAAGAATATTGTACCAAACAGTCATATATAAAAATTCAACATAAAAGAAAACCACAACTGTAAAAACTTTAACTAAAACAATTTAATCACCATATCAAACCCCTAAAAACAAAGAAATAAATCTGCTATTGTTTTAAAAGATTCTTAAGCATAAAATCAAATAATTTTCACCTTTAAAATAAAACACAGACACCAAAACAGATACATATGTATTGTTCTTTTCAATTTCAAGAAATATTTTTTGAAAAACAAAAGTAATTTAAAGGAAAAAATATTATTTTAAACATTAAGATAAAAAGACCTTGACATTGTTTGTAATAAAGCCGACAATGTAATAAAATCTTAAGAAAATCAATTGTATAGTTTATTATAGTCTTTTGTTTAAAATCATAACATAACCTTGCTTTTCTTCAAAAAGAACTATTGTTTTAAATGTGTCCGTCCTTCTGTCTGTCCTTTATTCTATATTAAGCCAGCTTAGGAATTTGTTCCCTTTTAATCTTTTTATATTAATCTAGACGGACGGACGGACAGATACAGATTGTCCTTTTTTTCTGTGCTGGTATTTTTATGTGCGTATGTGTGGCTAATTAAGCAAAAGATGTCATCAGTAATGGAACCTCCTCTTTTTCAAACAAAAACAGATTAGTTTTTACCACTGACAATGACGGCTTTTGTTTTATTTTCCTATTTTTATTGTTAATTTTTTTTGTGACAGTCACGTCTAATTTTTTTAAAGGACTATTCCTCTTTTTAGGTAAATTTTTTTTAACAATTTAACAATTGTTATAGATTTTAGAGGGATAAATTACATTGTAAAAAGGTGTTTTTTAGTAGAGTTTTATGTTTTTCTCTTAAAAAAAGGAGGTTCTTTATTGTTTCTCGATTTAAATTTATGTGTTTTTTTTGTGTTGACCTGATTTCGGTTTATGATGATCTTTTATTGTCGTCCCTTTTTAAATATTTTATGACATAATTGTTGTGAGTAGGAAGAAATAAACACAAAGTTACAATAAAAGTAAAATGGTCAGGAAAAACCTAGGTATCATGATTTTAATCCTCCTTAGAAGATGGTTACAATATTTTAAAACCCTACTCAATAGATTTTTGTGTAACATTAAGATTAGATTTAATCGATTATTTATTTAAGAAGGGAATTTTTGTATTAATTTTAAATGCAGCTGGAAATTTGCATAAATTTATATTTAGGTTGAGAGGTGTTAAAAATTTTGTAAATAATTAACAGCTGTCTAGGGTAAAAATTAAACAATAAATTCAAATTGAATTAATTTTCTTTAAATAGAAAATTTTTAATAGATATTAGTTTTTTAAAGAAATTTCTTTTCATAGAAAAATTTATATTAAAGAAATTTTCGATAAATGTTCTTTTTTTTAATTTTGTCAATTATTTTTGTATAAAATTTTCAATAATTTTTTATAGGCAATTTTCGAAAAATTTTCTTTCTAGAAATTATCGATAAATTTACTTTTTTAGAATTCAATCATTTTTTTTTATAGAACATTTTCGATATATTTTTTCAAAGGTATTTTTTTTTTTTTTTTCATAGAAAATGTTTAATAATTATTTTTCATAGAAAATGTTCAATAACTTTTCCTTTTATAGAAAATTTGTAAATTTCATTAAATAAAAAAATCTTTTCAATGTCTGTTGTATTTTTTGCTAAATAGCAGTTGATTTCATGATTATAAAAAGGTAAAAATTAAATAATATTTGATTTATTTAACTTATTTTCATCATCAAATATTTGCCTAGTCTTTAACAATGTATACGCTAAATTTATTTATAATATTATATTTTTTTTAACAGATGTTTTCCTAATACAAAATTTTATTAAAATGTATTTTATTTTAGTGATAACATAATTTTGCATAGTCTGACCAGTGCAAACATTAAATTAATATATATGTATAAATATATTTTTTCTTAGGTAAAAAGTATTAAAATACTATTAATTGTCAACTACATATGATTATTGTTAAATAAAAGATGATTAAAATTAAAAATAAAATTAAAATATCTTACATTTAGTGATAATTTTCGTCAAATATTTGTCTAGCCTGAATAGTGAAATTGAAAAATTTATTAAATAATATGCTATTAAATGTCAGTTAAGATTTTTGTTTAATAGCAGATGATTTCATAATTACAAAAAGTATTTAAAATGTATTTGATTTACTTAATGTATTTTAATCAAATATTTGCCTAGTCTGACCAGTGTAAAAGCTAAATAAAAATAAAGTATGGGATTTTCATGCAGAAAAATTCCTAATTAAAATATATTTTATGTAGTAATCACATAATTTTATATAGTCTGACCAGCGTAATCTCTGAATGAATTTTGTTCACAAAATTTTTAATAAATTTTATTTTTATAGAAAATTTTCGAAAAATTCTTCTGTTATAGAAAAATTTAGATACATTTTTATTTAAATAGAAAATTTACTATAATTTTTTATATAGTCTGAACAGCGTAATCTCTGAATGAATTTTTTTCACAAAATTTTTAATAAATTTTATTTTTATAGAAAATTTTCGAAAAATTTTTCTGTTATAGAAAAATTTAGATAAATTTTTATTTAAATAGAAAATTTACTATAATTTTTTATTTAGTCTGACAAGCGTAATCTCTGAATGAATTTTCTTCACAAAATTTTTAATAAATTTTATTTTTATTGAAAATTTTCAAAAAAATTTTCTGATTTTTTATACCCTCCATCAAAAAGATGGGGGGTATATTGATTTTGTCATTCCGCGTATAACATGTCGAAGGAATCATCTAAGACCCCACAAAGTATATATTTTCTAGGTCCTGGTTAGATTCTGAGTCGATCTAGCTATGTCCGTCCGTCTGTCCGTCTGTTGAAAGCAGGATAGGGCTCGAACGGGACAACGTAGGTGGACGAAATTTGGCACAAATGTTTGCCCTATATAAGGTTTGTTTGGGATTGAAAATGGGCAAAAGTTATGAAGTTATGGGCTAAAAACTAGAAACACAGGGTGTCCGTTAAATACTTTTCTGATGATATTTCTTCAATAAAAGCACGTACGACAACGAAATTTTGTACGTATAGATCGGGAGTCGATATAAATTTGGAAACCAAAAATGAGCGTGGTCTGCTCACTTTACCGCCCACCTCTCATATAAGGTGTAAATCAACGAAATTGTGTTCAAATAGTTCAAAGACCAATGTAAAGTCAGAAACAAAAAATGGTCGTGGTCCGCCCACTTTACTGCCCCCTCCCATATAACGTAAAATTTGAAAAAGTTGATGGTGGGTATATAAATTCGGCCGGGCCGAATATATTCGCGCTTGTTTCTTTTGAGAAAATTTTCGATATATTTCCTTTTTATAGGAAATTTTCGCAAAAATTTAATTTAAAAGAAATTTTTGATAAATTTCCTATTATTTTTTTCTTTTATAGAAAATTTTATTATTATTTTACTTAAAATACCTTAAAAAAATAAAAGTTGCTAATAAGATTTCGCAATAATTTAAATTTTTACATCATGTAAACAATGTAAAGTATAGAAATTTGTGCTTAGCACAAGATTTCAAATACAAAAATTTATTTTACAGCTTAAATTTATTATAATTTTAATTATTTACATGTTGGAAATAATGTAAAGAATAGATTTTTTTATTTTACCTAAAATACCTTATTAAATATAAACGGCTACTAAGATTATATTACACTATGTAAACAATGTGAAGAATTGAAATTTCTGCTTGTGTTTTACATGATGTAAACAATGTAATCAATTGAGTTTTTTTTTTACCCAAAATATCTTATGAAATATAAACTGCTACCAATAAAACGCAATATTTTACACTATGTAAACAATGTAAAGATTTGCAATTTTGTACTTAGTTCATGATTTAAAATACAACAATTTATTTTATGACCTAAATGTATTATCATATCAATTGTTTACATGATGTAAACAATGTTATCAACTGATAAAATCTTCTCATAGAAAATTTTCGATTTTTTTTAGAATTTTCTTTTTGATAAAAAGATTATATTTATAAAATATTATAAAAGGAATAAAATTATGGCATTTTTATATATTTTGCAAGAAAAAATATAGAACTTTTTTTTTTTTTTTTGATGATTTACTAAAACTACGGTTTATGGACCAAAATTTTTGCGAAAATTTTGTAAAATATTTTTATCATAACTGGTTTAAAATTACGAATTTTTTTAAAACCCATTTCAAGACTAAACTCAATATTTTTTTTTTATGAAATGTTCTAGACCCGTGAACTTCAATCGCTGGTAGGGAACTGAAGATAAATTTTTTCAATATTTCCATTTTATGCATTGTTTGAGGAGCCTTCATACAAAATTTTTGTCTACGGAACACTCTAATGAACAGACAGCCAGACGGACGCACAGTGCTTTGTTCCATAGACAAAAATCATAATAAAAACATTTTTCAAATTGAGTTGAAATATACGTTTTTAGAAAAGTCGCAATATAGATCATACAATTTAAAAAGATTTTTTTGCATATAGTTATTTTTGTGGCTACTAGAGGGAGCTAAAGTCGGAGAATTTTAAGCCAATATTAATGAACGAACAATATGGTTTTAAACAGTTTTAAGAACAAAATCGTAAAAAATTCATTTTTTGATGAAATGTGTCCAACTTTTATTTTTTTAATACCTCAGAATATTGATAAATTAAAATTATTACAATTTTTTAAATATAGTGTTTCGAATGTATAAATATGATTGCTCAAATTCACACTTATTTTTTACACAAAACCTGAAAATTCCTTAAATATGGTGAAGGATATAAAAAAATTATAAAAAATTATACAATTTTTTTTGGCAGTTTATGTATGTTTTTATAGTTATTTAATAGACTAAAAAGCAGTTAATGCCTATTTTTTGCCACTACTTTAAAAAAAGTTTAATTGAAAAAGTGTCTTATTTTCCATTTTTACTTCAATTTCAAAGTGGTCTCAATGTTGACGTAATTTATTTTGCTAAATTATAATAAAATAATAATAAAAATTATTTCGAAATTTAAAAAACAACTAAGGAATAGAAAAATATTTTTTTTGATCTAATATATTACGCCAAAAATCCACCAGATGGCGCTAATTATAAAGAACTTTTAAATTTTAATACAAAAATTACATGAGTTCGATGGAGTATTAAAAAAAAATTATAAAAAATTATACAATTCTTTTTGCTTGAATATAAAATTTAGTATTGTTTTTTATTATATAAAAGAATAATTTCTTTCTATTTTTTGCCACAACTAAAAAAAATAATAATTCAAAAAATTTATAAATTTTCCTTTTATTGCACAAAGATCAAAAAATTATTTATGTTGAAATATGTCGTGTTATAAAATCGACATTGCTTCTAAATTTAATAAAATGCTTAAACCGGCAACCTTTGACCGGAAATCGGTCGAAATTAGGCAAATTAATGATTTACTCAATATAAAATATGGGCGCAGAAATTAAATTAATATTTAATAATTATAGGGCTTAGGGGAGGTAGGTTTGCCCTTGCTCCTATTAAATATAATATTGTCTGACCTATAAAAAACCTATTTCTAATAGCTATCGTAAATTTTGATACTGTTTTGACCAGTTTTTTTAAATAAAATGCGTTTTTCACATTTCAGAATACATGGGAGGTAGGCGTGTTCTTGCTCCGATTTAAATAAAAATTGGTAAAATCATAAATAATCTATATCTAACTACAATCACAAAATTTGCTAGAATTCTGACTAGTATTCACGCAGTAAATCCGTTTTTTAGTTTTAGGATATATGGGAGGTGGGCGTGTCTTTGCTCCGATTAAAACATAAATTGGAAGATTTATAAACAAACAATTTTTAATGGCTGGTACAAATTTTGGTAAAGTTCAGACCAGTATTTTAGAAAAAATTTAGTTTTTTAACTTTAGGACATATGGGAGGTAGGCGTGTCCTTGCGGCAATTTTTTTAAAACTTCGTATTTATTTATCCTAAGCCTAAAGTAATACGTGTACTAAGTTTCATTTGCTACGACAACTCCTTCTATTTTTGTCCAATCGTTTTATGGGATCAAAGCACTGTGAGACGGGCGGACATCGTTAAATTGACTCAGAAAGTGATTCTGAATCTAGATTGGGGTCTGTGCGTTACAAACATCAGCACAAACGCTTAACACCCCAACAACCTATGGTGGTGTAGGGTTTAATAAAATTATTCTATAAGATTTCTATAAAAAATTAAATTTAGCGAAATTTTTTTTTTATAAATTTCTTTAAAAAGAAAATTTTGTAAAAATAAAATATAACGAAATTTTTCAATGAAAATAAAAATTACTTAGAATTTTTTATAAAAATTTAACGCACATTTTCTACAAAAAGTCAAATATAAAGAAAATGTTCAATAAGACTAAAATCTAAAGGAGTATTTCTATAAAAAACGAAGGCATTCAGTAGAAATTAAATTTAATTACATAGAAAATTTAACGAAAATTTTCTATTAAAAGGAAATATAAATAATATTTTTTAAATTAATCTTTAGCTTCATTAAACTATAATTTATCCAAATTAATAATTTAATAAATTCAATTAAATAAAAGTCTATTACTTTTTTAATCATGCGGTAATTCATAGAAATAAGTTTATATTCTATAAAGAATAACACTTTTAATTGATTAAAAAATATTTATATTTGGTGTTCAATACAATTAAACTGTTCTATTAAATTTTAAAAACTATTAATTTAGGAAATTCAAAAGGGTTTTCTTCAGACTTCCAATTATTTTAAAGTGCCAGAATTTTTATATTATTCTTTTAGTGTCAAATTCTATTTTACTTGGAACTTCATATTTGTGATTCTATGGAATCTTCTCTACCCTTCCAGGTATAAAAACCTAATTGTCAAACGCGGAAAATTTTATAAACGGATAAAGCAAATAAACAACTTAACTTTTATGACCGCAATAAGGATAATAACAATTGGGATCATAAACTGAGATACTTTTTAAGTAAAAAACACGATCATAAATGTTGGCAACAGGTAAAAAGGATGCAATAAAAGAAAATTTTGCAATACTAAAACAAATCCTATTATATACAAGATAAACAGGTATGTAGAAAAAAGGATTCATAATAAAGTATAAATATTATAAGTAACCAAGTAAGAGCAGCATTCAATTGTTACAACACAAACAATAAACATCAAAAAATTATTTAAACAATTTTAAACAAAATGGCTTTAGCAAACTTATATCAACATAAAAAGTTCGATTTGAAAACCGAAGATTACAGCCATAAGAAATTTGGTGCACACTCAAAGAAGCGTAAACTTGAAAAAGAAGAAGATAAAGAAAACTTAACACAAATAACAGCCCAAACTATATTGGATTTAGCGGCCAAGGAAACTCAAACCCAACAACCTCCAGCTAAAAAAAGACAAACTAAAGCTTTATTTAGACCTTGGCTTGATGAGGATGATAAGAAAGAGGAACCTAAACAAAATACTCCAACACCCTTAACAGTATTATCTGCAATATCCACCAATGTTTTAACCTACCATCCAAATATGGCACGTCATCATCATACTAAACCTCGTACAGAATTGGAACAACAAAAACGTAAACGCAACAATTTGGCTTGTCTTATCAATCGTCGCAACAAACAGGCTGAACAAATAATGTTGCAGCAACAATATGCTACCTATCAACAACATCAAGCGGCAATAATGGAACAAAATGTTAGAACTGCTTTATATTTAAGACATTTGCAACAATTGGCTTTACAGAGACAACAGTTGGCACAGCAAAAATTATTTGTTTTTGGCCAGCAATGAATTGGCCTACAAACAGCAGATGATTTTCCAAAGAGACTAGAAGTTATAGAATAACTTCAAGTGTTCACTTAAGTGCTAGTTAAACTAGCTTTAATTATAAGTTTAATTATTTATAAGTTATTTATTGTTTAACAAGTTATTTATTCAGAAAACTAATTTAATAAAAATTATATTTATGTAAAACGATATGAACGATTTTTGAAAAATTTTAATAGCAAAAAGTCTTGCGATATTTTGATGTATACGATATCTAAATTATCGGAGGGCTTTATAAACCACATGACAACCAACACAGTCGTGGATTGTTCTTATAAGTATTTACAATATACAAAACCAAACTTTTCGAATATTCACCGAAATTCTCCATTTACGATTTTAATGAAATCTGATAGACAAACTAATTGATTTAATACAAAATTTTAAGTTCTCCACAATTTGTTTTACTTTAATTCTTATCACAGTTTAAAGTTCAATCAATTCAATCTATTTCAAACTAATTTCTCAATTTATATAAATCCTGTACCGATTACTTTTAACAAAAGTCTTTTAAGAAGAAAACAAAAATACACAAGATTTTTTTCCAATAAAACTTTTAATAGAATCGATAAATAAAACCAAATAGTTTAAATAAAATTTAAATTTTATTTAACAGATTTTAATTAATGTGTATATTAAAGTATTAATAAAATGTCATTTTCTTTATTTAATGAATATTTTAATTAAAGCAAACAAAACATACAATGTCCATTCCTTACAAATAAAACATAACATAAATTTTTTGAAAAAATATTTGCGAAAAAAATTTCAATTAAATTATTAATTATAATTTCAAATATTTTTATAATTAAATAAATCAAAATCAAAGTATTTCAACATATTTTTATTAATTGTTGCAATAAGAAAAATAGTTAAAAGCCTATAAATGTTTTATTTTTAGTAAAAAATATTAAAAAATTTGAATTTTGATCACTTGGATAATTATACAATTAAAAAAGTAATTGGAATAGTTTTTATATTTGATAAATCGTTTAATAGACCATATTTCGTCTGTTGAAATCATGATAGGGCTCGAACGGGACAAATTTGGCACAAATATTTGTCTTATATAAGGTTTGTTTGGGATTGAAAATGGGCAAAATCGGTTAATAAACAAAAAAGTTATGGGCTAAAAACTAGAAACACAGGGTGTCCGTTTTATACTTTTCTGCTGATATTTCTTCAACAAAAGCATGTACGACAACGAAATTTTGTACGTATAGTTCAAGGATCGATATAAACTCGGAAACCGAAAATGGGCGTCAACGAAATTGTGTTCAAATAGTTCAAGGACCAATGTAAACTCGGAAACAAAAAATGGGCGTGCTCCGCCCACTTTACCACCCCCTCCCATATAATGTAAGATTTGAAAAAAGTTGATGGTGGGTATATAGATTCGGCCGGGCCGAATATTCGCGTTTGTTTCTGTGTTAATTTTTTTGTGATTTAATTTTATTTTAGAATATATGAAAATTATATTTACAAAAATTAAGCTTACTAAGGAGTGAGATCGAAAAATTCTTAACATACATAATATTCAATAACTTGGAAACGGTTGATCTTAGAGTTTTCATTATTTGTTTAATCATTTGATAATTTAGCACAGATCACAAAATATATAATTTTTATGGTTCTAACCACTAATTATAAAATTGTGGACCATTTTTGAAAACCCTTTCTTTGGAGATTTGATAGTTGCTTCAGTCACTTTTTTAACATCTTCTGTTAAAATCTTCGGTATTTCAGGACACCTTTTTTGTGCTCTTGAATTCACTTTTCACAATAGCTCAATATCTCTCCACTGGTCTAAGCTATGGAGAATTTTGAAAATTGACCTCTCTTGGTACTAAAACTATGTTATTGATTTGGTACCACTCCAGAGCTTTCTTACCGTAGCACAGTGTTCGATTTTCAAATTTAGCTGGCCAAAACCCCAAAAATGAACTTTAAAGGAGGAAACAAATTATTCATTTTTGCTTAAATCGATCAATGAATGCTTCTAACGATAACATGAATGATGGGTAAAATATACAAAAGAAAAATATTTTTTTTGCTCGAAAATTAGTCAAACTTTGAACATGAATAAAAAATTTTCTATGGCATATTTTTAAAAAATTCTTTTTGTATATGAAAATATAATTCCTTTAAAATATAAAACAGGTATTTTGTGTATATATTTGAATGAAGATAGTTTTAGATATTGAAAGATATAATAGGGAAGCTCTTAAAAAAAAAAATTGTAAGTCAAAAACAAAAATGCATAGACGAATACTTTTTTCTGTTATCAGCTGGTGTCCAACTTTTGATTGTTTTGAGAACTAGGGATACTCCTTTAATAGAAACTAAATTTTTTTTTGCCCGAAACTGCCCCTGCCGAACAAAGTATTCAAAACAAAGATACACCATCCTTCTAAGTTGAACAAAAAATTTAATACCATTTTATTTGTAAGTTGCTTTAAGTTTAAGTTGTGAGCTTACAAGATCGTGGGTGAATAATTCCATCTAGCAATTAACCGTTATATAGTGGAACTTTTCTTTGCTAGAAAAGGAACTTATTTTTGTTTAAGATGTCACAAAAGTAATTCTTTATTTATAGAACGATTTACAAGAATTAAAAAATTAAAAAAAAAAAAATAGTCGGGGCCAGGAGTTGAACCCACAACCATCCGGATGCTAGCCAATTGCTCTACTCACTATACCACTGCAGTGTACTGCCTAGTTATTTTAAAGTGCATCAATGGTTTTCACAAAGAAGTCCCGTTTTCTTTTCTTTTTTTCTAAAAATAAAAATTTGCATATTATTTTAACTGGGTTAAGTTTAGAACTTATTAAACGTTTTCATATTATATTGGAATGCTTAGCATCTGGGTATACTATAAACGTGGAAGCATTCGAAAGTTATACATTTGAAACAAGAATTATTTATTTGAAACTATATCCCTGGTATTACATGCCTGTCAGTGTTCACAAAGTTCTTTGGCACGGAAAAGCTATAATTGAACATTGCATTCCTTCCTATTGATCAATTATCTGAAGAAGCTCAAGAATCCAGGAATAAAGACAATAGACGTTATAGACTGCAGTTCACGCGGAAAACTTCACGGACCGAGACTAATGCAGATTTAATAAAAAGGCTATTAATATCATCAGATCCTTATATTTGCAGCTTCAGGAAACTATTGAAACTACTAAAAAACGCATGTTATAATATACAAGAGTCTGATAGTGAAAATGACAGTGATATTGGTGCAGATTCCACATGATTTTGTTTTTTTTACTAAACTTTTTTATACTTTCATTAAAAAATTATGATGAATTATGTAATTTTTATTTTGTATTTTTAATTAAACTTATTTTCAAATGAAAAAGAATTATAAAAGAAGCTATTTTTAAATTTTGACTATTTTTCATAATTGGGTAATTAATAGTGGGCGTGGCGGTGGGCGGATTTGTCTAATTTTTTGTCCAATAATTCTTCAATATATAAGTAATCACTATGCCAAAAATCACTTTTGTACGATTTATACTTTTTGTGTAATTAATTTTGGCCACCTAAATTTGAAAATCGAACACTGTGCGTAGTGACATGATACCAAATGGGTCCAAAAATATGGGGACACGTTGTGCTTTCTTAAGAAAAGAAGAAGTCTTTTTTGCAAATATTCCTTTATGCATATTTTGGTATTTATAGATCCGAATGTATCAAATGACTTTACTGTTTTGCCGCAACTGCAAAAAGCTTGTCATACCATGAATTTTGTAAGAAATTTTTGCTGCTTTTGGGTCTTAAACTTATCTCCAACATTGCTTCGAGCATTAGCAATACAAATTTTTAAGACACAAGCTGCGAAGATTCTGCCAGCACCTACGTTTCTTCGTCAATTATACAGCTTGAGTATTTTTGTATGAAATTTGGTTTTAAATTCCGAGTCCTATTTTTGGCTTGTAATTTTTTTTTGCAGAATTCCAGTTTGGAATTTTTTGAACTTTATATGTTATCAACTTTCCCATTAGCTTTAAATTTTCGCACCAAATAGTCGAAACACTGAGAAAACTGAGCTGATTTTCTACCAGATGTGTTTGGAGTTCCTTTCAATATGGCTTCAACTTTTTGGCCTTCCCAATATCATGTGGTCCTTTTTTCTTGAAACCTACATCAACAGTCAAATTCTCCTGATACTGTTTAATAACATTAGAAACTGTTTTACGGACGACACTTAATTCTGTGGCCAATTATTTGTAAGACCTATTTGGATTTTTTTGAAATTTTTTAATAACTTGTGGGACGTAAATCTTTTTCGTCACTTATTTTGATGAAAATAAGGACAAATTAACATGGTTGTTATTAAAAATAATAACTGAAGTATTTTTCCATGATAACTAGATCAAAAAAAATTTGAATATTGATTCCAAAAAAAGTTATGAGGCAAAATGTGTGTTAAGATTTTTTCGATCTCACTCCTTAATAGTGAATCACTTATGTTTTTGCAGTGGAATTATAAATATTCCTAATGATATATATCTACATAGGACTACGTTTATACGCACCTCTTACTAGCAATAAAAAATATTGTAAAATTAAAATTTTGCGCATAAACAGTGAGTTAGATAATATTTTATTTTTTTTTTTATTTTGATGGTCCCGTATTAAATCTTTACTTTAAAAGACTTTTTATTAAAAAATATAAAAGTTAAAAAAAATGATATTAATTGCTATTGACACCTAATTTTGTCTATGCAATTAAAAATATTGTAAAACTAAAATTTTGCGCATAAACAGTGAGTTAGATAATATTTTATTTGCTAAAATGGAAATCACGAAAACAAATCGTAATAATTGAAACTAATTGCAAAAAAAAGTATATGGCACACATTGGGGTTAAATGGGTAGAAATGGAGTTTACTTCAGAGAAATCACTTATGTTTTTTTAGTGGAATTATAAATATTCGCAATGATATGTACATAGGTACTACGTTTATACGCACCTTTTACTAGCAATTAAAAATATTGTAAAATTAAAATTTTGCGCATAAACAGTGAGTTAGATAATATTTTATTTTTTATTTTGATGGTCCCTTATTAAGTCTTTACTTTAAATGACTTCTTATTAAAAAAAATATAACAGTAAAAAAAAAAAAAATTATATTAATTGCTATTGACACCTAATTTTGTCTATTTTTATTCGGTACTCAACTTTATAATAAAAATTTAAATTTCAAAGTTCAATTAATCGCTACTTTTGACATATTTTAACCCAAAGTGCGGCACGACAAATAAATAAATATATTTCTTTATACAATGAAAATTATATTCTTTAATGATCCATTCTACCGTTAACATTTCGTGCATAAAAATATCCGCTTCGAAGGACCATTTAAATGAGTTTTTTTTACAATAGTTTAAATAATTTGTATATTTCACTAATTAGAATTATAAGATCTTAAGTATAAGACTAAATAAAGATGTACAAATTAAAATCAATTTAAGACTACCTAAAGAACCTTAAGTTGAGGCCATATAAATAACTGCGATTAAGGAAAATTTTATGTTATTGCGACCAATTAAGGCCAAGAATTGAGACAAAATTAAGGCTTAATATAATATTACGGTTGTGACCATTTTAAAATTAATAAGAGAGGATAATTTAAGACTATCAGGCCTGTCACAGAAAACCATTCCGATCGAAAGTGGAATTAATTCCGTACTTTGCTTCCTCAAAAAACATGAAACGAAGAAATTTTTCGAAATGAAACCACTTTAAATTTTCGAAGTGGAATTGATTTGTGGTTTCCACCTCAAAAATTTCTACGTTTCATGTTTTTTGAAGAAGCAAAGTACGGAATTAATTCCACTTTCGATCGGAATGGTTTTCTGTGACAGGCCTGTATATTAAGTATATTAGAAACCATGTAAGACCTTCAATTGAATATTAAAGAAAATAATTTTGAGTTTAATAAATAAATATAATTTTATTATAAATTTTCAAATATTTAAATAAATAATTAATATAATAAAGTTTTAAATAAACACTAGTTTAACTAGTATTTTATCACAGATAAGTTATTCTATAACTTATTCCCATTGTCATTACTTTTCCTGCATTACTGCTGGCCAAAAACAAATAATTGTTGCTGCTGGTGTTGCTGTCTCTGTAAGGCCAATTGTTGCAAATGTCTTAAATATAAAGTGTTGGTAAGATTTTGTTGCATTAAGGCCAATTGATGTTGTTGATAGAATACATATTGCTGTTGTTGCCAAGTCAATGGCATATTTTGTTGATTGTAATGTTGAATGAGAGCAGGAGTGTTGAGGCGCTGAAGTCTTGGTTGTTTTAAAGAGGATCTGGGTTTGTTGTTATAAAGAGGAGCCTTGTGCAATTGTGTTGCTGTAATGTTGTTGCTGATTGGCGTTAAAACTGCTGATGTTTCAATTTCCTTTTTCTTATCATCATCTTCATTTAACCAAGGTCTGAACAGAGCTTTAGTTTGTCTTCTTTTGGCTGGGGGTAGCTGTTGTTGCGTTTCCTTGTTGGCTAAATTCAATATAGTTTGTGCTGTTATATTTTCTTTATCTTCCATCTCTTGATTTTTGCGTTTATTTGAGTGTACGCCAAATTTCTTGTGGCTATAATCTTCTGTTTTCAAATCGAACTTTTTATGTTGATATAAGTTTGAAGAAGCCATTATGTAATTTTTGTTTAAATATTAATTTAATGTTTAATGCTTGAGTTGTTAGAATTGAATGATAATGATCCTGTCTTGACCATGATATTTATACAAATGTCAAATATAGTACCTGCCTGCTGTATGTTGGGTGACACCACCCAATTTGATGTCAAGGTACCTGTTCTTTTATTTCTTACCTAGTTGTTTAAGATTTCGAGTGGGCTAAGAGAATTTTGTTGAAAATATTTGGGTTTTATGATCTTGTTTTTTAAATCTTTTTTTTAAGACCCTATTATCTGTGTATAACCCAAAATATTTTAAGTAACGTCTTACCCCTTTGGATTTACCATAAGAATTCTTGTTGTCCAAATTATAAATCAAAATAATATTTTATTTTACCTCCCTAAATTTAGGGATCACTTTTTAGGATTAATTTCATTCATTCTTATTTTGAGTCTACATTAGAGAAATTTGTATCAAGACAAACGTCAAATTTTTGTTTGAGTTTCAGATAATTTTTTATCTCTGTCAATTATAGGGGAAAACGTAGTCATAATAAGCCATGCAAAAAGTACCAACAACAATCAAGATGGCGTCTTTTACTAAGCATTATCAAGACAAAGTTGTCAGAGCTCGAGCGCTGACAATTTTCTTTTAACGCTGCAATAATACTGACAAATTCAGTCTACATTAGACAAATCTTTATCATGATAAAATTTTGACGTTTGTCTTGATAAAAATTTGTCTAATGTAGACTCAAAGTAAATGACGACACTTGCTCAAAATTTGACAGTAGTCTATTAACAGGTGGTACTTGATGGGAACAGTGTTGCATTTCATATAACTACGAGGGAAGTTCGAAAAGTTACGGAAATATTGATCCGCCTCGTATTTTAAGCTAAATTTTCTTAATAACCATTAACATTATGTTATTTAATATATTTTGTATTATATAAATTCTCCTATATTTCCCAAATTTTAATAAAAAATAATTATTTCCATTTAATAAATATAATTTTTATTAGCTTTATATATTTTAACAAATAAATAATTTATTAATAAATAACTTAAATCTATTAAATTCTTAATTAAACACTAATTTAACTAGCAGAATATCACTGGAAGTTATTCTATAACTTAATACCATTGTCGAACTTTTCCTTTATCACTGCTGAATTATTGATGACTAAAGACAAACAATTGTTGCTGCTGGTGTTGCTGTCTTTGTAAGGCCAATTGTTGCAAATGTCTTAAATATAAAGTGTTGGTAATATTTTGTTGCATTACGACCAATTGATGTTGTTGATAGAAGGCATATTGGATGTGAGTAGGAGTGTTGAGACGTCGAAGTCTTTGTTGTTTTAAAACAGATCTGAATTTGCAGGGTCCTTGAAGAGCCTTGTTAAGTAGTGCTATTGATGGTTGCTCAGATGCTTCTATTTTATTTTTCTTATCATCATCTTCATTTAACCAAGGTCTAAATAGAGCTTTAGTTTGTCTTCTTTTGGCTGGTGGTAGCTGTTGTTGTGTTTCCTTGTTGGCTAAATCCAATATAGTTTGTGCTGTTATATTTTCTTTATCTTCCATCTCTTGATTTTTGCGTTTATTAGAATGTACACCAAATTTCTTGTGACTGTATTCTTCCGATTTCAAATCGAATTTTTTATGTTGATACAAGTTTGAGGAAGACATTGTGTAATTTTTGTTCAAATAATATTTTAATGTTTAATGCTTGAGTTGTAAGAATTGAATGATAATGATCCTGTTTTTAGCATAATATTTATATAAATAGCAAATATGGTACCTGTCTGTTGTACTTTGGGTGGCACCACCCAAATTATATTTAAAAAGTACCTGAGATCCTTGTTTAGTATTTTGCTTGGGCTAATAGATTTTTGTTGAAAATAACTAAGTTTGATACGAGTACTTTATGATCTTGTTTTTTAATAATATTTTAATACCTGCTTTAGTTTGGAAATTATTCCGAGAAGTGAAGGGTATATATACTACCAACATAGATTTACAATAAGATTTCCTTTTGGACAAATTCAAAATCACAATATTATTAATTTGTTATACCTTCCTCTATTTAGGAATATTTTTTGAGGTTAAATTTCATTCATCTATAAGAAAAATATCATTTTGAATTTTTTGTCTTTTGTGGTTAATTATGGTAAATCCCCTGATTAGTTAACAAAACATTGTTTATAAAATAATTAAAAATGTTTGGGATACATATTAACACTGTTAACAGTTTGAATAAAATAAAACTACAAGGTAAATAAATAAATTTTATTTAAGATTCCTTTTTCGATAATATGTTTTATAGAACATTTTCTCTAAACATTTCTTTTATAGAAAGTTTTCAATAAGTTTTCTTTTTATAGAAAATTTTCATTAAGTTTTCTTTTTGTAGAAAATGTTCGATAATTTCTTTATGTAGTAAATTTTCATTAAATTTTCTCTATATAGAAAAGTTTTTTTTTTATAGTTTTAAAACGCAATCATAGAACTTAATATATACCACTCCTACTGGATTACAATTTTTCTAAAATATTAACATTAAATAACATTAATGGTCCGGAAAAGTAACTCTCCTTATATTAAGTAATAGTTTTTTTGCAGTAATTACACTATGCGAAAAATAGAGGATCATCATCTGAGGGCGAAATAATTCCAACTGTAATTGATAGCATTTTTTGAAAATTTTTAACTTTTGTATATTTTTTATAAAAATTTAATTTATGGAAATTTAAATCATTTTAGTAAATTTATTGAATGAAAAATTTGACTTCTTTCCTTAAATTTTAAAATTTGGTACCTCTTTACAAAAAATATCAAACTTTGAAATAGGAAAATCGACCACATACGTATTGATAATGATACCATTCAGTGTCAATAGTGAATCTGCACCGCATGTGTCCAAATTATTAAGGAAAATTGATACCATTAAGCATCAAGTTGACACCACTCAGTATCAAATTATTTGTTTTCTATTTGATATATTTAAAATTTGTAAATCAACTATATAAAAAAGTCCATACCGTAAAATGTCATTGAGACCATAATCGTTTTGAATTTTTAATCGAATTTTTTCCCCTCAGTGTATTTTTTAATAAATTATTGCTTTTAAAACTTAGTTGAAAATCGAATTTATGGATTTTGTTTAGAAATAGTAGCTTTTTTGAAAATTTGGAATTGGTAATTTCTTGATTTTTGTACTTTATTTTTAAAAACTATAATTTTCTTATTAACCCTGCAAGGCTACACTTCTTGTAATATTTTCTTAAAAATAATTGTAGCCTTTCTAATAACTCAGAAACCAAAAAATAATCACTATAAAGATCTACTGACATATGAAGGTCAGTAAACGTATGTCAATATGTCCAGCCTAAAGATAAATTTATGCCAATGTTGTCTTATGACTTAAGTATAAAATAACATTGAAGTAATTAATATTTTAATTAAAAATTAATCCATTTTTGCTGCTTGATCTCTGGAGTACAGTAATGTATCCATGTTTCATCCACACTCATTCGGATTGTGGTTAAACAACTCCAAACAATCCTTTGAAGTTGTCACACGTTTACGTTTATGGTCAATTGAGAGCAAACGCGGCACCCATCTTGCAGACTACTTTCTTAAACCCAGCTGATCATTTAAAATCGAAACCACACTGCCATATATGAAATGCCTATGGCATCAACAATCTCACGCACTTTTACTCTTCGGTCGGCCAACACCATATCATGGATTTTTTCGACATTTTCGGGTGTACTTACAGTGTCTCACATAAGTTAGTGAATTTTAATTTTTAAATAAAAAATTAGTTATTTTTAGTTATAAAATTAGGTAAATAAAAAATAATGTTTTTTTTATGAATGGGATTTTTTTGCCTGAGTTGTCTTCTATCGTTTCCGAGAAATTGAGAAAAATAACACGTGCAGTCATTTCAGGTACCTCACAAAAGTATTTGAATTTTTTAATTTTTTTTATTTGAAGATACTCAAAATACAAAAAAGGCAAAAAAAAATATATGTTTTTTATATTAATTGTTATTAAGTATTAGTGTTAGGCATTTACTAACTCTTTTTAAAAATTTGGGGGTAAAATTTTAGGGAAATTAAGCGAAGTTTTTTTACATGTATCCTACAAAACAGAAAATTGGAATAATCGGGTAATTTTTCCTAAATTATGTCTTAAATTTAATTTGTTTTATTTGGAAATATACATTGACTTTATTATGTCTTCGAAAAATAATTTTTACTGCAAAATATCTAAATAATGACATTTCAAGCGGCGTACATATTTTCATTACGTTGTTAAAAATTAAAAATCTTCAACATTGAGCCTATTTTACTGAAGTATTAGTCCACATATTTTAACAAAACTTTCAGATTGTGTTTCTGTAGGTATTAGCTGTTATTAAATGGGATATTTAGATACCGGCTACAAAAATACAGAGAAATTGGAGCCATAGTGTAAAACGCGACAAAAGGCATATTTTAAGATACATAACTATATGATTTTCAAGGTATACGGGAAACTATAAAAAGGTAAAACTACCCGAAAAAGTTAACTATTCTGTTAATATTACTTATGTTGATGAAAATAAAGTTGAAAATTTTTCGCTCCAACATTTCTGGACTGCAAGTTATTGATCTAAAAGTAATATGGCTAAGTAATTAAAAAAATAAACCCAAGTACAATTATGTCGGGGTGTATTTTGGAGCTACATATATCATAAAGTCAGGTATTTTAGCCTTCAAATTTATAATTAGCTATATATCGGGAAGATATTCCCCAACATTTTTAAATAAATTTTTGATACGTAGGATACCAAAATGGGCTTAATATTTAAGGTATTATATTTTTAATGGTGCCATGCCTCATAATTATCGACTTGGACCCTTCGTATATGGGGTTTTAACAAAAAAACTCATAGGGAACTAAAACCTTATTATTTTTTTTACTATAATGACAAAAAAAATTATTGTTTTGGTCATTTATAAAGGAAAAATAGGCGTGTTCTTCCAAAATCAACCTTCTAAGTCCATTAAATATAAAATTGGACCAAAAATCCCCCAAAATTTTACTCCAAATTGGGGAAATAAATTAGTAAACATTTAATTGTGATTCCTATGACCTATTATTAATAAAAAAAATACATGAATTTCACCAATTTTTTATTTTGTATGACATTTTTAAACACAAAGGTGATAAAAATTCAAATACTTTTGTGAGGTAAATTCGATGAATTTTCATACTCTTTCTGGAATAACTTGGATACAATGAAATATTTTTAATTGCAGTTTTTTGCATTATAAAGTTTACAAATAGACAAACACAATTTAGTTAATAAATCTAGAATTCATTTTTTAAAATCACGTAATTAAACCGTTTTAATTATTAATTAAAAAAATTCAAATACTTTAGTGAGACCTCAATTGGCTATCCAGAACGTTCAGCGTCATTTGTACGTGTGCGACCACAACGAAAGTAAGTAAACCACTTTTATACCATTGAAATCGATGGTGCAGAGTCCCCATAATATTTATCGAGCTTTTTCTTGGTTTGATTGACGGTTTTTTTTTTCTCAAAAAATATTGTTTAATGAGCACTTGAAATTCACTTTATTCCATTTTTAGAAAAATACAGAAATTTCTATCAAGACAAACGTAAAATTTTTGTTTGAGTTGCAGATAATTTTTTATCTCTGTCAATTATAGGGGAAAACGTAGTCATAATAAGCCATGCAAAAAGTACCAACAACAATCAAGATGGCGTCTTTTACTAAGCATTATCAAGACAAAGTTGTCAGAGCTCGAGCGCTGACAATTTTCTTTTAACGCTGCAATAATACTGACAAATTCAGTCTACATTAGACAAATCTTTATCATGATAAAATTTTGACGTTTGTCTTGATAAAAATTTGTCTAATGTAGACTCAAAGTTAGGGAAACATCACTCTAAATTTATTTGTGGTTAATTAAGGAAATTCCCTTGTTATAGTTTACAATTTTTTAACTAATTTATATTTATTTAGGTGTTGACAATTTACTCTTATATTTACTTTTATAAATCTAAATAAATATTAAATATTTTAAACAATTAGAAAATATATAATATACAATTTATTGCATTTCTTAGTTTTATTAATATTTATAATGTTGTTATTGAAAATAAACTGTAAATAAATAAAAATTTACATAAAATACTAAAAGCTTATTAATTGTTTTCGTTGAAAAGGGTTTGTAAGTTTAATTAAACAAGTATATTAAATAATTTCAAGAGATTAATTAAAACAAAATATTTTTTTATTTAAATTTATTTATATTAAAATTGTTAAGTAACAGTTTACAATTTATAACTACCCAGCAAAAACTTTGGTTGCCATGTAATGAGTTAAGAAGCTAATATAATGGCTCTTCACTACTTACACATTAGCTGAATAACTCATTATTTTAACACGGTGATGACATTAGAGGCAACTACTTACCCTATACAATACTTAGATGTCATTACAATAACTAATTACTTCCAAGCTGTTAAATTAGCGCATTGATGTTAAAGCATTTTTGAAGTCATGATTAGTAATAACAATAGGAACTAGTTACATTTTAAGTTGTAATAAGTAATGAAATGTCAGGACATAAAATATTTTTGTTGTTGTTGTAAAAAAATTTCATAAATTTTAATTTAAAAAAATAAGAACAACTAAAAATATAATTAAAATAAATGTAATAAAAATAAACTTTTTTGAATAATTTATAATCTATTCATACTCAGTTTTTGTCTTTCATTTGTGTATCCCTTCTTTAAATATATGAATAGGTAACTGCATTATAAAATTAATTATTCAAAAATCTGATAATAAATAATTATTTAAATAAAATTATTTACTAAACAACTTCTATGTAATGCAGACAGTATGTTGCTGTCATTACAAAGTAACTACATCCGTAACTACATGTCATTACCAAGTTTTTGCTGGGTATTGTTATGAAAACACATAAAAAATTTAATTTGTAATTAAATCCGAGTTTCTTTTATTTTTTTTATTTTTATATTGGGTTTCTTGAATTTTTTTTTAGGAATTAATAATTTTGGCATATTAATAATAAAAATAATATAATTTGGTTGTTATTAAGAAAATTTAGCTTAAAATACGAGGCGGATCAATATTTCCGTAACTTTTCGAACTTCCCTCGTAGTTATATGAAATGCAACACTGTTCCCATCAAGTACCACCTGTTAATAGACTACTGTCAAATTTTGAGCAAGTGTCGTCATTTACTTTGAGTCTACATTAGACAAATTTTTATCAAGACAAACGTCAAAATTTTATCATGATAAAGATTTGTCTAATGTAGACTGAATTTGTCAGTATTATTGCAGCGTTAAAAGAAAATTGTCAGCGCTCGAGCTCTGACAACTTTGTCTTGATAATGCTTAGTAAAAGACGCCATCTTGATTGTTGTTGGTACTTTTTGCATGGCTTATTATGACTACGTTTTCCCCTATAATTGACAGAGATAAAAAATTATCTGCAACTCAAACAAAAATTTTACGTTTGTCTTGATAGAAATGTCTCTAATATAGACTCGACGTTACTTTGCGTTTAACAGCTGTTCAAAACATACATCCTCGTGTATTTTTCTAAAAATGGAATAAAGTGAATTTCAAGTGCTCATTAAACAATATTTTTTGAGAAAAAAAAAAAAAAACCGTCAATCAAACCAAGAAAAAGCTCGATAAATATTATGGGGACTCTGCACCATCGATTTCAATGGTATAAAAGTGGTTTACTGACTTTCGTTGTGGTCGCACACGTACAAATGACGCTGAACGTTCTGGATAGCCAATTGAGGTCTCACTAAAGTATTTGAATTTTTTTAATTAATAATTAAAACGGTTTAATTACGTGATTTTAAAAAATGAATTCTAGATTTATTAACTAAATTGTGTTTGTCTATTTGTAAACTTTATAATGCAAAAAACTGCAATCAAAAATATTTCATTGTATCCAAGTTATTCCAGAAAGAGTATGAAAATTCATCGAATTTACCTCACAAAAGTGTTTGAATTTTTATCACCTTTGTGTTTAAAAATGTCATACAAAATACAAATTGGTGAAATTCATGTATTTTTTTTATTAATAATAGTTCATAGGAATCACAATTAAATGTTTACTAATTTATTTCCCCAATTTGGAGTAAAATTTTGGGGGATTTTTGGTCCAATTTTATATTTAATGGACTTAGAAGGTTGATTTTGGAAGAACACGCCTATTTTTCCTTTATAAATGACCAAAACAATAATTTTTTTGTCATTATAGTAAAAAAAATAATAAGGTTTTAGTTCCCTATGAGTTTTTTTGTTAAAACCCCATATACGAAGGGTCCAAGTCGATAATTATAAGGCATGGCACCATTAAAAATATAATACCTTAAATATTAAGCCCATTTTGGTATCCTACGTATCAAAAATTTATTTAAAAATGTTGGGGAATATCTTCCCGATATATAGCTAATTATAAATTTGAAGGCTAAAATACCTGACTTTATGATATATGTAGCTCCAAAATACACCCCGACATAATTGTACTTGGGTTTATTTTTTTAATTACTTAGCCATATTACTTTTAGATCAATAACTTGCAGTCCAGAAATGTTGGAGCGAAAAATTTTCAACTTTATTTTCATCAACATAAGTAATATTAACAGAATAGTTAACTTTTTCGGGTAGTTTTACCTTTTTATAGTTTCCCGTATACCTTGAAAATCATATAGTTATGTATCTTAAAATATGCCTTTTGTCGCGTTTTACACTATGGCTCCAATTTCTCTGTATTTTTGTAGCCGGTATCTAAATATCCCATTTAATAACAGCTAATACCTACAGAAACACAATCTGAAAGTTTTGTTAAAATATGTGGACTAATACTTCAGTAAAATAGGCTCAATGTTGAAGATTTTTAATTTTTAACAACGTAATGAAAATATGTACGCCGCTTGAAATGTCATTATTTAGATATTTTGCAGTAAAAATTATTTTTCGAAGACATGATAAAGTCAATGTATATTTCCAAATAAAACAAATTAAATTTAAGACATAATTTAGGAAAAATTACCCGATTATTCCAATTTTCTGTTTTGTAGGATACATGTAAAAAAACTTCGCTTAATTTCCCTAAAATTTTACCCCCAAATTTTTAAAAAGAGTTAGTAAATGCCTAACACTAATACTTAATAACAATTAATATAAAAAACATATATTTTTTTGCCTTTTTTGTATTTTGAGTATCTTCAAATATAAAAAATTAAAAAATTCAAATACTTTGACTGCACGTGTTATTTTTCTCAATTTCTCGGAAACGATTCAACATTTTGTGCTACTTTTTGCAGCATTTGGTAGAAGACAACTCAGGCAAAAAAATCCCATTCATAAAAAAAACATTATTTTTTATTTACCTACTTTTATAACTAAAAATAACTAATTTTTTATTTAAAAATTAAAATTCACTAACTTATGTGAGACACTGTAAGTACACCCGAAAATGTCGAAAAAATCCATGATATGGTGTTGGCCGACCGAAGAGTAAAAGTGCGTGAGATTGTTGATGCCATAGGCATTTCATATATGGCAGTGTGGTTTCGATTTTAAATGATCAGCTTTGTTTAAGAAAGTAGTCTGCAAGATGGGTGCCGCGTTTGCTCTCAATTGACCATAAACGTAAACGTGTGACAACTTCAAAGGATTGTTTGGAGTTGTTTAACCACAATCCGAATGAGTGTGGATGAAACATGGATACATTACTGTACTCCAGAGATCAAGCAGCAGTCTAAACAATGGGTTTCTCCGGGTAAACCTGCTTCGAAGAAGGCCAAGGTGATGGCAACAGTTTTTTGGGATGCACGCGGGATAATCCACATCGATTACCTTCAAAAGGGAAAAACAATAAATGGCGAATATTATGCCAACTTATTAGACCGATTTAATGAGGATTTAAAAAGAAAACGACCCCATATGGCCAAGAAAAAAGTTCATCAAGATAATGCACGGGTGCACACGTGTGCAATCTCAATGGCAAAACTCTATGAATTGGGCTACGAATTGGTACCTCATCCGCCATATTCTCCGGATTTAGCCCCTAGTGACTACTTCCTATTTCCAAACCTAAAGAAATGGCTCGGTGGAAAGAGATTTAGCGCCAACGATGAAATGAAATGCCTATTCTATAAAAAATTTTTAACGAAAATTTTATAAATTTAATTTAAGTATTAATAGTTTTAGTTTAAATTGCCTCATGGATTTTTATATAGTCTTAAATTGACCTTAGTCTAAGGTTTTTAATAGACATAAATTGATTTCATTCGTTAGTCTTTATTATATTTGAAATTGAACCC
Organism: Protophormia terraenovae; assembly: GCA_951394005.1. NCBI lineage: Eukaryota > Metazoa > Arthropoda > Insecta > Diptera > Calliphoridae > Protophormia > Protophormia terraenovae. Next base: position 9,457,892 of record OX596074.1, on the reverse strand, counting down.
AAAGAAGTTATTTGAACTTTTTAATAATAAACCTAATAAATGGTCCTTCGAAGCGGAAATTGTATTCAACGAAATCTTTAGGGAGGAATGGTTTATTAAAGAATATAACCATACAGAAAAAAATATTTCAAATTATTTTTTAATAAAATTATTAACTAACTTTATATTGGAATTTAATTATATTATTTATTAATATAATTAATTTTTTTATTGTTTATTTTTTTAATAAATTGACAGCTATTAATGAAATATAAAGAAAAATTAAAAATTGTTCTATAAAAATAAAATAAATTCAAGTCAATTTCCAACAATTTTCAGCTCATTGTATATATTTAAGAAAAAGCAGTAATAATAAAATTAATTATTCTAGTTATTAATATTATTTTGATGATTAGATCAAAATCAATTAAAAATTAATTAATATAAGCAATTTCGTAATTGAAGTCAATTTTAATTTCAAAAGAATTTCAAAGGAATTAATTTCCCAAAATAGTTCAATTAAAATTATTATTTGGTTTTAAATGGATTAATTTTTAATTAAAATATTAATTACTTCAATGTTATTTTATACTTAAGTCATAAGACAACATTGGCATAAATTTATCTTTAGGCTGGACATATTGACATACGTTTACTGACCTTCATATGTCAGTAGATCTTTATAGTGATTATTTTTTGGTTTCTGAGTTATTAGAAAGGCTACAAATATTTTTAAGAAAATATTACAAGAAGTGTAGCCTTGCAGGGTTAATAAGAAAATTATAGTTTTTAAAAATAAAGTACAAAAATCAAGAAATTACCAATTCCAAATTTTCAAAAAAGCTACTATTTCTAAACAAAATCCATAAATTCGATTTTCAACTAAGTTTTAAAAGCAATAATTTATTAAAAAATACACTGAGGGGAAAAAATTCGATTAAAAATTCAAAACGATTATGGTCTCAATGACATTTTACGGTATGGACTTTTTTATATAGTTGATTTACAAATTTTAAATATATCAAATAGAAAACAAATAATTTGATACTGAGTGGTGTCAACTTGATGCTTAATGGTATCAATTTTCGTTAATAATTTGGACACATGCGGTGCAGATTCACTATTGACACTGAATGGTATCATTATCAATACGTATGTGGTCGATTTTCCTATTTCAAAGTTTGATATTTTTTTTAAAGAGGTACCAAATTTTAAAATTTAAGGAAAGAAGTCAAATTTTTCATTCAATAAATTTACTAAAATGATTTAAATTTCCATAAATTAAATTTTTATAAAAAATATACAAAAGTTAAAAATTTTCAAAAAATGCTATCAATTACAGTTGGAATTATTTCGCCCTCAGATGATGATCCTCTATTTTTCGCATAGTGTAATTACTGCAAAAAAACTATTACTTAATATAAGGAGAGTTACTTTTCCGGACCATTAATGTTATTTAATGTTAATATTTTAGAAAAATTGTAATCCAGTAGGAGGTATGTATAAACGTGGTATATATTAAGTTCTATGATTGCGTTTTAAAACTATAAAAAAAAAAAAACTTTTCTATATAGAGAAAATTTTATGAAAATTTACTACATAAAGAAATTATCGAACATTTTCTACAAAAAGAAAATTTAATGAAAATTTTCTATAAAAGAAATGTTTAGAGAAAATGTTCTATAAAACATATTATCGAAAAAGGAATCTTAAATAAAATTTATTTATTTACCTTGTAGTTTTATTTTATTTAAACTGCTAACAGTGTTAATTTTTATCCCCAAACATTTTTAATTATTTTATAAACAATGTTTTGTTAACTAATCAGGGGATTTACCATAATTAACCACAAAAGACAAAAAATTCAAAATGATATTTTTCTTATAGATGAATGAAATTAAACCTCAAAAAATATTCCTAAATAGAGAGAGGTATAACAAATTAATAATATTGTGATTTTGAATTTGTCCAAAAGGAAATCTTATTGTAAATCTATGTTGGTAGTATATATACCCTTCACTTCTCGGAATAATTTCCAAACTAAAGCAGGTATTAAAATATTATTAAAAAACAAGATCATAAAGTACTCGTATCAAACTTAGTTATTTTCAACAAAAATCTATTAGCCCAAGCAAAATACTAAACAAGGATCTCAGGTACTTTTTAAATATAATTTGGGTGGTGCCACCCAAAGTACAACAGACAGGTACCATATTTGCTATTTGTATAAATATTATGCTAAAAACAGGATCATTATCATTCAATTCTAACAACTCAAGCATTAAACATTAAAATATTATTTGAACAAAAATTACACAATGTCTTCCTCAAACTTGTATCAACATAAAAAATTCGATTTGAAATCGGAAGAATACAGTCACAAGAAATTTGGTGTACATTCTAATAAACGCAAAAATCAAGAGATGGAAGATAAAGAAAATATAACAGCACAAACTATATTGGATTTAGCCAACAAGGAAACACAACAACAGCTACCACCAGCCAAAAGAAGACAAACTAAAGCTCTATTTAGACCTTGGTTAAATGAAGATGATGATAAGAAAAATAAAATAGAAGCATCTGAGCAACCATCAATAGCACTACTTAACAAGGCTCTTCAAGGACCCTGCAAATTCAGATCTGTTTTAAAACAACAAAGACTTCGACGTCTCAACACTCCTACTCACATCCAACAGCATGTGCCTTTGACTTGGCAGCAACAGCAATATGCATTCTATCAACAACATCAATTGGTCGTAATGCAACAAAATATTACCAACACTTTATATTTAAGACATTTGCAACAATTGGCCTTACAAAGACAGCAACACCAGCAGCAACAATTGTTTGTCTTTAGTCATCAATAAGTCAGCAGTGATAAAGGAAAAGTTACGACAATGGTATTAAGTTATAGAATAACTTCCAGTGATATTCTGCTAGTTAAATTAGTGTTTAATTAAGAATTTAATAGATTTAAGTTATTTATTAATAAATTATTTATTTGTTAAAATATATAAAACTAATAAAAATTATATTTATTAAATGGAAATAATTATTTTTTTTTATTAAAATTTGGGAAATATAGGAGAATTTATATAATACAAAATATATTAAATAACATAATGTTAATGGTCCTTCAAATTGGAAAAGTTAACGTTTTTTTAGTACAAAGAAAGTTTTATTCGTAATAGTTTTTCCCCAGTTTCCAGCGGTTGTAATTTCATATAAAAATAAGAATTTAAAAAAAATTTATATTGTTAAACCCTTTCATTCTCCAAAATTCTTTTTTACAATTATCGATCGGATAATTAAGATTTTTTACATTTTCGTTCATTAATAAAATCGTATTAATTCAAACAAACATTTTTAATTAAATTAATAAATAATTGTGTTTAATTATAAGCAATAGTTTATAAAACAAATGAGAGTATTATTCATGGATATTGTTCATAAAAATGTATAAATAAATTGTGCTTATATCATAGTAATACTTTTTGTAAAATTGTTACTCCTTTAAAAAACAATATTTGGAGTATATCTTTTTCGTCATTTTCTGTTTATAAGTCTGTAATTTTTTAAGCTTTAATAATAAGTGTAATTATTATATAATTACGTTCGTTATTATGTCCAGTCCTAAGGCAAATTTATGTCAATGCTGTCTTAACCCCTGACTATAAAATAATATTGAAACAATTTATATTTTAATTAAAAATTAATTCATTTAAAACTAAAACATAGTTTTAATTGAACAATTTTGGAAATTATTTGTTTTAACACAGATTTTGATCAAGAAAATTGTATAAAGTTTATAAGAAAATTTTTAGTTTTATTCTTTAGTAAACCATTACTCCCTAAAAATTTTGGCTAATAAAATTTCCGCTTTTAAATAATTTCTTTGGGATCAATTTAATATAAAATAAAGACGAGCGTAACCCGGTGCGCTTCGCTATCCCTTATTAGGGGATATCAAATATTTACTACCGTTTATAAGTTTTAAAAAGTGGGCGTGAATTTAACTCAGTTCTGACAGCCTATAACGACCACCTGCACTGGTATTATCTGTTTGTCAAATATCGTCAAAATAGGTATAGCCGTTTTTGAGTTTTAAAAAAGTAGGCATCTTACGTAGCCTATAACCACCTCCGGCATTGATACTATCTGCGTGTCAAATTTCGTGAAAATTGGTGCAGCCGTTTAAGAGTTTTAAAAAGTGGGCATAAAATGTGGGCGTAGCATCCAACCCAGTTCTTACATAGCCTATAACGGCCACCGGCACTGGTAATATTTGAGTGTTAGACTTCGTGAAAATCGGTTTAGCCGTTTAGACGTGATTGACGCACAAACAAACAAACTTACATTTCATTTTTATTAGGATTAACGAATGAGATCAATTTGAGACTTTAAGAAATAAAGATCAAGGCTAATTTAAGACAATATAAAATTTTTATCAGAAAAATTATATTAAATTAATAAGAAAAATTCGAGTTATATTCATAATGATTCTTTCCTGTGTAAGTATTTCGGCTAATAAAATTTCCGCTTTGAAGGACCATTTACAGTTGAAGTCGATTTAAGTATATTATTACGTTTTTACGTCTGCATGATGAAATTAAACAGGTGGCAGCATTTCTACAAAAGCAACAAAACGGCGAATTCATTATATTTGTAATATAATGTTTGGCAGTTCTAAGTACTAAAGAAAATAATCAGCTGATTAAGTGAGGTCACCTGTTTAAATTCGCCTCGTACACCTGTTTATTGCAAATAAAAATAATTAAGTCACTGTTTAGCAAAACTTGGGTTTATACATAGCGTAATTATAAAGTGCTCGCACATCTACAAAAACAACAATTGCTTGTATTTTGTTAGTGTAAAACTACTGCACATAATGTCAAAATGCTACGAACAGAAAATGAGAGAATAAAGGAGAGGAAGAGTAAAAAAAACTCGAAAAAAATGTTTATAGGAATACAAAAACAATTTGACAGTTCCGTGAGGTATATCAATGAAAAAATTATAAAACAACTGTTCTTACGAGTATACTTTATAATTATACTATGGGTTTATATAGAGTTTGCCAGTTCTAAATACAAAAAAAAAAAATAATAATCAGCTGATTAAGTGAGGTTACCTGTTTAAATTCGCCTCGTACATCTGGTTATTGCAAATAAAAATAATTAAGTCACTGTTTATACGGTAAGAAATATAATATAGAGAAATATAAACAAGCTTTATTTTCTTTTGTTACTTTTGTGCAAATAAAATTTTAATTTACTGTTTATGCGCTAAAATGTTCATGTTGTAATATTTTTAATTGTAAATGGAAGGTACTTATAAACATAATATATATTAAGTTCTACGATTGCGGCGAATTTAATACATAGTTTTAAACACTAACGATTGAAATCAACTTAATACTTTATAAATTATTACAATTAAGGGCACTTTTAGACTATAAGGAGATCTGTGATTGAGACCAAATTAAGATAATACTAAGACAAACAATTAACAACAATTTAAGACAATTTTAATTTTATATAAATTGCCTTAAATTGAATATACCCTTCAATTGAATACTAAAGAAAATTATTTTCAGTTTAATAAATATAATTTTTATTATTTTTAAATATTTGAATAAATAAATAATTTATTAATAAATAACTTAAATCTATTAAATGTTTAAATAAACACTAGTTTAACTAGCAGAATATCACTGGAAGTTATTCTATAACTTAATACCATTGTCATAACTTTTCATGCATAGCTGCAGACTTATTGATGACCAAAGACAAACAATTGTTGTTGCTGTCTCTGTAAGGCCAATTGTTGCAAATGCCTTAAATATAAAGTGTTGGTAATATTTTGTTGCATTACGACCAATTGATGTTGTTGATAGAAGGCATATTGCTGTTGCTGCCAAGTCAATGCCATATATTGTTTGTTGTGTTGTTGTATGACATTAGTGTTGTTGAGGCGTTGAAGTCTTTGTTGTTTTAAAGACTTTCTAGGTTTGTTGGTATAATTAGGGGCCTGGTTCAGTTTTGGTGTTATAACAGAATTGTTAATTGTGATTAAAACTGTTGCTGTTGGAGGAATAATTTCAACTTCCTTTTTCTTATCATCATCTTCATTTAACCAAGGTCTGAATAGAGCTTTAGTTTGTCTTCTTTTGGCTGGGGGTAGCTGTTGTTGTATTTCCTTGTTGGCTAAATCCAATATAGTTTGTGCTGTTATATTTTCTTTATCTTCCATCTCTTGATTTTTACGTTTATTTGAGTGTCTGCCAAATTTCTTGTGACTGTATTCTTCCGATTTCAAATCGAATTTTTTATGTTGATACATGTTTGAGGAAGACATTGTGTAATTTTTGTTCAAATAATATTTTAATGTTTAATGCTTGAGTTATAAGAATTGAATGATAATGATCCTGTTTTGAGCATAATATTTATACATTGGGTGGCACCACCCAAATTGTATTTAAAAAGTACCTGAGATCCTTGTTGTCATATTTTATACCTATATGTTTAGTATTTTGCTTGGGCTAATAGATTTTTGTTGAAAACAACTAAGTTTGATACTTTATGATCTTGTTTTTTAATAATATTTTAATACCTGCTTTAGTTTGGAAATTATTCCGAGAAATTAAGGATATAATCCCAAACAATATGATTTCTTATAAGTTTGTTATATTTCCCTTTATTTAGGAATATTTTTTGAGGTTTAATTTCATTCATTCATTAGATAAATATCATTTAAATTTATGTTTACTTTTGCGGTTAAATATGGTAAATCCCCTGGGTAGTTAACAACATTTTGTTTATACAATAATTAAACTATTTTCTTGATAAAAAATAAAACTTTTTATAATTTACGTAAACAAGTACATGGTAAGAAAGTAAATAAGTGAATAAATAAAACACAAGTAAAATAATAAATTTTGTAAAAAATTTTAAATTAAATAGTTTTCCTTATAAATTTGCTAAAAATATTTATTTCAGTACGAAATTAAAATACTTTTAAGTTTTGATATACAAATTATTAGAAGCTTTCAAACTACACAGAAAAAATATGTTTAAATATTTTAACAAATTAAATTAAAATTATACATACATATGTATGAAAATCTAAAATCAAATTTCAATTACGAATAATACATATTCAATTATTTTATTAATTAAAATTCAACCTATTAAAAAATGTGTACATTCAATTATTCAAATTATCACTTATTTTTATTTATATTTCATTAATTTACTTTTAGTTTTGCATTATATCCTTAATTTCTCTGAATAATTTCCAAACTAAAACAGGTATTAAAATGTGATTTAAAAAACAAGATCATAAAGTCCTGAACATAGTTACTTTCAGCAAAAACATCTAGGTATAAAATGTACCTTATTATTATGATTTGGGTGGTTTTACCCATCATACAGGTACTACTTATATTTGACATTTGTATACATATTATGCTCAAAACAGGATCATTATCATTCAATTCTTACTACTCAAGCATTAAACATTAAATTAATATTTAAATAAAAATTACACAATGGCTTCCTCAAACATGTATCAACATAAAAAGTTTGATTTGAAATCAGAATATTACAGCCACAAGAAATTTGGCGTACACTTAAATAAACGTAAAAATCAAGAGATGGAAGATAAAGAAAATATAACAGCACAAACTATATTGGATTTAGCCAACAAGGAAACACAACAACAGCTACCCCCAGCCAAAAGAAGACAAACTAAAGCTCTATTTAGACCTTGGTTAAATGAAGATGATAATAAGAAAAAGGAAATTAAAACTATTCCTCAAACAACAACAGTTTTACCCACAATTAACAATAATGTTATAACACCACAACCGAACAAGGTTCCTAATTATACCAACAAACGTAGAAAGTTCTTAAAACAACAAAGACTTCAACGCCTCAACAGCACTAATGTCATACAACAACATAAGCAACAATATGTGGCTTTGACTTGGCAGCAACAGCATTATGTCTTTTATCAACAACATCAATTGGTTGTAATGCAACAAAATATTACCAACACTTTATATTTAAGACATTTGCAACAATTGGCCTTACAAAAACAGCAATTGTTTGTATTTGGTCAGCATTAAGTAAGCAGCAATTTGGGAAAAGTAATGGCAATGAGACTAAGTTATAGAATAACTTCCAGTGATATTCTGCTAGTTAAACTAGTGTTTAATTAAGAATTTAATAGAATTAAGTTATTTATTAATAAATTATTTATTTAAATATTTGAAAATAATAAAAATTATATTCATTAAACTGAAAATAACTGCCTTTAATATTCAATTGTAAATTTAAGGCAAATTATATAAAATTAAAAATGCCTTAAATTGTTGTTAATTGTTTGTCTTAAAATTAATATTAATTTCTCAATTATAGGTCTCCTTATAATCGTAATTATTTTTATAGTATTAAGTTGATCTCAATCGTTAGTGTTTAAAATTATTAAATTCGCCGCAATCGTAGAACTTAATATATTCTACGTTTATACGTACCTCCTACCTTCAATTAAAAATATTGCTATATAAATATATTGGCGCTCAAACTGTGAGTTAGGTAATTATACCATACACCACCAAAGGTGGTTATGTGTTTGTGCAAAAGTTATAACGCAGATAAACAATTTTCCGACCCCCACCTTAAAGTAAACCGTTCGACTCAGAATCATTTTCTGAGTCGATTTAACAATGTCCGTCCGTCCGTCTGGTCGGCTGGCACATATGCTTTTTTCAACACAAGGACGAAGCCTATTGAATTTGGTTATGATCGGCCAATTATTTCACCTAGCCCCCATACAAATGTCCTCCCGGAATAGAGTTTTAACACTTACAGATGCCTTAAAAATAGGAATATTTTAATGAAATTTAGTACAAATAAGTTTTATATCAGCTGCTAAATTTCATGAAGATCGGTCCATAACTGACCATAGCTCCCATACAAACTCCTCTCCCGAAAATCACCAACATGCATAAATCCCATACAAATGTTAGTATTATGTTAATATTTAACACAAGTATGTTGTATACATACATATACGTAAAAACAAAATTATGTGGGTATCATATAGTCGGGCTTGACCGACTATATCTTCTTCTCGCGTTTTTTATTTGCCAATAAGTGACCCATGAAAAAAAAACTTAAATATTGAAAATAAAGCACACGGCGTTAAGTTCATAGAATTTTCAATGATAACAGTTGTATTATTTTCCATCCGACACGACAAATAAGAAAACATATTTCTTTATGCAATTTGCCGTTTAAACAGTGATTTAATTAGTTGTAAATTATTTTAATTTACATAAAACAGGCGGACAAGGCGAATTTAAATAGGTGATCTCACCTAATCAGCTGATTATTTTTTTTTTTTTAGTAATTAGAACTGTCAAACTCCATATGAGCATAATTTCTACTTACCCGCTGAGGTGTCAAACTCCATGTATAAAAAAATATTATTGTTTTTGTAGAGCTGCTGTCACTTGTTTAATTTCGCCATGTAGGCGTATAAACATAGTAATAGACTTAAATTGGCCTCAACTGTAAATGGTCCTTCCAACCTGAAATGCTTAAGCAGGAAAGGCTTATAAAGTATATAACTAAAATTTAATAAAATTTTTGTTTTAATTAAATAACACTGGTCGACAAAAATTTTTTTTCGTGTTCCCTCAAAAAAAAAAAAAAAGTGACGAACAAAACAATAGAATCACTACATATAAATTTAAGTAAATCAGTAAAACTACAGAATTTAGTTCAAAAATTTAAATTATTTCAGTATATATTAACGCCTATGGTGTACAAAAAAAAAAAATAAAACTAAAATAAAAAATAACACATTCTTATGTTAAAAACTATGACAAATATAAAAAACTAAATGAGATACGCGACATTAAAATAGAATCAATCAGTCTTAAAATTATTAAAAATTAAAGAACATCTTAAAAAAGCATCGTTTTCCTAATATTTTGTTGCATAACCATTATTTTTAATAACAGCATCTTTTTATACCCACCATCAAAAAGATGTGGGGTATATTGATTTTGTCATTCCGTGTGTAACATGTCTAAGGAATCATCTAAGACCCCACAAAGTATATATTTTCTGGGCCCTGGTTAGATTCTGAGTCGATCTAGCTATGTCCGTTCGTCTGTTGTGCTTCAAAGAAAAAAGTCCTAAAATAATAAGACCTTTTACGATGTGTTTATTGTTTTGTCATAACTAAACGGTGTAAATCTAAGTCGAAAGGGAAAAACTCTTCGTCGAGCCGGTGGTAATATTTAGAAGTTACCGCCATTGAATATTCGCAATATATACGTAAACATGCTATAAATTTGTGCATAGTTCTATAACTTCAAGATTAATTACATTTTATTAATTTATTTATAAAAGTTATTAACTTTTATAAAGTTAAATAAAAAAAAAAAATTGTGACATTTAAAAAATAAAAGGAAGAAAATTTTGTTTGTATTAGTCTCCTGCGCAAGATGATTTGAAAAGCAAACACACTTGAATTTCAAGTGTGTGTTTCATAGCCAACATGTGCAAAAACAACAATAAATACTGTTCGTACTGTTCGCTGCCCGAAGCAAAGCAAGTGTGTACTGTGTATGAGCGACTGCAAATCCGTGCGTTCAAATCATTTATCGTAAACAAGTGGTGCAAGTGGTGTGGCAAAAAAAAGCAAATCATACAAGACGTTGAGAAATGATTTAAAGATTTCAAGTGGGCTTAATGATTTGTTTGTTTTTTGTAATACGTAGTTGCTGTGTGTGGCAAAAAATCTTCATAATGTGTAAAAAGTGGTTGTTTATAAATATTCTTGCATACACACACATATATACAGTATGTCTATATTTTATTGTTGGTTCTTCTTTTCTAAATAAATGTAAAAGGGTGAATTCATAAAGTTATTAAAAAATACTCTTTATTAAGAGTTAAAAAAGTAAAAAAATTAAAGTTGACATTTGAAACTGTCAGTTACATATGTAAGTTAGAAAATTTTTATCTTTAGTATTTATTTATATTTTAAATAAAGTTAGTCTTATAATTAATTGTATGTTTATAAAAAATTTTAAAATTGTACTTATTTATATTATGATAGATTTTATTGCATTTAATTTATATTTACTAAGTAATCATTCTATTTTAAAACTAAAAGGAAATAATTGTTATAACTAGTAACATTAATAATTTATTTGATCGTAAATAACAATAAGTTTATAAACAATACTTTTAAACGACTGTTTTACTTACGAAATTACTTTATACAGTCATGAACGCACACACACACATATAATTTTAATAAAAAAGAAAACACAATTTTTTTCCTTATTGAAGCAAACAAGTGGTCAAAAGGCTTGTATTTTTTTATACAAGCCTTTGAGAGGCTTGTTTGGTCGCTATCATAGCACACTCATGATTTGTTCATAAAGTTGAAGCACACACGCAGTATTTGTATGGTTTTAAGTGCCTGCAGAACAGTATTTATTACTCCGCACACACACTGATAACAACACTTGAAAAATATCAAGTGGCTTGTACAGCCTTATAAGACACAGTTTGCAGGGCTCTAGTTTGTATACTTTAGCTGACTAGCAGCCACCGAACGTATTTAAAATAACCGCCGTCAGAAAATATTGCCGGCTTAGTCATCGACAACAGCTGTTTATGTTTATGTTTTTAAACAATTTGTTTTGTGCCAAAAAATATTTTATAATTTGTATAAAAATGGATTTTTTAGAAGATTCAGGTAATTTTAATTTTATCTTATTTACTTGAATCAGCTATAACAATATCCAATATGTATTTTTCGCACAAACCGGTTATTATTTCAGATTTTTGACTTGTTTTTGGCATTTTCATTAGAAATATTTGTAATTTTTTATAATTGTATTTTTCATTTATCAGCTGACTCAAATTTGAAATAGCATACTAACTTATGAGGGTTGCTCACAGCAGTCATATTCTTTCGTGTTATTATTTTATGATATATGACTATGACGACCGTGTGAATACCCCAATTATATATAAATCAAAGTTTTATATGAAATATTGGTAGTGATTCTATTGTAATGTCCGTCACTGTATATGGACTAGATGGAATTCCGCATGCTGAATTTGCTTTCAGTTTTTTCAGGTCGAGATTTTTTTTATGGGCGTGTCTAATATTGGGTCCTAAATATGCTCACTAGCCATGTGCTAGTTTCATGGTTATAGCGAAACTAGTTTTTCTTAAAATGAAAATTGAAAAAAAAAAAAAAAAAACACCTAAGCATAAAAAAGAAAAAATATTTCAAATTATTTTTTAATAAAATTATTAAATAACTTTATATTGGAATTTAATTATATGATTTATTAATATAATTAATTTTCTAATTGGTTTACAATTTTGATTTATAATAAATTGACAGTTGTTAATAAAATATAAAGAAAAATTAAAGATTTGTCTATAAAATTACAGAAATAAAATAAATTTAAGTAAATTTCCAATAATTTTCAGCTCGTTTAAGGAAAAGAAATAATAATATTACTAATTATTCTAGTTATTAATATTATCATTTTGATGATTGGAGCAAAATCAATTAAAAATTAATTAATATAAGCAATTTTGTAATTGAAGTCCATTTTTATTTTTTTTTCTGTGTATAATTCAAATTTTTCAAGAAATCTTAAATCGGTCATATAAAACAATTGCTAGGAAGGCAGTAGTGTCAAAAAATACAGTTTCTTGGGTTATAATATTATAAAATGAAGTCATGGTTACTGAATGGAAACCTGGTAGTGGAAGAAAAATATCATCTTAAGGCTGTAGGACTCACACAAAATATACGAATTTTTTTCATAATAGACGATGAAACGTTCGTACAGGCTAACTTTTTCAACTTCCTGGCCAGATATTTTATGTTGCAGATGCTAGAGGGAATATGGCGGAAAAATATCGTGTATCAAAGAAATCAAAATTCCCCTAAAAGTTTTTGATTTGGCAAGCCATATGCATATGCGGGAAAGAAGCACTTCATTCATAAAAAATGGTTCTATTAACACAGAAATATACCTGAATGAGTGCCTTTGGAAAAGACTGCTCCCTTTCCTAAGAAAATACTGTGTATCCGCTTTTTTTCTGGCCTGTTCTCGCTTCTTCTCATTACAGCAACAAAACAATGGAGTGGTAATAAAGAAATTGTTAGTGTTTGTACCGAAAGAGGCTAGTCCATAAAATTGTTCGGAACTCCGTGCAATTGAAAAATATTGTGCTCTAGTAAAAAAAATTTAGAGGATATTAAAAGCTCAGCTTAAAATGAAACGGCGTTTTAAAATAAGTGGACTTATTAGAGCAAAAAAGTTACCGAAACACAATAAAACCTTTAGAACTTTGAACATAACAATCACTAATAAAAATTAAATTAAAAAATATGCACGGATTTTTTCGTGCGCAGTTCTTATTTGGTATCTAAGAAAACGTTAGAATATAGGGATTGATAATTTATGAAAAAAAGTTAGTGGAATGTAACTTGATTGCAAAATTTCTCGAAGGACTTACAATTTAGCATTTTTGTGTTTTTTTTTTAATAAATTTAATATTTAAACTTTAATAAAATTTAAATGAATAGTGATAATTTATTGAAACTTCAATATAATATGTATAAAATTGTCCTAAAATCAGCGAATTAAAAAAATTTCCACCTTTTTACATGAAAATATCCAAAATCCCAATCCGTATAAAACGTGATGGAAAAATTGAATAAAAGGCCTACGTCACCTTTTATAACGCCTTTTTGGGTGTTTATCTTACCTATAGAGCTATATTATTAAAATAGTTTTAAGTCGATCCCAGTTTAGCAATTTAAGAAATTAACAAAAAAAAAAATTTTTTTTGCATAGAGCTTGTGGGCAAACCTTTGTCCCAAACTTTACACGCATTTGCGTTAAGATTTCTTTTGAAGACATTGAAAAAATGATAAAACCCAGAACAAAAAACAAATTTTATCAGTGAATTAATATTGCCATCTTTTTGGAAAAACCCTATATTTATATGATTCTTGCAGCAATATTATTTAGAATTTTGTAAGGAATCTGGCGAATATTTTAAAAAATTTTAGGGGCAATATTAAACCCGGCAAGTAAAAAATAAAAAAAAACGAGGCTAAAAATGAGGTAAAAATTTATTTCGACCCAAATATCTCTTAAACTAAAAAAGATAACCTACACAAGTAAGAGTATTTTTTGTATTTCTTTTGTGTTCTATCATAAATTAATTTTTGCCGATTTAAAAAAAAAAATACATAAACGAGATGGCGAACTTTGGAAGGGTACCTACTACCCCCTGAAGAAAACAGCTCACCTCTGACCATGTGAAATTTTATTGAGATATCTCCAATGGTTCAAAAGTTACAGCATTATTTAAAAAAAAAAAAAACGTTTTGGAACCACTGTGTGTCATTTGTGAAATATATTGTTATATAGAATTTTTGTAACAAACTGTAAGTAGCCTAATTATTTAAAATTAATAAACTGTTTTAATAAATAAGGGATTTTTAGGAAAAATTTGGTTAAAATTAAATATAAAAAAATAATAAGTTATTACTTTTTTTTAATTAATCTCTTAATTTTTATATAAACTCTGATTACCCCTAATTTCTCTTATCTAGCCTATTTCCTAACTATTTAATTGTTAATTATTGTAAATTATTATCAAACCTACTTTTATTTATTTTTCAACAAATCTCTTTACACGATTTTATCTTTTTAAAACCTTTCCTAGAAATTGGACAATTGTTTTACATCATTTTAAAGATGACAAACAACTTCCAAATAAACATAACCTTAACCTTTAAGTAGTATTTTAAACTTAGACAATCAAATCAAATAAAATACTTTTGTATGGACACAGCATGATACAATTTTCGATACAAATAAAATTCTTAAACAAATTTACTGAAAACACTAACAAGACCTAAATAAACATAAATAAAAAATTTAGATTTTAAAAGAAACTAAAATTAAACTGTGTCATGTGTTTACCAAAGCAAAACATACATAACTTATGGCAAAAGAAAGATGAATTGCAACCTGCTGTGCGTTAAATAAGATAAGACCTAAATAAGCCTGCGCGAATTTGTAATAAGTAACAAAAACAAAAGGCTTATCTAAGATTTTGAAAATTTTCGATTTCAAAAATCTTGTTTTAGGTATGAAGGAAAAAGTCTTTGTTTATTTAGGCCATGACTATACAATTTTCTATATTTTTGCGATTTTGTTTTTATTTTTTTCCAAAAGATTTATTTTAATTGTGTTGTGTTGTGTTGAAAACTGTAAGATCATAAAATTTGGTTTTGTTTTTCATCTTTTATTTTTTTGAGTAAACAATAGAAAAACCGTAGCATTTAATGAAAACTATAATAGAAGTGTGTACAAACAAATAATTTACAGGAATCTGTAAGGTTTTGAAATTTATTTTTGTTAATAACAATAGATAAATTCTGGAAATTTTGTTATTTCAATTAAAACCAATAGATCAGCCAGAGAGATCAATAGCAAAAATCTTAACAAAAGATTAAAAACTAATGTAACAGGAAATGATAAAATATTATTTCAGTTCTTTAAAGGAAATGATGAAATGTTTTTAAACAAATTTAAACTTTATGTGGAATTTTGTTGGTTATTAAATAGTAAATAATTTAATTAACAATACAATTTTAATTAATAATATATTTTGTTTCATTTTTAACAAAATTAACTATTTTTTATCATTTTATCTATTTTAGAATTTTCTTTCACAGTTTTGCTTCTAAGCTTCTAGCGAAGTGTAAATAAACATTTAACCCCTTCACACTATGTATACTGTAAACAATATTCAATAGCTCTTAATTTTAATAACTTTATTACCTATTTCCCTACAATTGTTAAGCACTTGTTTTTGCTATTTTATTTTTTTAATAACAAATTAATTTTATTATTTTCCTCTAATTTTTGTTGTTGTTAAAATATGTTACAATAAAACAATTAGCAAATTCTCTTTTTTTTGTGATTAAAACAACCGAAAATCCTACTTGTTTAAACAAATACAATGTTTTGTTATTAATTTACAAGAAAACAAAACAAAAACTAAATTAACTAAAATCAGTGAAAAATAAAAAAAAACTAAATAAAGACTTCCGTTGCTAAACAGTAAAACTAATCGGTTTGGTAAATAGATAAAGAAAGGCTGAAAGGAAAAATGACTTAAGTCAGGTTTTTTAAAATCTTAAAAAATAAATGTAAGTAAAATAATCTCAAAAATAAGATTTATAAAATAATTTAATATTAAAATATAATAAGTATAATAAGTATATTAAGTATAATAAGTATAATAAGTATAATAAGTATAATAAGTATAATAAGTATAATAAGTATAATAAGTATAATAAGTATAATAAGTATAATAAGTATAATAAGTATAATAAGTATAATAAGTATAATAAGTATAATAAGTATAATAAGTATAATAAGTATAATAAGTATAATAAGTATAATAAGTATAATAAGTATAATAAGTATAATAAGTATAATAAGTATAATAAGTATAATAAGTATACTAAGTATAATAAGTATAATAAGTATAATAAGTATAATAAGTATAATAAGTATAATAAGTATAATAAGTATAATAAGTATAATAAGTATAGGTATAAGTATAAGTATAAGTATAAGTATAGGTATAAGTATAAGTATAAGTATAGGTATAAGTATAAGTATAAGTAAGTAAGTAAGTAAGTAAGTAAGTAAGTAAGTAAGTAAGTAAGTAAGTAAGTAAGTAAGTAAGTAAGTAAGTAAGTAAGTAAGTAAGTAAGTAAGTAAGTAAGTAAGTAAGTAAGTAAGTAAGTAAGTAAGTAAGTAAGTAAGTAAGTAAGTAAGTAAGTAAGTAAGTAAGTAAGTAAGTAAGTAAGTAAGTAAGTAAGTAAGTAAGTAAGTAAGTAAGTAAGTAAGTAAGTAAGTAAGTAAGTAAGTAAGTAAGTAAGTAAGTAAGTAAGTAAGTAAGTAAGTAAGTAAGTAAGTAAGTAAGTAAGTAAGTAAGTAAGTAAGTAAGTAAGTAAGTAAGTAAGTAAGTAAGTAAGTAAGTAAGTAAGTAAGTAAGTAAGTAAGTAAGTAAGTAAGTAAGTAAGTAAGTAAGTAAGTAAGTAAGTAAGTAAGTAAGTAAGTAAGTAAGTAAGTAAGTAAGTAAGTAAGTAAGTAAGTAAGTAAGTAAGTAAGTAAGTAAGTAAGTAAGTAAGTAAGTAAGTAAGTAAGTAAGTAAGTAAGTAAGTAAGTAAGTAAGTAAGTAAGTAAGTAAGTAAGTAAGTAAGTAAGTAAGTAAGTAAGTAAGTAAGTAAGTAAGTAAGTAAGTAAGTAAGTAAGTAAGTAAGTAAGTAAGTAAGTAAGTAAGTAAGTAAGTAAGTAAGTAAGTAAGTAAGTAAGTAAGTAAGTAAGTAAGTAAGTAAGTAAGTAAGTAAGTAAGTAAGTAAGTAAGTAAGTAAGTAAGTAAGTAAGTAAGTAAGTAAGTAAGTAAGTAAGTAAGTAAGTAAGTAAGTAAGTAAGTAAGTAAGTAAGTAAGTAAGTAAGTAAGTAAGTAAGTAAGTAAGTAAGTAAGTAAGTAAGTAAGTAAGTAAGTAAGTAAGTAAGTAAGTAAGTAAGTAAGTAAGTAAGTAAGTAAGTAAGTAAGTAAGTAAGTAAGTAAGTAAGTAAGTAAGTAAGTAAGTAAGTAAGTAAGTAAGTAAGTAAGTAAGTAAGTAAGTAAGTAAGTAAGTAAGTAAGTAAGTAAGTAAGTAAGTAAGTAAGTAAGTAAGTAAGTAAGTAAGTAAGTAAGTAAGTAAGTAAGTAAGTAAGTAAGTAAGTAAGTAAGTAAGTAAGTAAGTAAGTAAGTAAGTAAGTAAGTAAGTAAGTAAGTAAGTAAGTAAGTAAGTAAGTAAGTAAGTAAGTAAGTAAGTAAGTAAGTAAGTAAGTAAGTAAGTAAGTAAGTAAGTAAGTAAGTAAGTAAGTAAGTAAGTAAGTAAGTAAGTAAGTAAGTAAGTAAGTAAGTAAGTAAGTAAGTAAGTAAGTAAGTAAGTAAGTAAGTAAGTAAGTAAGTAAGTAAGTAAGTAAGTAAGTAAGTAAGTAAGTAAGTAAGTAAGTAAGTAAGTAAGTAAGTAAGTAAGTAAGTAAGTAAGTAAGTAAGTAAGTAAGTAAGTAAGTAAGTAAGTAAGTAAGTAAGTAAGTAAGTAAGTAAGTAAGTAAGTAAGTAAGTAAGTAAGTAAGTAAGTAAGTAAGTAAGTAAGTAAGTAAGTAAGTAAGTAAGTAAGTAAGTAAGTAAGTAAGTAAGTAAGTAAGTAAGTAAGTAAGTAAGTAAGTAAGTAAGTAAGTAAGTAAGTAAGTAAGTAAGTAAGTAAGTAAGTAAGTAAGTAAGTAAGTAAGTAAGTAAGTAAGTAAGTAAGTAAGTAAGTAAGTAAGTAAGTAAGTAAGTAAGTAAGTAAGTAAGTAAGTAAGTAAGTAAGTAAGTAAGTAAGTAAGTAAGTAAGTAAGTAAGTAAGTAAGTAAGTAAGTAAGTAAGTAAGTAAGTAAGTAAGTAAGTAAGTAAGTAAGTAAGTAAGTAAGTAAGTAAGTAAGTAAGTAAGTAAGTAAGTAAGTAAGTAAGTAAGTAAGTAAGTAAGTAAGTAAGTAAGTAAGTAAGTAAGTAAGTAAGTAAGTAAGTAAGTAAGTAAGTAAGTAAGTAAGTAAGTAAGTAAGTAAGTAAGTAAGTAAGTAAGTAAGTAAGTAAGTAAGTAAGTAAGTAAGTAAGTAAGTAAGTAAATTCCAGGATCTTATATCTCCTAATAAATTGTATCAGTTCAGTTTTGGTTGGGTTCAAAAATTCGAAATTAAATTGAAATAAACATGAAAAATGCAATAGTTTAAAGAAATTTTTAGTAAATTTTATTAATTACAGTTAATTTTAGTAATTAAGTCGAAAATTCGAAATTGAATAGGTTAATATTTGAAATAAAAAATTCATAAATACTTTATAAAATACCATATTTATGCTAAGGAGTGCGATCGAAAAAATCTTAACATATATAAAGTTCAATAATTTGGAAACGGTTGATCTTAGAGTTTTGATTGTTTTTTTTTATTTAATTTATATTATACTACAGATCATAGAAAAATATAAATTTTGTACTTGTGTCCACTACTTATGACCTCGTAGACCTTTTTGGGTAACCCTTCCATTTGTGATTTAATAGTTGTTTCAGTCAGTTTTTTGGAACAGTCTGCCCATCTTCTTTTAAAATTTTTGATGTTTTAAGACAACTCTATGTGCTCGTCGATTCTCTTTTCACAAAAGTCCAATATCTCTTTACTGGTTTTAGCTCCCGACAATTTAGAGCAGACCTCTCTTGGTACAAAAACTATTTTATTGTTTTGGTACCACTCCAGAGCATTCTTACGTAATGACATGATGCCAAATTGGGCCAAAAATATGACAAATTGTGCGCTATTATGAAAGGAAAAAGATCTTTTGCAAACATTCTTTGATGTATTTTTCGGTTTTTATAGAGCCCACTGTAACAAATGACTTGCTTCTTTTGCCGTAACTGCATGAATCATGTCACGAATTCGATAGGCAATTTCGTCAGCTTTTCGGTCCTAAACTTATCTTTAAAGCCCAAATTACAATAGCGCGTAGTCAGCAACAGTATCAGCAAAAATTATCAGCTGATCACTGTCAGCACAACATGTTGCTGCCGTTATAATTACAATTCAGCGTAGGCAGCCACAATTTACAACCACCATCTAGCTTTTTTCTACTTGTGTATTTTAGCCTCTCATTTATTTGCTCACTCTCTTTGTCTCGCTCTCAATCTGAATGCAGCGCAGTGAATTTAGAAACAGAGCTAAATGAAACAGCACTGCAAACTGCTGCTGACCAAATGTAATCAACACCATAACAAACAGTGCATTCTAAATAATCAGCTGATTATGGCAGCATACACTGCTGCTGACTACGCGCTATTGTAATTTGGGCTTAACATTTCCTCGAGCATCAGCAACATAAAAATTTTGATCCCGAAGCTGCGAAAAATCAGCCAGTACATACGTTTCATCGTACTTTATACAACAAGAGTATTTTTGTATGAAATTCGGTTTTAATTTCCGTGCCCTATTCTTGGCTTCTAAATTTTTTGCAGCATTCCAGTCTGGAACTTTTTGGAATTTATAGCTTCAACGTTTTGCACCAAATATTCAGAGCACTGAGCTAACCGGGCTGCTTTTCTACCAGATGTGTTTAAAGTTCTTTTCAATATGCTTTCAATTTTATTGGCCTTTCCAATATCATGTGGACCTTTTTCCTTCCCAAATCAGGTTTCCTATCAATGGTCGAATTCTCCTGATAGTGTTTAATAATCTTAGAAACAGTTTGACAGCAGTCATTTAATTATTTGACCAATTATTTGTAGGACCAATTTGAATTTTTTGGAAATTTTTTTAATAGTTATGAGGCAAAACGTGTGTTAAGATTTTTTTGATCGCACTCCTTATATTCAAAAATTCGCATGGAAGAAAATGTATTAATTAAATAAAACCATAAATTAAATTGAAATTATTTGTTTAATATCTATTTTTAATTAAATTGAAATTATTTGTTTAATATCTATTTTAAAATATGCCATGAAAAATAATTTAGAAAATTTAATTTAAATAATAAAATTTTATATAAAATAAAATCTTAAAAATCAATTCTGTATTTGAAATTAATATATTTATTTTAACTAAAGTAAAGTAAATGAATAAAAAAAAAGATCGAAATTTCTCAATAAAAATACATAAATACATTATTTGGAAATTTTAAATTAAATAAGAGAGAAAACAAATATTATTTATTTCGAAATTAAGTCTGAGATTAAAAAAAAAAAAATAATTCAAAATGTTTTAACTTAAAAAAAAAAAATATTGTGAAACTAATTACTATATTTTTAAAGAGAAGAACGGAAAATTAGCACTATTTTTAAAAATATGAATCATTGTGTCGATAAAGCTGTGTATGTCCATATATCTGTAGAAAACATTCTTGTCTCCAAACTACTAATTCAAATTTAAATGAAATTCACTCAGATTGTTTGCTATTTTTTTAAGCAGCTTGTTATTTAAATTCGTGAGAATCGATTGGGTAGAAATAAAGTTATAAAACAAATTCTGCAACTATCTATGAAAAATTGTGTTATTTTAATTTAATATAATTTCGAAAATTCTTAGCAGAACGAATAAAAATTTTGCATAATTGCATTCAGGGCGAACTAAAACAATACGGGGAATTCATATTTTTTTTTTTTGTACATGGAGTTTGATACTTTAGCGGGTAAGCAAAAATTGTGTATATAGTTTGATAATTCTAAAATAATAGTTATTTCGTGATTTTTATTTTTTCGAGCAATTTTAATTTGAAAAGACGAACTTATGATTTTATAAATTTACGAAAATATGTACATAAAAATATGATTTTTTCAATAAAAAAAAACTTTTGTTTTAGCACGAAAAAATCAAAATAAAGTTGAGTTCATAATGATCGCAACAGTGTATTTAAATGAGT
This sequence comes from Protophormia terraenovae, assembly GCA_951394005.1. NCBI lineage: Eukaryota > Metazoa > Arthropoda > Insecta > Diptera > Calliphoridae > Protophormia > Protophormia terraenovae. The sequence continues at coordinate 9,436,322 of OX596074.1, read as the reverse complement.
TGTCTGATATTTAATAATAACTGCTATTTTTTTATTTAAAAATTTAAAAGTAACTGTTATTAACAGTCTCTAAAACAATAATTGTTTGAATTCGCCTTGATTCTAGAGTGCTAGAATCTTCTAGCACTTTAAAATATATTTTATTTAAAAAAAATCAAACTTTAATGATAATAAAAAAATTAAAAATTTGTATTGATGTTCAAATATTTTGTTTTTATTTATTAAATTTTTTTCATTTATTACATTTTACCTTTATCGACTTTAAAATCACTATTGTTGGTTTTATTTTCTATGAATAACAAAAAAATGGTTAGTACACATAATTGTTAATTATTTTGTATGTTTGTATGTAGTTTCATTGCTAAGTTGTTGTCAGTTTTTTTTTTTATATATACATTTTTTATTTTATAGGTAATATCTCTCTTCTCTTGTTTGCCTATAAAACTATAATTTTCATTATAAATGCAACCAAGTAAAAAGAAGTTTCCGTTTTGCGTGTTTTTTTTTTTTATTTTTTTATTGTCGGCTAAATTTTACTGTCGCTTGAGTAAATACACATGAATGAACAGATTTTAAAAATTTATAAAAAAAAAAAAAAAAAAAAAAATAAAAAAATGTGGTTAAAAAGATAAAAATACTTTATATTGAAGAATGAATGTATGAAGAAATATTTGAAAAATTAATGAAATAATGGAAGGTTTTTAAAGTAAATAAAATTAAAATTTGTAAAATTCAAACAAATTATTGGAAATTGTTATTTTAATAATAATCTATTGTCACTGCAAAAGTAGCAACTGCTGTGGCAGCGTCATTATCCGGTACGAAGGACCATACGAAGGTTATTGATAATTTCTGCTGTTTTCTGTTTCCGAAAGTACTAAAGCATAAGGGTGTTTTTTATTATTTTATAAAAAAGGGCATATTTTTACCAGTGTGACCGGAGTCGGTAGTTCATATTACACAACAAAAGCCTTCAAATTTTCAAAAATTAAAAAAAAAATTACACAAACATGCAAATTTTTCAAAATTAAAAAAAAAAAAAAAAAAATTATAAATTTATTTTGTCTTAGCTCTGTGAGCTCCAAAATATAAACATCCTAGCCAAAACAGCCCCGAATTAGAGCTGTAAAAGCATTTTTTTTTAACAATGTGTTGTCATTGGGAGGGAGTTTTTAGTGCTGAAAAAGAGCTGCAGTGTACCACCAGTGTAATTATCTTTCTTAGAAATTAACCTTTTTGTCTGCTAAGAATACATTGATTTCAACTTTTTGTAAATAATTATTAATAACTTCCAAAAAAGTTTAACATTTATTCTTCTTTTGCAATTTTGTATTGGAATACTACAGTATTTTTGAGCCTTAATTTTTTTTTAAATTCATTTATTAAAAAAAAAAAAAATACAAATAGAAAACTTTTATGAACAGTTAATTGACTAATTTACAAAATGAACTTATACTGAATTTACCCAAAAATTTCATTATCCAAAAATTCTCCAACAAATTTAAAATTGTCCCATTCTAGATAATTATACAGAATTCGGCAACACTGGTTTATACAATAATATTCAATAATATAATTTTCTACTTACTTATTTTCTTATTAATTAATTAATGTTATCAATATGATATGAAATAATTGAGGCATAATTTAATAAACGAAAAAAAATAGTTTAGATTAAATTAATAACAAAAATGAATAACGATAAAAAATAGTCATCATTTAAAAATTTTGAACAGATTTATTTTTTATTATTCATTTTTTTAATTTATTTACTAAATTTTTAATTTATTTTATTAATTTTTGTTTATTTATTTATTCATTTATTTATTTATTTATTTATTTATTTATTTATTTATTTATTTATTTATTTATTTATTTATTTATTTATTTATTTATAAAGTAAGAATAAAGCATTGTCAATGGTAAAGTTGCAAGTGCTGTGCCAGCGCCATTATCCGGTACGAAGGACCATAACTGTGCAGGGAGGGTTTTTTATTATTTTATAAAAAATGCAATAATAAAATATACAGTTAGGGACAAAACTATTTGTACACCTCATATATTTCGTATACCTTCAATAGTTTATAAAGAATTTAAAATTGTCGTATGCAGTATTATTTTTAATATATTTTTATTTAATTAAGTAATAAAAACAAAATTAATATCCAACACATTATTTAAAAAAATACAAAATAATAAAAATTCATTGGGACAAAAGTATTTGTACATATAATCTACACCTACTTATAATACTTATATTGGAAAAATTTAATATTTTGTGGGCTCTCCTTTTGCATCTATCACGGCCTGTAATCTTCTGGGCATCGATCGGACCAAATTTCTCGTTTCATCTGGAGATATTTCCTTCCAGGCTTCCTCCAAAGCAATTTTAAGTTCATCCCTGCTTCGGACGTGCTTTGTAGCGACTTTACGTTTCAAAATATCCCAACAGTGCTCGATGGGGTTTAAGTCAGGTGATTGGGGAGGAGAATTAAGTTGTCTTGGTGCATGGTAAAGCAACCACTCCTTCACTGAACGCGCTGTTGAATTCTACTTGCATATCCCGCAGAATGTAAGATCCTCCCTACTGTTTTTGGATGAACAATTGTTCCGGTAGTATTTGCGTTTTGTTCCGCTAATTTTGCCCGAGTTACTCTTGGATTTCTTGCCACTTCTTTTATCACCAAGTTCGCTTCCCGTCTGGAAACCTTTTTTGGCCGTCCAGTTCTTGGCACATTTTCAACAGATCCGCTGTTTTTATACTTGTTTACAATGTATTGTACTGTGGAATGTTGCAAATTTACTAAATTACTTATATTCCGGAGAGATTTTCCTTTTTTATGTTCATCAATAATTAAATTTTTAATATCCAAACTCAACTCTTTTCGCTTTCCCATTTTTGATGTGCTTATTATTCAAAACGTTAAAACCAACTTCTTATTTTGTAAAATAAAACTCGATTAACGAAGAAAATATAACGGTATTTAAAAAAATCATCATACAAGAGTCCAACGTACAAATAATTGTACAAAGTACTGATGTACAAATACTTTTGTCCCAAAGATTTTTACTTAAATTGTACTTTTTTTTTAACAATGTGTTATATATTAATTTATTTTTTATCAAATAATTCAATAAAAATGGACCTGAATTAAAACTACATATAATAATTTTTTATTCTTTATAAATTATTGAAGATATACGAAATGCATGGGGTGTACAAATAGTTTTGTCCCTAACTGAATATTTTTCTATTTATTTTTTTAATTAATTATTTATTTGTCTATTAACAATTGCAAATTAACTTGATAAATCGACCAGATATACGTAGAATATTTTCCAGCTGGGGTGAAATAGACCAGGGTCTTTAACAGGAATCGAACCCACAGTACCAAAGACTTATAAGCCATCTCACTAACAACTAGAATGCTGCGGGTTTTTTTAAATATTTTTAATACACAAGAAAATAATAAGAAAAATAAAATTTTCTTGATTCAAAAATACAGAAATTTTTAATTTAAATTAATTTTATTTTTATTAACTTATCATTTAAAATTTCTACATTAAATTATTTTCTATTTATAAACAATTAAATTCTACCTTTAATTATAAAGAAATTACAATTTTAATGTAATAAAAAATATCACCCAGTGATAAATATTTTAAGTATTTAAACAATTCTTATAAAGAAAAATCTTATTTTAATTTTTTTGTTTTTCATTCCTCTCTCCCCGTTAAATAGGCTATAGTAAAGGGTTTCTTTTGCTGTGATGTCATTGCTGCTGATGAATTCTCCATTAACATATTTGCTTTATGCTCCTGCCCTACTCCACTCGATGATGTTGCTGCCAATTTCATTAATTCATGCAAATATGCAGTAGCTCTCATAGATTGTTCGATGATGTCAAAAGTTTGTTGAGAAAATTCTTTATATTGTTCTTCAATGGCTATATGTTCCAATTTCTTAACACGTCTACTCATACGACAAGCTATGGTATTTTTATTACGTCTCTCTTGATCCTTAGGTGTACGTTCTTTCTTGGGGAATTTTCTAACCATATTACCATGATATTTACAAATACTGCGTAAAGTATCATCACTGATCTTGGGTAAAACAGTAGCAGCAGGTGGTAAAGCTAAGGCGGGAGTGGGAAATGTTGTTATGGTAGGTTGGATGAAGGGTAAAGGTGAGTAGTTAGAGGAGGTGTAACTGCTGTTATCGCTAAATGATGAAGTGCGGGGTCTTTTGGCTTCGGGATATATTAAAGTTTCTGGACACATATTTTCACTGGTATTAGAAGAAAATGATCTTTTGTTGCTGGATTCCTGAGAAGACCAATTAAAGTTGTTGGTTGTTGATGAAAGAAAGGTTTCATTAGTAGTTGTTTGATGGACTTCATCATTTATTCTTTCAATTTCCACTTTAATACATTCATAGTCTCCCGAAGAGGATGCTAAAGAATCCTTACGTAAACGTTTATTTTGATCAAACTTTTTATGATGATATTCAAAAGTTTCTTCCGTGATATGTGCTGGAGACATGTTAATAGTTGACATTTTAATAAAATTTATTTTTTTAATTTTTAAAAATTATTAAAGTTCCTTGTTAAGATGATGTGATATTCTTTAATTAATTTGCTGTTGAGTGATGATGTTCTGGTCTTAATGTCTTGTGTTAGACTATAGTTATCATCACTTTCTTTAGTGTTTTATATACTAGAGATATTTCTTTGCAGGTCTTGTTTCTTATCTCTGTAATATTTTGCTAATTATTTTGTTTTTCTCATAACCTTAAATGTTATTTTTGTGATGTTGTTTGTTTATGTTATGACAATTTCTTTAAACACTTTTCTATTGCATTTATGTTTGTGTGTAAAATTATCTCTAGCTTTGGAAAATGCATGAAGTAGGTAGTGAGTGCTAGTGATAAGCTAGTTGTTTACTCAAACTCTATGTAAACAAATAAGACAAGCAGGCAGTCAGTCAGTCAATACAAACAATCAAGCATGCATGAGCAAAATATGATTTTTGCAAGACTTTTACACAACTTTATGTTGCTGTGAAAGCAAATATTTTTAAATGAATTTTATGTTTGGGCGATAGAAAAGTTGTGTAAGTTTTGGAAATTTATTTTGATAAATTTAATTGATTTGTTTTAAAGAAATTTGTTTAAGTGTTTAAAGTTCCAATTTTTAAGGGCAAAATTTAAGAAAAGGACAAAGTTTACTTGAAAATATAAAATGTAGGTATTAAGGGATTTAGTGTTTTATTATTTTTATTAATAGCTCATATTAAGGGTTATTAGAAAAATCCAAAAGGAAATTGTTATTATTTTTTTAAATACATGATTTTTAGCACGAAAAATTTCGCAAATATTTAAAATTTACAGATTTTGAAAAAGGTTTTTTATAGGTTCAAATATTATTAATAAAATAATTTAATTAATTATATTTTTTTAATAGTTCCTAAAGTGATATTTTCCCAAAATGCTAATATTTCCACGTAATTCAATAATTTATATATTAAACGATTTAATTATTTTTTATTATTTTCAATAACTTTTCATGAAAACTATGAGACCATAATGAGAGAAAATTTATTTTTGATATATTTATATATATATTTTTTTAAGGGGAAATATTCTCTAAAAATTTTAATTTTGTATAAACTCAGATCCTGATTTGAGTCGCTTCAATATTTCTGGTTGCGTCGCTGTGTTTTCATTATGCGTTGCTATGATTTCGGTTTGCGTTGCTATGATTTCGATTTACGTCGCTATTTACAGCATATATTGCTTTGAAAATTAAAGTAAATTAAGTAAATATATGTGAAAATTTAAAAAATTTAAATAGAATTTTATAAGTATTTTAAATTCACAATTTTGTATGAAAAATACTCCCTTTTTATTAAATATTAAGTTTTCTTTTTAAATATTTTTATACTGTAGCCAATTATTAAGAAAACATAGTAAATAAATAAAAATTAGTGATTCTATTTGCATTCTTTCAGTTTGCAATTCTTCGGTTACTTTTATATTTAGGTGATAGAAGAGTTGTGTAAGTTTTGGAATTTAGTAAGATAATATTATTTTAAGTATTAAGTTTGGTGGAATTTCTAATATTATTCTTATGTAATTTATGCGCACATAAACTTTTCCGTTCATCCTATTTAATAATCCATTTTTTATACTATTTATTTACTAGTAAACGCCTATAATTTAGTTTAACTTTTAATTAATTATAGTTTTATGCTTTTGCTTAACTTTTCCTATAACAATTAAACCTGTAATTATTAAATTGTTTCTAAAGACTAATGCTCGTAGTCGGTGTTCACACACAGCAATTTTCCTTGCAGCAATACTGACTTCATAGGCGAAAGAGGTAAAGAGAATGTAAAAGTTTAGTATTCCCTTTACCTCTCTCTCTCTCTATCTCCTATAAACTCTAACTATGATTAATACTCGTATTTATTTATAATTAATAACAATTGCTGTGTCTGAACACCGACTTAATAAAAAAAAAAATAAACAAGTTTTTGTTACAAATTATTGTTTTGTCATTTTAAACTACAATTATCTTGATATTTTATGAGTTTTCATGAAAAACTTAACACTTTACTGACGTTATAGAGTAATTAAATTGATTTGAATTTATGCAAAATGAAAATTGTAATACATAAATTAATGATTAGAGATAAATAAAATAATAATTTAGAAGATAAATTGATTTTTAAGTTAAAACGTGATGAAACATGATGATTGTGCTTTTTTATAACACTTAATTTAAAAAAAAGACTATAATTATTTTTTTATTATTTTAATATTAAGCTAATAAAATTATTATAACTTTAGTTCAAGTCACGATTAAAACTTAATTGATTTTCATATAAAAAAGAGGGGAAAACGAAACATTTTATTAAAACAACTAAAGAGATTAAAATTTAGTACTCAGAAAAATATTTATAGAATACAAAATATTAATTATTAATAATCTACACTATATGATATAAATAATAAGAAAAATAATTAAAACAATTTATCAAAAAACTTTTTAAATTAAAGTGGAAATTAGGGAAAATACGCAAATATTGAAAAAATTTGATTACCTAAAAAAATATGTAAATAAAGTAAAGTCTACCATCTAAATTTTTAATAATATAAAACAATCACTAAATCGCTTAATATAAATTTTTAAAATATTCAAATTTTATTATATTTTAAAGTTAAAGAAATTGATTTACAGACGTATTCACAAAAAAATAATGTATGCTTGATAACGAGTTACTAACTTTTTGTATGTAAATTTCCATAAGAAAAAGTTAGTAACTCTTTATCGAACCTACATTAATTTTTTCTATACGGCTGTTCTTATTTAGAAAATTTAATAAAATATCATAATATATTATATCTTTAATTTTCCAACACAAATTTAATTGTTTAAAGTACACTAAAGCCTCAGTTTGCGTTGTTAATGGTAACCGAAGAATTGCAAACTGAAAGAATGCAAATAGAATCACAAATTTTTATTTATTTACTATGTTTTCTTAATAATTGGCTACAGGATAAAAATATTTAAAAAGAAAACTTAATATTTAATAAAAAGGGAGTATTTTTCATACAAAATTGTGAATTTAAAATACTTATAAAATTCTATTTAAATTTTTTAAATTTTCACATATATTTACTTAATTTACTTTAATTTTCAAAGAAAAATATGCTGTAAATAGCGACGTAAATCGAAATCATAGCAACGCAAACCGAAATCATAGCAACGCATAATGAAAACACAGCGACGCAATCAGAAATATTGAAGCGACTCAACTTCAGGATCTGAGTTTATACAAAACTAAAATTTTTGGAGAATATTTCCTCTTAAAAAAAAATATGTAAATAGATCAAAAATAAATTCGCTCTCATTATGGTCTCAAAGTTTTATAAAAAAAAAAGAAAATAATAAAAAATAATTAAATCGTTTAATATATAAATTATTGAATTACGTGGAAATATTAGCATTTTGGGAAAATATCACTTTAGGAACTATTAAAAAAAATATAATTAATTAAATTATTTCATTAATAATATTTGAGCCTATAAAAACCTTTTTTAAAATCTGTAAATTTTAAATATTTGCGAAATTTTTCGTGCTAAAAATCATGTATTTAAAAAAATAATAACAATTTCCTTTTGGATTTTTCTAATAACCCTTAATATGAGCTATTAATAAAAATAATAAAACACTAAATCCCTTAATACCTACTTTTTATATTTTCATGTAAACATTGTACTTTTCTTAAATTTAGCCCTTAAAAATTGCAACTTTAAACACTTAAACAAATTTCTTTAAAACAAATCAATTAAATTTATCAAAATAAATTTCCAAAACTTACACAACTTTTCTATCGCCCAAACATAAAATTCATTTAAAAATATTTGCTTTCACATCAACATAAAGTTGTGTAAAAGTCTTGCAAAAATCATATTTTGCTCATGCATGCTTGATTGTTTGTATTGACTGACTGACTGCCTGCTTGTCTTATTTTTTTACATAGAGTTTGAGTAAACAACTAGCTTATCACTAGCATTCACTACCTACTTCATGCATTTTCCAAAGCTAGAGATAATTTTACACACAAACATAAATGCAATAGAAAAGTGTTTAAAGAAATTGTCATAACATAAACAAACAACATCATAAAAATAAAATTTAAGGTTATGAGAAAAACAAAATAATTAGCAAAAGATCTCAGTGATAAGAAACAAGACCTGCAAAGAAATGTCTCTAGTATATAAAACTCTAAAGAAAGTGATGATAACTATAGTCTAACACAAGACATTAAGACCAGAACATCATCACTCTACAGCAAATTAAATAAAGAATATCACATCATCTTAACAAGGAACTTTAATAATTTTTAAAAATTAAAAAAATAAATTTTATTAAAATGTCAACTATTAACATGTCTCCTTCACATATCACGGAAGAAACTTTTGAATATCATCATAAAAAGTTTGATCAAAATAAACGTTTGCGTAAGGATTCTTTAGGATCCTCTTCGGGAGACTATGAATGTATTAAAGTGGAAATTGAAAGAATAAATGATGAAGTCCATCAAACAACCACTAATGAAACCTTTCATTCATCAACAACCAACAACTTTAATTGGTCTTCTCAGGAATCCAGCAACAAAATATCATTTTCTTCTAATAACAGCGAAAATATGTATCCAGAAACTTTAATTTATCCCGAAGCCAAAAGACCCCGCACTTCATCATTTAGCGATAACAGCAGTTACACCTCCTCTAACTACTCACCTTTACCCTTCATCCAACCTACCATAACAACATTTCCCACTCCCGCCTTAGCTTTACCACCTGCTGCTACTGTTTTACCCAAGATCAGTGATGATACTTTACGCAGTATTTGTAAATATCATGGTAATATGGTTAGAAAATTCCCCAAAAAAGAACGTACACCTAAGGATCAAGAGAGACGTAATAAAAATACTATAGCATGTCGCATGAGTAGACGTGTTAAGAAATTGGAACATATAGCCATTGAAGAACAATATAAAGAATTTTCTCAACAAACTTTTGACATCATTGAACAATCTATGAGAGCTACAGCATATTTGCATGAATTAATGAAATTGGCAGCAACATCATCGAGTGGAGTGGGGCAGGAGCATAAAGCAAATATGTTAATGGAAAATTCATCAGCAGCAATAACATCACAGCAAAAGAAACCCTTTACTATAGCCTATTTAACGGGGAGAGAGGAATGAAAAACAAAAAAATTAAAATAAGATTTTTCTTTATAAGAATTGTTTAAATACTTAAAATATTTATCACTGGGTGATATTTTTTATTACATTAAAATTGTAATTTCTATATTATTTAAGTTAGAATTTAATTGTTTATAAATAGAAAATAATTTAATGTAGAAATTTTAAATGATAAGTTAATAAAAATAAAATTAATTTAAATTAAAAATTTCAGTATTTTTGAATCAAGAAAATTTTATTTTTTTATTTTTCTTATTATTTTCTTGTGTATTGAAAATATATTACAAAACCCGCAGCATTCTAGTTGTTAGTGAGATGGCTTATAAGTTTTTGGTACTGGGGGTTCGATTCCTGTTAAAGACCCTGGTTTATTTCACCCCAGCTGGAAAATATATTACGTATATCTGGTCGATTTATCAAGTTAATTTGCAATTGTTAATAGACAAATAAATAATTAATAATCTAAACTACTTATTTTTTCGTTTATTAAATTATTAAATTCCTAAACATGAGTTGCTTCAATTATTTCATAACATATTGGCCCATTATAGATTTATAGTATTTATAATAAATTTGAAATAAAACTGAATTTAAATACAACAATGTATTTTTTTAATATTATTGCTAACTGCTTGCTATTTATGTGAATAGTTTAATATAAACAACAAATTAAATATAAAAAGTTTTATGATTTTGTGCCTATAATTAAGAGAAATCAATGAAATGTAAATTAACGTCATTGTTAAAGGAAATTAAAATTAAATGAACTTGAACAAAGTACTAAACATTTATATGTAGAAGTTATAAAAATAAAAGCACTAGTAGTCTTGACTATAGACTTTACTATAGCGTCTATTAGCGTCGACTATAGTCTACAGTCTAGTCAATAATATCGACATAGTCTGGTCTATATAACGACTATAGTCTAGTCTATAATTCAGGCTATAGTCTATAGTTTGGACTATAGTGTATAGTATTTACTATAGTCTATAGTCTAGACTATAGTCTATAGTTTGAACTATAGTCTATAGTCTGGAGTATAGTCTATAGTCTGGACTATGGTCTATAGTCTGGTTTATAGTGTATAGTCTGGACTATATTCTATAGTCTGGACTATAGTCTATAGTCTAGACTAAAGTTTTCAATCTGGACTATAGTCTATAGTCTGAACTGAATAGACTATAGTCCAGACTATAGACTATAGTTCAGACTTTAAATTATATCCCAGACTTTAGACTATAGACCATAGTCCAGATTATAGACTATAGCCCAGTCTATAGGATATAGTCCAGACTATAAACTATAGCACAGTCTATAGGATATAGCCCAGACTATAGACTATAGTCCGGACTATAGACTATATTCCAGACTATAGACTATAATCTAGACTGAAAACTTTAGTCTTGACTATAGACTATAGTCTAGACCAACGGTTCTCAAATGGGGGTCCGCGACCCACAAGGGGTCCGTAAGGACATTCGTGGGGGGTCGCGAAGAGTTCTTGAAAAATATTCTTAAACAGGCAATTTTTTTAATATAAATATTACTTAGAAGTTCAAATGAAAATTCCAATAAAAGCATGAAACTATTTAAAAATGGAAAGTTTCGATTTTTTAATCAAAATGGGTATCAAAAAATTTGTAATTTTATGCTGGTTATGGAAAAACTATTTTACAATTTTTTTCCGTGGGATTTTGTTTTGCTAGAAGACTTTTTAAGGCATTTTAATGAACAATTTTCTTGAAAAATTTAGAAAATCATACCTTATAAAAAGTACTTATTACTACAATGCAAATTTTTAATATTTTAGCCTAAAGGGATTTTTTCTTATAAAATTCTTATAAATTTTTTAAGAAAAACATCGAATTTTCTTTTTTTGTATGATGCAAAAATTGTTTAAAATATATTTTTTTAAAATTGGCTAAAAATTACGAATTTTTTGATATCTATTTGAAGACACAACTCAATACTATTTTTTGACGAAATGTTCCAGACCCGTGACTTTCAATCGCTGGTAGGGAACTGAAGATCAATTTTAATTTTTTTTTAATATATTTCCCATTTTAAGCAATTAATTAAAAAGATAAATATGTAGTTCACTTAAATTTGATGAAACTATAGTTTTTTTCACATGAAATTCTACTTCTTCTACTTTCATAAAAATATATTATGCCAAGAACTTTTTATAAAATCATTTCAGTACACAAAACTTGTATTTCATCGATAAGTTTCCGGATATATAAAGAAAATTTGCTTAAGCAACTTTATAATTTAAAATCAGAAAGTCCAAAAAGAGTTGAAATTCGTTGAATTTAATTATGAATCAACAGATATAAAAGCATTTTAAATAGTTCAAATATAGCAAAGTTTATCCGTTTGTTGGCTCCGAAGCCCTAAAAATATTCAAAATTTTTTCTTCAATATAAATTTTTATGTAAAAATATCGTTTTTCTTTTTTCTTTTGTGGACGCAGAATAATATTAAATTTATACGAAAAAATCTCTTAATATTCTAAGAAAACAATGCCGAAATTATTAATATTATTTTTTAAAATTATTTTGTCTTTACATTTTTTCTGATTTTTAAATTAGACAAAGTTGTAGTGGGTCGCGCTTACATTGCAATGTCAAAAGGGGGTCGCGAAGCGAGGTCTTGTGAGAACCCCTGGTCTAGACTAAAGTTTTCAGTCTGGACTATAGGCTATAGTCTATAGTGTGGACTATAGTCTGGACTATAGTCTATAGTCTGGACTATAGTCTATAGTCTGGACTATAGTCTATAGTCTGGACTATAGTCTATAGTCTGGTTTATAGAACTATATTCTATAGTTTGGGCTATAGTATATAGTCTGGATTGTAGTCTATAGTTTGGACTATAGTTTATAGTCTGGACTATAGTTTATAGTCTGGACTATATCCTATAGACTGGGCTATATTATATAGTCTGGACTATGGTCTATAGTCTTAAGTCTGGGCTATAGTTTAAAGTCTGGACTATAGTCTATGGTCTTAAGTCTGGGCTATAGTTTAAAGTCTCGATTATAGTCTATAGTCTGTACTATAGTCTAGTCCATAGTTCCGACTATAGTCTAGTCTATAGTCTCGATTATTGTGTAGGCTATAGTCTAGAATCTAGACTATAGTTTAGTCTATAATCTGAAGAGTCTAGTGTATATTCTGGACCACAATCTAGTATCGAATATAGGCTATAGATTCTTCTGTTTCTTATTAATTTTTCTCTTACATGTGCAAAACCACCTTACTACCTATTTAACATAACAAGTTTCACTCTCTCTCATTTTCTCTCACTTTTATTTTCTCTTTAATGCCTGCTTCTATATAGAATTTAAATTAATTTATGTTTCATTTAATGTAAATTTAATAAAAAGATTTAATTTATTATTTTCCTCACATAGAAAATAAATAAGTAATAACAGCGGCTATCTAAATATATATGTAAATCTGTTTATATTTTTATATGGTAGTTAACTCAAACAAAATAATTATTTTATTCTAAAACAAAAAACCACCTCATTATTTATTAATGTATGAGACAAAACGTATACAAGATTGAACAGCAGAGAAAAAAAATATTTAATCGTGATTTTTGTTTAATCGTCATTTGTGTTTGCTACTTAACCAATCTATAGATTTTTACATTAAAACTGAGTGACTGACTGATACTGTATAGAAAATTATGTGTAGTTGTATTTGATATTTGTCTCCCTTTTGATTTTTTATAAATTTTATTTTTCTATATTGCAAATAAATACAAGGTTGACCATTATTTAGCAGTTTAGATGAGGTCTAGACTTGGTGACAAACGGGTGAAAAGAACTTTTGATTTTTAATAGCGGAAAGCAGGATTTATTTTAGAAGAAAAACGCCGGGAATTTTAAGAAAAGAATAAATATGTTTAAATATTCTAATATTTTAATAGTTTTAAGTTTAAATATATGGCTGGTTTTAGCAGCACCTCAACTACCGCCTTTAAAGCAAGTTACTGAATTACGTGAGTGTTAAAATTTATTATTCTTTAAAAAAAAAAATAAATAAATAAAATAAATATATAATAAAAAAAAATTGTAATAATAATTAAATAAATAAAAAATATAAAAATGATATATATAAACAAAAAAAAAAAAAAAATAAATTAATAGTAAGAAATTTTTAAATAAAAAAATTTATGTAAAATATTAAGAGAAAAAAGTTCGAAATTTAATTAAATAATAAAGGAAAATCTATTTATTCTTTCAATAACTAAATGAAATAAAAAAAATTATTAAAATTGTTTAATAAACTAATAGAAATACAAAAAAAGTCGAACAGATATCGTTATTCATTTACAAAATAATTGGATAGGTGTCTGGTACTTTTTTAAAATTCGGCTCTTTTAGGCAGAAAATGGGTAAAAACTTTAATTTGGTATTTTTATTGGAACCCTATATATCTTTTAATAAAGTAATCATAGAAATAAAATATGCATCAATTTAGTACCTTTTCGAAAATTGGCGAATACAAATTTGGTACTTTTTGCAAATTCGAACGTTTAAAGGGTAAAAATCGTAGCTGATTTTGGTACTTTTTTCACAAAATATTTGTTTCTTTTTACTGACACATTCATATGAATATTTTAACATTAGATCCCAGTATAATTTAAAAATTCATTGAAACACAATCTTTGTTAAATTCAGGGGGAATAAAAAGTACCAAAAAGGGGAAAAAATCTTAAATTTAATTTTATTCAAATTAAATAATGCATTTTTTTTATTATATTAAACTTTGAGACATGAACTTAAGTACATGTAGTCCTAAGTGAGTGAGAATTCACAAGAGGGGAATTTGTGATACTTTTTTGATCTTCTAATGGTACTTTTTGAATGTTCTATAATATTGAACCTAGAAACATGAAATTAAAGATACATGGTCCTATGTGGATAAGAATGAAGAGAGGCATTTTTTGGTACTTTTTCGTCCTGCTAATGGTACTTTTTGAATTTTCTACAGATATGAAATTAAAAATATATGGTTCTAAGTGAATGAGAATCCAGAAAAGGGGATTTGTGGTATTTTTTCTTTCTTCTAATGGTGCTTTTTGAATTTTCTAAAATATTGAACCTGGAAACATGAAATTAAAGATATAAAGTCCTAAGTGAATGAAAATCCATAAGAGGGGACTTAGTGGTACTTTTTCGTTTTTCTAATGGTACTTTTTGAATTTTCTATAATATTTAATCGAAAATCATGAATTTAAAGATATATGGTCCTAAGTGAATGAAAACCCATAAGAGGGTACTTTGTGGTACTTTTCGTTATTATATTACTCTCTGAATTTTTTGTAAAAATAATTAACTTTCAAAAACGTAATGAAAGATTTATTATTGGTCACATTCTTCTCTACTTAAATATAACAATAGAAATAATTTCTTAGTTTTTGAACCTTCGAACGTTAAAGTAATATTTAAGAAACTGGTAAATAAAATATTTTAAAAGTTTATTGTACACCAATATTGTAACTGTTTCCATAGGAGATAGGAATCATAGTTGAAATTTACGAATTTCTTAATTTTTGACATTTAATTTTTTTCTAAATAAAAAGGCTACCAAGTTTTTATCTGATCTATGTAGGAGTACTGCAAGATCGTTTTAAATGCTTTCTATATAAAAGTAAATCCGTGTTTGTTAGTTTGTCTGCTTTTGAATTTTATTCTGTTGCTTTTATTTTATTTTAATACAATGGGATAGCGAAGCGCACTGTGTTTATGCTATTAGAAATATTGTTCAATAATGTATAGTTATAAAATTATAAATTAACACAATTTGAATTTATAATAAAGTATGGTTTTTATTAAAAAAAATCCACGTTAACGAAGTAGTGGGTATACTGCTCGTTATTTTATAATTTGGTACATAATTTTTAAGCTTCTAACAAAGGAAAAAATTATTCAGATTGTTTAGTACCTATTTTTTTTAAATTGTCTCAAATTAGGAACATTTCAGAAAAATTTAAATAAAAATTGTAACAAACAACAAAATATTCAAACATTAAAAATAAACGTATTTTTTTAAAATATTAAGCTATTTTCTAAATATTTGATAAATAGCATTACATTCTGTTAAAAAAAAAATTATTTAAATCGTTTAATATAAAATAATAAAAATAGAAATTGTAAAAAAAATAATTTTCAAATATTTTGATTTAAAGTTTTTATTTAAAATACATATTAATTAATTTATTATTCTGTGCCAAATAATATATAAGCTATTTTTTATAAAATTTAAAAGCATTTAATATAATTTTTATGAAATTAGACCAAAGTTGTCACATTTTAGGAATTAAATTTAAAATTGAATTTTTTTTTTTTTATATTTAATATTTTCGATGTATGGAGGTATTACATTCCCTGGTCCTATCCATTCTAGTTTCAAAGACTTTTGCAATATTGAAATCTTAAAGACTACTTCCAAACTTCCTACTTATTTTGTAAAATTTTATAAAGAATTTGTGCAAATAGTCTGCTGTCAAATTTAAAAAATGCATTTAAAAATCTAAAAACACGTGATCCTATAATCTTTGTTTATAAAATTGACTTTATTTCTACAAACACTTCAAATAAAAAGTAATTTATAAGTGTCTGACTTAGGCCAAAACAAAAGACTTAAGCTGCATACTTGATTAGTAGCATGTCACGTTTGCAAGTATTTTCTTTGTCATTTATTTTAATATTAGTTGACATATATATAATTTATTTAAATTAAATGTTTACATTAAGGAAGATGCTAATAAAAAATATAAATTTCTATTATCTTAAATGCAAATTACATAATCATTTAAATAAAAATGTAGTTAGAAAGTGAGGAGAGTGGAAGAATAAATAAATAAATAAATAAATAAATAAATAAATAAATAAATAAATAAATAAATAAATAAATAAATAAATAAATAAATAAATAAATAAATAAATAAATAAATAAATAAATAAATAAATAAATAAATAAATAAATAAATAAGTTAATAATAAATAATAAGTATTAAGTAATAAATAAAAACTATTAAATAATAAATAAATGAAGATAAAATAAATAAATAAAAAATATTAATTTCTTACAATGAAAGAAAATTAGATTTAAATTTATTTTCTACAGCCCTTAAAAAAATAAAAAAATTTATTAAGGGTTAAAAATTCTATTATGTCTCAGAAAAAAAAAGAGATGAAAAAGGAGAAGTTCATCTTTTAACCCATGATTGTCATTGGTATGATGTTCCTCTTTTGAGCTTATTGTCCAGTGCTTTTGAAATACTTCTCTTAGCCCTTAAATACATGAGGTCAAACCCCCGAATGGAGTACTCATGTCTCCAAATGTGCCTAATGAACACGATTCTATTATTAATTTTTCTGAAAATCTATAAAATAACATTTTCTGATGTATACCATATAAGGTGCATTATGCATTCTATACATATTTAAAATTAAATATTATTTGTTGGAACAATTTCCTCGGTCACCTCGGGACGAGGGGTGGACCTCCAAAATTGGTCACCTCGGGTATGAAAATTTTTTTTAAAATCGCCAAAATTTCATTTATGATTTGATTGAAAAAAAATTTTGCACACAGATAGTCCTTATAATTCTCTACAAAAAATACACTTACATGTGTGGTTTATCTCTTTTACTTTTAAAGATATTTGGACCAAAGTAAAATTTTTACCCATTTTTGGACATGTTTTTTTTTAGTTTTATTAACTTGGCGGGCGCAATTTGTGTCCTAAAATTTTTCTAAAATATTCTCTGGATTCTGTACAAAATTCTAAATAATTTTTGTGTAAGGATCATATACCTATGTGGTTTAGATAAAAAGTTATATTATTTTGAAATAGAAAATTTAAAAAAATGGTGATTTTTTGTGACTTTTTTCAACATTTTTTCACTTTAAAATCCATTTAAAATCCATTTTCCTCTGGACCATAATTTTTTTTTCATGTTTCTAAAAGAATGCTTAATATAAATGCATGTAAAACAAATCCAAGGGCAGTTGGGGTAACAGTCTCCCTGCTAGCCCTATCAGAATTTCGTTAATTTTAATTTTTGTGTTTTTAGTTTTTTGTGGAGCACGAAAATGTCAAAGCTAATATTAAAATAAAAATACCGTAGAAAGTTACCTCCATATATTGGCTAATCACACAAAAAATTTGGAATAATCCATGCCTCTTATAACGACAGGGTGATCATTTTACTGAAAAAAGTCAATTTTTGAAGTAAGTTTTCCCCGAACAGGAATTTTGGAGTAAAAAAATGGGAATCTATTTACACTCTTCTTTTAAGAACCATTTTTTTTTATATAATACTAAAATTTCAGAATGATAGCTTTATAAATATAGATTTTATATAAATTCAAATATTAATTTTTTTTTTTGAAAAATAACACTAAATACAAAAATTTTTATTTTTTTGATCAATTTAAGGAAAAAATTTAGTTGGAATACTTTATTATTTAAATATTATTATTTTTCAAGTAATAACCTTTCCAGCGATACCAATTACTTGCACAAATACTTTACACAATCGTTTAAAAACTAACTGAAACTTTACCTCCTTCCGTAAAATTTGCTCATTTTCCTTCAATTTCTATGGTAAATGTGTGCTGAAGCATTCTATATACATAAGTGCACAGCAGTTTCAACGTGTTTTTTAAATAACTTTGTTTAACTTTTGAATCGTTCAATATATTTCAACGAAATTTCACAAAGTTATTACTGAGGTAGTTTCCAACTGTTATGGAGGAGCACAAGTTTCTAGGTGGTCTCAGGGCAGGGGGGAGGACCACCGAAATGGGTCACCTCGGATATTATATAAGAAATAATTAAAAGAGTTGACCACTTTCGGGGGTTCTCTTCCTGCCCACAGACCAGCTAGAAATTTGTAATCCTTCAAAGTATTTGGAAAATACCTCAGTAATAACTGTGTTAAATTTCATTGAAATATATTAATCCGTTCAAAAGTTACTTTTTATTATTAAAAAAAAAAAAAAAAAAACACGTTGGAATATACATATATAAGTGCACAGCAGTTTCAATATGTTTTTATCTTTAAATAATAAAACGTAACTTTTGAACGGATTAATATATTTCAATGAAATTTAACACAGTTATTACTGGGGTATTTTCCAAACATTTTTTTTTTACATTTTTGAAAAAGAGTAAAAAATTTATTTTCGTCAATTTAATTTCTTTAAAGTAAAAATTTAAAATGGAACCATCAACTGTAGGTACTTAAGTGTACTTTTCTTCAGCTATTTGTAAATTATATTTTGTCCTAATATTTTTGTTATTTTTTTGAAAATTGTCCTTAAATACACTCATTTTCAAATTTCAGGGAATGCATCTTAAAATGTTACAGGATGTTTGTTCTGAAAATTTTCTTAAAAATAGTACATATTGTCCAATTTAATATGTAAAAAAAGCCCAATTTGAAAAATTAATTTTTTTTTCCGAAAAAACTCCAGTAGATTTCATACAAAAAATAGCTTAAGTGTAGACATTTTCTTTGCTTTATCAAACATTAAACAGTGGGGCATAATCAAAATAAATATTTAACTTCCAATCGGCTGGTTGGATTTACATGAAATTTCACATAGTCGTAGCAGAGGATATGAACATGAGCTTAGAAGCAGGATCCCAAATACACTTCAGGAGCGGAGCTATGGGGGTACAAAAAAGGTACTAATTTCTTAGAAAATGTTTAACCACTAGCGAATTTTTGTTCCTTAACCGATTTCAAGATTTTTATATTGCCTTAAAGTCCTTCTTAAATCTTTTAGAAGACATGCTTGCATGTACTATTTCTCTTATATATTCTTCGAGATATATTCATTTGTAATTTCAACAATCTCAACTTTGCAAGATGTTGGTCAAGACTTTTCTATATATATCCCAACATTTTCATTCGATTTTATCATGTTTTTTTTTATAGTTTATTAAAGAACAAAATTTTCTATTGAATAAAGAAAATTTGAAGTCGATATATTCATTGAGTCAGAAAATAAATGATTTTGAATTGGAAAGTTTGCAAAAATTAATAAACAGACGGACGGAAGGACAGACATTAGAATTCTATAAAAAGTCCTTAAATTAAAAAAAAGTATATATTATTTTTTTAACTCTTGACCTATATAAAAAACTAAATTTAAATACTAAAGTATTAATATCACCTTTCCCTGAATTAAGTGCCATTTTCGACTTATTATATTACCTTTTCCTTAAGTGGCGCTTTTTCGACCCATTTAATTTAAATGTACAGACAGACAGGCAGACGGACATTACCATTCAACTTAAAAACATCTTATAATTCTAAAAATGCATCTTTTTACATACTAATAAATAGGAAAATTAAACGTGATCATTAAAATGTTGATATCGCCGTTCCCTGAATTATGCATAATTTTCAAAAAAACTGAATTTTTTTACCTAATAATCACTAAAAAAAAAACGTGATCATTAAAATATTGATATCACCTTTCCCTGAATTAATCACCATTTTCTACCCCTTTTACCCCAATGTACATCGATTGAATTTAATTTCTAAGCTTACAACTCAATGGAAATGATGTACCATATATGGTACGTTATACATTTAAGGGTTAAAACTATTTTTATAAAATTTTGTTTATGAAAATTCTATTTTTTAAAATTCTTTAAAATTCTTTAAAATTTGTAAAATCCCAGGAAAAATTTTAGAACTTGTTCTAAAATCATTAGTTCTAGAACTAGTGCAATCAGAACCACTTCAGATTCTTTAATAACATTATCAGAACTAGTGGTATCACAACTAATTCTGACACTAATGGAGTAGAACCTTATTATGATTCTAAATTCGTTTTAAGGAATGTTTTAGAGAACTAGTGCTTAAGAACTAATTCTGTATGACTTCTACATCACTTCTAAGAACAAATTACTGGTTCTCGAATGACTTCCTAGAACTATTTAAAAAACTTGTATAAAAAACTTCAAAAATTAAAAAAAAAAACCAACAGTATTTACAAAATTAAATTGATTTTAAAAGCGGCCTTAGAAAATAGCCCAAAAAACAGGTTCTGAAACCGTTCCCTAAGGCTTCTATAGAATTAGTTCTGAATGTTACAATTTCGAACAAAAATCATTGATTGAAGAACTAGTTCTAGAACCGTTCCATAGAATGGGTACTGCCTCACTAACACTTGCCCAGAACTAGTTCTGGAGGTGACAATTTCAAACAAAAATCATTGGTCGTAACGCCAAAATAGAACAAGTACAGACTATTTTCATGTGTTCTGGAACGAGTTGTAGAACTAATACAATTTTTCCTGGGATATTAATTTTCTTATAAATTAATAACATTTTTTGCCGCTAAAAATATATATGTTTTAACTTTTTTGGAAGTAATTATGAATAACTTCCAAAAAAGCGCAAAATATTCACATAGTTCAACTTCTATTTTGAAAGCACTTGATCGTATTTGCTGGGGTATAAAAAGGTTAAGGCTTTATACAAAGAGAAACAAGAGACGAAACTAATTGTCAAAAACCTAAATCGGTTGTCAAAAACCTAACTCATGCAACAACAAAATACATGTAATTCTTTTGTTGTTGCCAAAAGAAAATAAAAACAAATTTTTATTTACAAAAAAACAATTTTATTTAATTGTCAATCGAGAATTTCGTCTCTATGTATTACTCTATGGCTTTATATTACAGACAACCTTAATTAGTTTTTTTTTATAGAAAACCTTACTTAATAATGTTGTAAATAATAATGAATATACAAGTTTTATTTTAACCATTCCTAAGGGCTTTTATAATTTAAATTTGATTTTTTTTATTTTAATTTTATTTACCAGGAATTCCGTCTTTATTTTCTCAGCATTTGAAATTATAAATATTTATTTTACAAAACAAATATTTACTTTTTAATTATACAAGTTTATCAGAAGTAACAAACAAATATCTATTAACAGTTTTGCTTTTGCTTAATGAGTTCTAAAGATAATTGTTTAAATAATTACAATTTGTTTAAAATATACAATAAATAAAAAGAAGCAAAACAACTAACTAAACAGTTTTATTGAAAACATTATTAATTAATTATTAATTTAATAATTAGCTTTAATTATAAAAAAACTTAATGCTTAAGGAATTAATGGCTATAAAAAAAGCACAAACAAGTTTAACAATTAATTCAATAGATTTCAATAATTTAAAAATTATTTAAATTTAAATTTTAGTTTGTGACTTTAATTAGTTATTTTTAAATACCCTTAATTTTTTGCTATAAACTATTACTGTTTTACATATTATCAGCTTTAGTCAAGCGTAACTTATAAACTATTGCATGTCTGTTCACACAAACTCTGTAATATAATTTTATTATTTTTTATTTTAACAAAATATCTGTTAATAGGACATAATAAATAAAAGCAAATAATTTTCTCTCACGCACATGATTTTTTCCAAACTTTTGTTTACATTTTTTTTTATTGTAAATTTTATTTATTGAGGGCGTATGATGAATTTTAAATAAATATAAAATCAAAATAATACAAATCTTTTTAAAATAATACAACAAACTTACTTGCACTTTTTTCCATCGTGATAAAAAGGTAAAAAATAAAATTTGAAACACGATTTGTTAACATTGAACTTGACAATGAAATTTTTGTAATTTACGAGTAAATATTTTTTATTTATTTTTGTTTTAATTTTTTTTTATTTATTTTTCGTTTTATTTACACAATTTGTATTTGTTTATGATGACTAAGGAATTTGTAGACAACTAATAGAATCATTTGATATCTTTTTTTTTAACCTGCACGTTTCAATCAAATAAATTTAAATTAACGGCCAAAATGATCATAAAATTTAATTTGTTACGATTTTTGTCAGAACAATGAACTGATAAGAGACAATAATTAGTTGAATAAAAATAAATAGGGCATAATGGAGCAAAACAGAAATTGTATCAAAAATTTTCCATAAAAAAAAACAAATTTATCGAAAATTTTATAATAACATATTTATATAAAAATGAATTAAACGAAAATTTTCGATAAATTCTGTTTTTATATAAATTTTCTTTCTATAGAAATTTTTCTATAAATTTTCTTTCTATAGAGAATTTTCGATAAATTTTCTTTTGATAGAGAATTTTTGATAAATTTTCTTTCTATTGAGAATTTTCGATAAATTTTCCTTGTATAGAAAATTTTCGATAAATTTTCTTTCTATAGAAAATTTTCGATAAATTTTCTTTCTAAAGAAAATTTTCGATAAATTCTCTTTTTTTATAGAAAATTTTCGATAAATTTTCTTTCGATAGAGAATTTTCGAAAAATTTTCTTTCTATAAAGAATTTTCGATAAATTTTCCTTCGATAGAAAATTTTCGATAAATTTTCTTTCTATAAACATTTTTCGATAAATTTTTTTTCTGCAGAGAATTCTCGATAAATTTTCTTATTATAGAAAATTTTCGGTTAATTTTCTTTCTATAGAAATTTTCTTTCTATAAAGAATTTTCGATAAATTTTCCTTCGATAGAAAATTTTCGATAAATTTTCTTTCTATAAACATTTTTCGATAAATTTTTTTTCTGCAGAGAATTCTCGATAAATTTTCTTATTATAGAAAATTTTCGGTTAATTTTCTTTCTATAGAAATTTTCTTTCTATAAAGAATTTTCGATAAATTTTCCTTCTATAGAAAATTTTCGATAAATTTTCTTTTTATAGAAAATTTTCGACAAATTTTATTTTTATAAAGAATTTTCGATAAATTTTATTTCTATAGAGAATTTCGATAAATTTTCTTTCGACAGAGAATTTTCGATAAATTTTCTTTCTTTATAAATTTTCGTTCTATATAAAATATTCGATAAATTTTCGTTCTATAGAAAATATTCGAATTTTCTTTCTATAGAAAATTTGCGATAAATTTTCTTTCTATAGAAAATTTGCGATAAATTTTCTTTCTATAGAAAATTTGCGATAAATTTTCTTTCTATAGAAAATTTGCGATAAATTTTCTTTCTATAGAAAATTTGCGATAAATTTTCTTTCTATAGAAAATTTGCGATAAATTTTCTTTCAATAGAAAGTTTTCGATAAATTTTCTTTCAATAGAAAGTTTTCGATAAATTTTCTTTCAATAGAAAGTTTTCGATAAATTTTCTTTTTATAGAAAATTTTCGATAAATTTTCTTTTTATAGAGAATTTTCGATAAATTTTCATTCGATAGAGAATTTTCGATAAATTTTCTTTCGATAGAGAATTTTCGATAAATTTTCTTTCGATAGAGAATTTTCGATAAATTCTCTTTTGATAGAGAATTTTCGATAAATTTTCTTTCGATAGAAAATTTTCAATAAATTTTCTTTCTAAAGAAAATTTTCAATAAATTTTCTTTCTAAAGAAAATTTTTGGTTTAATTTTCTTTCTGTAGAAAATTTTCGATAAATTTTCCTTCTATAGAAAATTTTCGATAGATTTTCTTTCTATAGAAACTTTTCGATAAATTTTCTTTCTATAGAAAATTTTCGATAAATTTTCTTTCTATAAAAATTTTTCGATAAATTTTCTTTCTATAAAAATTTTTCGATAAATTTTCCTTCTATAGAAAATTTTCGATAAATTTTCTTTCTATAGAAACTTTTCGATAAATTTTCTTTCTATAGAAAATTTTCGATAAATTTTCTTTCTATAAAAATTTTTCGATAAATTTTTTTTTTCATAGAGAATTTTCGATAAATTTTCTTTTTATAGAAATTTTTCGATAAATTCTCTTTTTATAGAAAATTTTCGATAAATTCTGTTTATATAGAAAAATCTTCGATAACTTGTTTTTTATAGACAATTTCGATACAATTTATTTTTATTAGTTTTTTTCCATAAATTTTTTAATTTGATTTTCTATTTTCCTTTTTCGTTTCCAGCCAGCGATATTCCCGTTTGTAGTGAAAAAGATCAAAACATCAACGAATGTATACGTAATGCCTTTCAACAAATGATGCCTAGAGCCAAAAATGGTATACCAGAAATTAATGTACCACCCATGGATCCTCTAGAGATCGATAAAACCAGCTATGAATTTACCAATAATATTATTAAAGGAAAAGTAGCTTTAAAAAATCTCAAAATAAAAGGTCTTAGTGATACCATAGTCAAAGCAGTAGATTTCAAAAAAGAAGGTGATAATATTAAACTAGAAGTCAGGTCCACTACACCCAAATTGTATATCGAGGGAAAATATAAAGCTGAGGTTATGATAAATAATGCTAAAATGAATTCCAAGGGATTATTCAATTTGACCATGAGTAAGTTTAATTTTTAGTAAAACAATAAACATAAAATATTGTTAATTATTTATTTCATTTCTCCCGTCTAGCTGATATTGATGTCATTGCCACACCTGAAGCAGAACTCTATGAACGTGATGGTCATAAGTATATGCGTTTAACTAATTTCAATATTGATCCCACTTTGGGTAATATGCGTTTCTTTGCCACTGGTTTAGTGCCAGATCCTATTTTAAGTAAGTTTTTTGGGAGTTTTTAAAAAAAGTTTAAATGAATAAATTTATTTTTTATTGCCTTTTTAGACGATGCCATTTTAGAATTTGTTAATCAAAATTGGCGCAATGTCTATAAGAATCTAATACCTGAGACTCGTTCAACTTGGGAACCTGAATTCCTTAAAGTGAGCAACGAATATTTCTCACATTTACCCTTTGACTTGTTATTAACTAAAGATTAACTTTTATTTTTGATATAATTAATTGTGATAAAAGAAAAATTATTAAAATATGTATATTGTTATAAGGAAAATATTGTTAATTTTATGGTCGAAATAAATAATTTTTAAGAAAATGATTAAATTTAAAAAAAAGCAAGATATAAATTAATTGTTTATATAAAGAAGAGAATTTATTTAAAATTTTCCATAAAAATAAAATTGATCGAAAATTTCACATAAAAAGAAAATTAATCGGAAATTTTTATAGAAAGAAAATTTATCGAAAATTCTCTAGAGAATGAAAATTTTTCGAAAATTTTCTCGTAAAACATAATTTATCGAAAATTTTCTTTATAAAGAGAATTTATCGAAAATGTTCTATAAAAATAGACTTTATCGAAAATTTTCTATAAAAACAGAATTTATCAAAATTTTCTATAGAAAGAAAATTTATCGAAAATTTTCTATAAAAACGGAATTTATCGAAAATTTTCTATAAAAAGAGAATTTATCAAAAATTTTCTATAAAACGAAAATTTATCGAAAATTTTCTGTAAAATGATGATTTATCGAAAATTTTCTATAGAAAGAAAAATTTTCTATAGAAAGATAATTTATTGAAAATTTTCTATAGAAAGAAAATTTTCTATAAAAAGAAAATTTTCTATAGAAAGAGAATCTATCGAAAATTTTTTATAGAAAGAAAATTTTCTATAAATAGAAAATTTATCGTAAATTTTCTATAGAAAGAAAATTTATCGAAAATTTTCTAAAAAAAGAAAATTCATCGAAAATTCTCTATAGAAAGAAATTTTATCGAAAATTCTCTATAGAAAGAAAATGTATTGAAAATTTTCTATCCAAAGAAAATTTATTGAAAATTTTCTATAGAAAGAAACTTTATCGAAAATTTTCTATAGAAAGAAAATTTATCGAAATTTTTTTATAAAAAGAAAATTTATCGAAATTTTTTTATAAAAAGAAAATTTATCGAAAATTTTCTGTAAAAAGAAAATGTATCAAAAATTTTCTATGAAAACAGAATTTATCGAAAATTTTCTATAGGAAGAAAATTTATGGAAAATCTATAGAAAGCACATTTATCGAAAATTATTTATAAAAAGAGAATTTATCGAAAATTTTTTATAAAAAGAAAATTTATCGAAAATTTTCTATAAAAAGAGAATTTATCGAAAATTTTCTATAAAAGGAAAATTTATCGAAAATTTTTTATAAAAATAAAATTTATCGAAAATTTTCTATAAAAATAAAATTTATCGAAAATTTTCTATAAAAAGAAAATTTATCGAAAATTTTCTTTAAAAAGAATATTTTCTATAGAAGGAAAATTTATCGAAAATTTTCTATAAAAAGAAAATTTATCGAAAATTTTCTATAGAAAGAGTATCTATGGAAAATTTTTTATAGAAAGAAAATTTTCTATAGAAACAAAATTTATCGAAAATTTTCTATAGAAAGAAAGTATATCGAAAATTTTCTATAGAAAAAATATTTATCGAAAATTTTCTATAGAAAAAAAATTTATCGAAAATTTTCTATAGAAAAAAAAAAATTTATCGAAAATTTTCTATAGAAAAAAATTTATCGAAAATTTTCTATAGAAAAACAATTTATCGAAAATTTTTTATAAAAACATCGAAAATTTTCTATAGAAAGAAAATATATTGAAAATTTTTTATAGAAAAAAAATTTATCGAAAATTTTCTATAGAAAAAAAAATTTATCGAAAATTTTCTATAGAAAAAAAAATTTATCGAAAATTTTCTATAGAAAAAAAATTTATCGAAAATTTTCTATAGAAAAAAATTTATCGAAAATTTTCTATAGAAAAAAATTTATCGAAAATTTTCTATAGAAAAAAAAAATTATCAAAAATTTTTTTATAAAAGCACAATTTATCAAAATTTTCTATAAAAAGAGAATTTATCGAAAATTTTCTATAAAAACGGAATTTATCGAACATTTTCTATAAAAATGGAATTTATCGAAAATTTTCTATAAAAACGGAATTTATCGAAAATTTTTTATGGAAAGAAAATTAATCGAAAATTTTTTTATAGAAAAAAAAAATTTCTGTAAAATGATGATTTATCGAAAATTTTCTATAGAAAGAAAAATTTTCTATAGAAAGAAAATTTATTGAAAATTTTCTATAGAAAGAAAATTTTCTATAAAAACAAAATTTATCGAAAATTTTCTATAGAAAGAGAATCTATCGAAAATTTTTTATCGAAAGAAAATTTATCGAAAATTTTTTATAGAAAGAAAATTTATCGAAAATTTTCTATAGAAAGAAAATTTATGAAAATTTTCTATAGAATGAAAATTTATCGAAAATTTTCTATAGAAAGAAAATTTATCGAAAAGTTTCTACAAAAAGAAAATTCATCGAAAATTCTCTATAGAAAGAAAATTTATCGAAAATTTTCCATAGAAAGAAAATTTATCGAAAATTTTCCATAGAAAGAAAATTTATCGAAAATTTTCCATAGAAAGAAAATTTATCGAAAATTTTGTATAAAAAGAGAATTTATCGAAAATTTTCTATAGAAAGCAAATTTATCGAAAATTATTTATAAAAAGAGAATTTATCGAAAATTTTCTTTAAAAAGAGAATTTATCGAAAATTTTTTATGAAAAGAAAATTTATCGAGTTTTTTATGAAAACAGAATTTATCGAAAATTTTCTATTTAAAGAGAATTTATCGAACATTTTCTAAAAAAGGGGAATTTATCGAACATTTTCTATATAAAGAGAATTTATCGAAAATTTTTTATAAAACGAAAATTAGTCAAACAATTTTTTTCATATCCAAACCAAGTGTTTCACCTCTAAAAAAATTTTTTTTTGCCCTTAAAACACTTTTTTCACCTAAAAGCAAAATTTTCACCTGAAAAGAATTTCTTTACCTCTAAACAAGTTTTTCATTTCAAAATAAATTTTTGACCTCAAAACAGGATTTTCAACTCAAAACTAGTTATTTACCTCAAAACAAGTATTTCACCACCAAAACAAGTTTTCACCTCAAAACCAGGTTTTTAACCTCAAAACTAGTTTTTCAACTCAAAACTAGTTTTTGACCTGAGAACTATTTTTTGACTACAAAACAAGTTTTTTATCTCAAAAATTGATTTTTACACTTTAAAACAAGTTTTTACCTCAAAACAAGTTTTTAGATCAAAACCAGTTTTTTACCTTAAACCATTTTTAAACTTCAATACAAGTCTTTATCTCGCTTCAAAACAAGTTTTTCACCTCAATATAAGTTTTTCACCTCAAAACAAGTTTTTTAGATCAAAACTATTTTTTTTACTTCAATACTAGTCTTTATCTAAAAACAAGTTTTACACCCTAAAACAATTTTTTTCCCCCAAAATAAGCTTTTTATCTGTTTTTTTCACCTTAAAGCTTATTACCTCAAAACAAGTTTCACCAAAAATATAGTTTTTCATTCCCCCGAAAGCCTTTATATTCGTTCACCTATTTTTGAGTTTTCATCCCATTGTGCGAAAGGGATTTTTAATTATATTAGGATTTAAAGTTTAGCCGATTTTAAAATATTTATTTCATTTCAATAATATTTCATTTATTTACTCTTGAAAACTTTATGCGATCAGTGATCACATCATACCAGTTTTTCTTGACTTACTCTGACTTGTAATTAACACTTTGTAGTGATTTGAGTCAGTCATATAAACTTATGAAAGTAAATGCGACACTTGTAAAGGAAACTCAAATTCAAATAGATTTGAAGGGGGTATTTAAGACTAAATTATTGAAATATTAAAACATTTAAGAAATTAAAAAATGCAGTTTTTTATGTAAAAAAATTATTTAAATAATTTTTTTTCTTATTTTTAAATTACAACATTATTACATGATAAGCTATAGTACCACTATTAGTCTACGATAATTAATAACTAAAGTATTATTCTTAAGTTTTATGTACAGATTGTAAAATTGTTTAATAAAAACTAACTTCAAGTATTAAATTTAGTTTAAATGCAACTCGAACTTGCATCTAAACGGTTTGAAGTTTTATATTGAATAAAATAGTTTAATAAATAAAATAATTATAAAAAAAAAATTCTTAAAAATGTGGCATATACAAAATGTATTAATAATTTTAGTGAGCTTTAATTTGTTGCTGATTTATGCTGCCGATTCAACAGAATCAGGGGCAAGTAAGTGTTTTGTGTGTAATAAAATGAGAAAAATTAAATAAATAAAACTTGACTTTAAAATCATCTTTTATATGTGTTGTTTAAAACTACACTATAACTGACCTTGTGTACATTTTTGAATTAAAAAATAAAAAATAAAAATCAAATAAAATTTAACATTAAAAAACTATAAAACTTTGTTTATGAGATTTTTAACATAGTAGAAGTCAAATGTGATTTTTGTTTAAAGAAATTTCAAGAATTTAATAAGATTATAATGTTTTTAATAAAAATTAGATAAGAACTTTTAAAAAACAATACAATTTTGATAATTAATAAAAATTTTTTTAAACAAATGTTTTATTTTTTAAAGTTTCCTTAAAAAAAGTCTTTATACACCAGCAAATCTTTAAACTTTGATCTACCACATAGGACAAAAGTGGGCAGGATTTTCTGGTTTAATCTTTATAAAATGACTTTTAACCCAATCATAATTGTTTATAGATGTTTAACATAAATTTATTAAATTATAAAAATAATTATAGCTTGCTATCAATTTATTTTAAACTAGTTAAATATTACTGAATGTCATTTACATATTACACAATGTAATAAATTGTAATAATAAAGTTATTAAAATAATTATTTAAATAAATCATTTCAATGAATAAGTAGTTCAATTAACTATTTACAAATAACATTTACTATTAACATAAAAAACTGGTTAGAGATAAAACAAAAGAATTTGGAAAAAAAAAATTAAAGATAAGAAAATAATTTTATGGGAATAATAACTGTAATTAAAAAGAATACGATAAAATTTAAAAGTTATCAAGACACTAAAATTAAATTTTTTTCTTGATTTTTCATATTTATTAATCACTTTAAACAAATATATTAATAGTTTTAATGTAGTCTTTTTAGCTTAGAAAATAAAGTTTTGTTAAATTTTTTAAATGTCCAAAAATTTTTAAATTTTTCCTGATTTTATATGTTTATTTCCCACTTTATATGAATGTATCAATAATTGTTTCTTATCATTTTTAGTCTTCAAACTAAAGTTTCGTTAAGTTTTCTATATGTCCAAAAATGTTAAATTTTTTCTTGCTTTTGTATGTTTATAATTTATTTTAAACGAATATATTACTAATTTAGTTATAATCTTTTAAGTTTCCAAAATAAAGTTTCGTTAAGTTTTTTAAGTGTCCAAAAATTTAAAAGTTTTCTCAATTTTATATACTTATTCTACATTTTATATGAATATTTCAAAATTTTTCTAGGACCATTTTTAATTTCCAAAATAAAGTTTCGTTAAGTTTTTAGAAGTCCTAAAAATTATTATTTTTTTCTTTGATTTTATATGTTTTTGTTCACTTTGAACGCATATTTCAATAATTTTGTAATAGTCCTTTTATTTTCCAAAATAAAGTTTCGTTAAGTTTTTAAAATTCCAAAAGATTAAAAATTTTTCTTGATTTTATATGTTTGTTATTTACATTAAACGAATATATCATTAATTTTGTTGTAGTTCTTTTAGTTTAGAAAATAAAGTTTCGTTAAGTTTTTTAAATATATAAAAATTAAAAATTTCTTTTGATTTTATATATTAATCATAAAATTTGTACAGCATACCAATATTTTTGTTTGATCATTTATGTTTTCCAAAATAAAGTTTCGTTAAGTTTTTCAAATGTTTAAAAATTCACAAAATTTTCTTGATTTTATATGTTTATTCTACACATTAAATGTATATATCAATAATTTTGTTGTAGTTCTTTTAGTTTAGAATATAAAGTTTCGTTAAGTTTTTCAAATGTTTAAAATTTCTCAATTTTATATGCTTATTAATCACTTTTAAATAATATATAAATAATTTTGTTTTACTATTTTTAG